>CM064508.1:34466525-34474025 GCA_032716605.1 Paralithodes platypus
CCAAATTTCGTAAAAATCCAATAAAGATGCCGAGTTAATCGTACCCAAGTAGAAGACAGACCAACTTATAGACAAAGACAGGATCATTAGGTCTGTTAAGGGGAGATTTCCACTTGAGGGATTTTTTTCTTGACTCCTTTCTCCCTCATGTTTAGCCCCATTGTTTTTCTAATTTTAAGACGACGTTTCTTTCCCTGCCCCCATTTATTTTGACGATGTTTTTTTTAACGAAATTTCAACGCATTTTCTGTCAAATTTTAAAGACCTTTTCGTGCCATTTAGTGTGGGTGTCGATTTTATCCTGGCGAGCGGATAGCGCTTGATTAGCGAGCCTGTAATTTTAAGAGGAACCGGCCTTTGGCCGGGAACATTTTTTCTACCGAAAAACAAAAAATGTACAAATAATATCTTGAAAGGGGGGCCTCAAGACCCCCTATCAAGAGGGGTGTGTTGTGTTGTTTTTGTATCCCTTCAGCTTGAATGAGATATCCTAGGGGACCAAACTAAATATCTCCCCTTAATAATCCATACAAACTGTTAGATTATGTGTTCTTCCTTTGGCCTTTCCCCCTCTCCCTCCTGCCACCACCCAGGTCTCTTGTTGACTTAGTTCCTTTCTTGTGTCTTTTTGCTGATCCTCCCTACTCTAAACAAACCCAGATACGTAGGTCTATAAATTCTCCATACACACTGTTAAGGGGAGATCTCCACTTGAGGGATTTTTTTCTTGACCCCTTTCTCCCTCATGTTTAGCCCCATTGCTTTTGATATTATAAAACGTTTGCCCCATTAGTTTAGATTAGAGAGCCCTACCGATTTTAAGAACTTTCACCACCATATTAAGACGTTTTCGTGCAATTCAGGTGTCAATTTTATCCTGGCGAATGCGATAGCGATGCCTGTAATTTAAGAGGAGAACCGGCCTTTTTTTTTGGCCGGGAAGTGTTTTCTAACCGAAAAATGTAACAAATGTTATCTTGAAAGGGACTCAAACGGGGGTTGTTTTTTTTTTGTATTAATTTTTAAGCTTGATGGAGGTCTAGGGAACAAACTAAATACCTCCCCTTAAATATTGAAGCTGCCAGACTGCAATTGCCAGTAAAAATTGACGGAAAAATCGCTCGTGTGATACTGCCTTTATATTCTTCTCCTGCCACCTCTTTTTTTCGTTTCTTGTGTCTTTTTGCTGATCCTCCCTACCCCTTGTGGGAGTAATTAGGGCTGGCTACTGACTGGCATAAATGATAAAAAAAAAAAAAAAAAAAAAAAAAACACAAAAAAAAATCTTTGAGTACGGTACCAGCGACGTGTGTTATATTGTATTCTAGCAATATTTTGATGGTATTATTTAGCTTAAGAAGGATCTGTGGTGTTTAGAGGGGCTGGTTGAGACAGTTTGAAGCCTATTTATTGCTAGGGGTCCTTCTTAAGTTGAATAGAATCTTCTAATAGCTGCCAGAAAGTGATGCAAAGGACGCCACTGGTACTGAATGGGTTAACGGGGTCCACCTCGCTTTGTTTTCTCTTTCTCTCCCTCTCTCTTTGGTTGGCCTCGGTAAATCCATATTCGATTCTTAATCGGCCCCATTCAGGGTCTACCTGTTTTAATAAAAGAAGAGGAAAAGGAACAAAGGAAAGATGAAAAGACGTTAATAATATATGTAACAATATACCACATACAATTTAAAAAAAAACTACACCCCACTAAAAACTAAAAACCACACAAAAAAATACAAACGTAACAACAAATTTTAAATAAAAAATATCACGTTGGTACCTCCCATCTAGGCTGTTTAATATTTTCCTGGCGAAAGCGAGTAGCGAGCCAGAGCATAAATATATTTTTGTTTTGACAGCAAGCTAAATTTGTAAATTTTTTTCGACAGAAAGAAATTCGTCTTCCGGCGGAAAGCCGGATTTCTCTATACAATGCTGGGTCGCTATCGCTCGCCCGGAAGAAATCGCTGCACCGGGATGGGAGAAACGTCTTAAAAACAGTTGGCTGGGGATGGGGCCGACCGAATGGATACAAACCAGGGGAAAGACGTGGGGAGAACAGGGAGACCGGAGGGAAAGAGGGAGAGAAAGAGATATAAAAAGCGGTGACCCCCCTTAAAAGGACGCCCCTGGTACGGAAAGGGTTAACGCATGAAGCTGAAAATAGCCCCCCAGATGCGGGTGGTCTCTCACCGGGAGAAGACCCCCCTGAGAAGACGTTATAAGGGGGAGGTGGGGGTTGGGGAGGTTAAAACGTCTTTTTTTGTCTGGACCCCCTTCTCCCTCATGTTTAGCCTATTTGTTTCGAAATTTTAAAAGACCTTTCGTTAGTTCCCACTTAGTTTTTGTCGATTATTTTGAAATATTTTTTGGGCCCCATTTCGTTGTCAATATTAAGACCTTTCCTGCCATTTAAGTGTCGATTTTTCCTGGCGAGCGAAAGCGAGCCTGTAATTTTACAGGGATCCGGCCTTTGGCCGGAACATTTTTCTACCGAAAAATATACAAATTTATCTTGAAAGGGGGTCTAGGGGGTGTTATTTGAAGCTTGATGGAAGTCTAGCGAGGAAACTCAAAAATAAAGAAATTAATAAATACATAGACCAAAAACCAAGCACTACCCCCTTAAGGCAATTAAGACTGAGCATTTTTAATTTCAGAAGTCAGGAAAGAGCAGCCCATATTGTCCAGAAGAAGAAGACGGAGGAGGAGGAAGAAGAAGGAAGGATAAGGAGAAGGAGAAGAAGAAGGAGGAGGAGGGAGGAAGGAGAAGGAAGGAGGAGGAGGGAGGAAGGAGAAGGAAGGAGGAGGAGGAGAAGAAGGCGGAGGAAGACAATACATATATAACCACCTAGAGCAATTCCTATACACACATATATATATATATAATCACCTATAACATATCCTCCACAATCTATAAATACCTCCTAAGATACAGATAATCTTAAAACCCTCTCACGATGGGGTTGTGGAAGACTCTCACGGGGCGAGTGGTAATCAATGAGGTGGACGACGAAGAGGAGATACTGGGCGAGGAGGACAAGAAGAAGAAGAAGAAGAAGAAGAGGGAGGGGGATGGAGGAGGAGGAATGGGGGAGGAGGATATGACATTTGAGGAGCGCCAGGAGAAGAGAGCCGAGATCAAATATAAGAGAGGTGAGTTTGTCCATTTTCGTATTTTCAGCTAGACAGGGAGATAAACAGACTCAGACAGACAGGGAGATAAACAGACTCTGACAGACAGGTAGATAAACAGACTCAGACAGACAGGGAGATAAAGAGACAGACAGACAGGTAGATAAACAGACTCAGACTGACAGGGAGATAAACAGACTCAGACAGACAGGGAGATAAACAGACTCAGACAGACAGGGAGATAAAGAGACAGACAGACAGGTAGATAAACAGACTCAGACAGACAGGTAGATAAACAGACTCAGACAGACAGGGAGATAAAGAGACAGACAGACAGGTAGATAAAC
Source organism: Paralithodes platypus (assembly GCA_032716605.1). Classification (NCBI taxonomy): domain Eukaryota; kingdom Metazoa; phylum Arthropoda; class Malacostraca; order Decapoda; family Lithodidae; genus Paralithodes; species Paralithodes platypus. The sequence continues at coordinate 34,470,005 of CM064508.1, forward strand.
AGACTCAGACAGACAGGGAGATAAACAGACTCAGACAGACAGGGAGATAAACAGACTCAGACAGACAGGGAGATAAACAGACTCAGACAGAGAGGTAGATAAACAGACTCAGACAGACAGGGAGATAAACAGACTCAGACAGACAGGGAGATAAACAGACTCAGACAGACAGGTAGATAAACAGGCTCAGACAGACAGGTAGATAAACAGACTCAGACAGACAGGGAGATAAAGAGACAGACAGACAGGGAGATAAACAGACTCAGACAGAGAGGTAGATAAACAGACTCAGACAGACAGGGAGATAAACAGACTCAGACAGACAGGGAGATAAACAGACTCAGACAGACAGGGAGATAAACAGACTCAGACAGACAGGGAGATAAACAGACTCAAACAGACAGGGAGATAAACAGACTCAGACAGACAGGTAGATAAACAGACTCAAACAGACAGGGAGATAAACAGACTCAGACAGACAGGTAGATAAACAGACTCAGACAGACAGGTAGATAGACAAGTAGATAAACAGACTCAGACAGACAGGTAGATAAAGACTCAGACAGACAGGTAGATAAACAAACTCAGACAGACAGACAGACAGGTAGATAAACAAACTCAGACAGACAGACAGGTAGATAAAGACTCAGACAGCCAGACAGATAAACAGAGACAGACAGACAGACAGGGAGATAAACACTCAGCCAGACAGACAGGTAGATAAACAGAGACAGACAGACAGACATATAAACATACTCAGACAGACAGACAGACAGATAAACAGACTCAGACAGACAGACAGATAAACAGACTCAGACAGACAGGAAGATAAACAGAGACAGACAGACAGGTAGATAAACAGACTCAGACAGACAGACAGATAGATAAACAGACTCAGACAGACAGACAGATAAACAGACTCAGACAGACAGGAAGATAAACAGACAGGCAAGCCAATAACTAGATAAACAGATAGTTAGACAATCATATAGAAAGTTAACAATATAAACAAATACACACATACATACATACATAACCAGACAGACATAATTACAGTAGATGAACAAATAGACAGACAGAAGTTCCGAGTTCGATTCTCGGCAGTCGCAATAATTCAATATTTATTAAGGGGAGATTTTCACCTGAAGGATTTTTTTCTGGACCCACTTTTCCCTCATGTTTAACCCCATTGCTTTAAATATTATAAAACGTTTGCCCCATTAGTTTAGCGATTTTAAGAAGTTTCACCCCATATTAAGACCTTTCGTGCAATTCAGGTGTCGATTTTATCCTGGCGAGCGATAGCGAGCCTGTAATTTAAGAGGAACCGGCTTTCAGCCGGCACATTTTTCTACCGAAAAATGTACAAATTTATCTTGAAAGGGGCTCAAGGGGGGTCTAATCTTATATATAAGCTTGATGGATATCTAGAGACCAAACTAAAAACCTACCCTCAACCCTACAGGTACTTTGTGTGTCCTGGATAGATATTAAGGATGTTTGTAGATTAGAATTATGTAAGAATAATATTATGTGCGGATATATATATATATACAGAGAGAGAGAGAGAGAGAGAGAGAGAGAGAGAGAGAGAGAGAGAGAGAGAGAGAGAGAGAGAGAGAGAGAGAGAGAGAGAGAGAGAGAGAGAGAGAGAGAGAGAGAGAGAGAGAGAGAGAGAGAATCAAAGCTAAATAAATAACGATGTACGGTAATTGGTATGGAACAAAGGACATAATATCTAATGAGTCATACAGGGAGTACCGGGTATTAAAATAGCAGGACACTCATTAATTATCACTTCTTGGTAGAGGGTTGATGAAGGGTTAGTGACTGTGTGATTGGCTGCCTTGATAAGCGCAAAAAAAAAAAAAAAAAAAAAAAAAAAAAAAATCACTCACACTCTCTCTCTCTCTCTCTACTGTCCTATTTTTCCACTATAAACTGTCCCTGTTTAGTAGTATTAAGGCCTGACCACCTAGTTGGGTCCGCAATGTCTGTGTATCTGTGTGTGTGTGTAACTTTCTCTCTCTTTCTCTTTCTCTCTCTCTCACATAACCTCTTTATGCCAATTTTTTTTCCTCTAGGTTTTTCTCATTTCCTTCCTTCCTCTCTTCTCTCTCTCTCTCTCTCTCTCTCTCTCTCTCTCTCTCTCTCTCTCTCTCTCTCTCTCAGCCCTGTTCTTCTTTGACGAGAGCATGGCAATTAACGTAAATAACAGATGACTGAATTCACGTATTTTTTCCATAATTACAAATATCTACAAATTAATCCCGTTGATACACAAAACCTGCCAATCATTTCCAATCCTCTTCACTGCAGTCGGAGGTAGTGGAGGGTTGAGAGAGAGCCTTAAGGGGAGGTTTTTAGTTTGGTCTCTAGGTATCCATCAAGCTTAAGATTACACCCCCTTGAGCCCCTTCCAAGATAAATTTGTACATTTTTCGGTAGAAAAATGTCCCGGCTGAAAGCCGGTTCCTCTTAAATTACAGGCTCGCTATCGCTCGCCAGGATAAAATCGACACCTAAATGGCACGAAAGGTCTTAACATTGACAGAAATGGGTCGAAGCTTCTTAAAATCGTCAAAATAATGGGGCGAACGTCTTAGAATTAGAAAAGCAATGGGGCTAAACATGAGGGAGAAAAGAGTCCAGAAAAAAAATCCCTCAAGTGGCAATCTCCCCTTTAACATAGCTTCGGCGAACTTTGTCTGGCACTGTCCTGTATTTGGGGTTTGGTGATATGTACAGCACATTAAGGGGGGGGGGGGGAGAGGGGTTGTTTTGCCTAGACCCCCTTCTCCCTCATGTTTAGCCCCATTAGTTTTCAGATGTTAAGATTTTTGCCCCATTAAGTTTTCAGATGTTAAGATTTTTGCCCCATTAGTTTGTCGATGTTAAGACCTTTCGCCTCATTTTTTTTGTTTCTCAATATTAAGACCTTTTGTGCTATTTATGTGTCGATATTTTCCAGGCGACCGATAACGACCGGCCGGGCCATTTCTCTAATAAACAAATGTACAAATTAATCTGATAGGGGGGGACCTAATGGAGGTTTTGTTTTTTAAAGGTTTTGATGGAGGGGCTGGGGGAGGAAACTAGAACAATAATAAAGAGATCCATAAAAGACCAACATTAAATAAGCCCATCCCCCCCACCCCTTAATTAAGTCCTGAACCAACACCAACACCTCGCTTGGGTCGGAAAGTTATGTAAATCGCACTCTTACTCACACACACACTCTCTATTCCTCTCTCTCTCATTCACTCACTCACTCTCACTCTCACACTCACTCTCTCTCTCTCTCTTTCATAACCCTTTCCTGGCGTACCTGTCCCCCTACGTCGCTCTCGTTTTCTATGCGCCGTCGACTTTTTTTTTATCCTCCCCCACCTCCGTTTTCTTTGATCTCCAACCATTCCATTTCTCCATTAGGCATTTTTGGGCTTGACCCGACTCACCAAGAAAGGACTCGTCTTAATCAGCGACACAAAACCTTAGTAATGCCATTGTTGGAGAGTTGCATTGAGTCATAACTAAAATACTGGAGCTGCACAGACCTTGCAAACCCTAGCGGATAATCGGGTTATTTATCCTTTAATACGAAGGTGTCAATTGTCGTGGATTCTGTCGAAGGATCTGTTCGCACCAAGGCCGCAACCAGGCATAATATGACGCAAAATGTCTGCCTTGAAGTGAACTCAACTGACTTAAGGGGGAGATGGTCGGTTTTTCTGGTCACCCTCTGCTTAACCCCTTTAGTTTTCAGATCTTAAGACCTTCGGCCCATTAGTTTAGCGATTTGAGGACCTTTCGCCCCTTTTCTTTGTCAATATTAAGACTTTTCGTGTCATTTCGGTGTCGATATTTTCCTGGCGAGCGATAGCGAACCTGTAATTTAGGAGGAACCGGCCTTCGGCCGGATTTTTTTTCTACCGAAAAATTTACAAAAATATCTTGAATGGGGATCCTTGGATTTTTTTCTCTTTTTAAAGTTTGATGGAGGTCTAGGGAGGAAACTAGA
>CM064508.1:34476525-34536525 GCA_032716605.1 Paralithodes platypus
CTGGACCCCCTTCTCCATCATGTTTAGCATATTAGTTTTGAGGTTTTAAGATGTTCGTTCCTTTAGATTGGCGATTTTGAGAATTTTCGCCTCATTTTGGTGTCAATATTAAGACCTTTCGTGCCCTTTATAGGTAATTTTTTTTTCCTGGCGTGCGATAGCATTCTACCGAAAAATATACAAATATATCTTGAAAGGGGGTATAGGGTTGTGTAATTTTAAGCTTGATGAATGTCTAGGGAACAAACTAAAAACCTTCCCTTAACCCTTTTAGCACAATTACGCCTCTCTTTAACTTTTATTTTGGCTACATTTAGACAAATTTAATCCAGTTTAAGAATGCCCTACACTATTCAGAGGGTGTGTTTAGCTCGTATTCACCCCTTTGAGTCCTAGAGGGAGCTTATAAGTTGAAGAAAATCGTCTAATAGTAACCAGAATTTGATGACAAATTAAGTTACCGGTACTGAAAGGGTTAAAATATTAGCTTATAAAGGGGAGATTTCCACTGGAGATATGTTTTTCTGGACCCCTTTCTCCCTCATGTTTAGCCCCATTGCTTATGAGATATTAGGACGTTCCACCCATTAGTTTGGCGATCTTAAGAACTTTTGTCCCATTTTTATCAATTTTAAGAGCTTTCGTGCCATTTATGTGTCATTGTTTTCCTTGCGAGCGGTAGCGAGCATGTAATTTAAGAGGAACCGGCCTTTGGCGAAAAATGTACAAACTTATCTTGAAAGGGGGTCTTGTGGGAGTAATTTTAAGCTTGATGGAGGTCTAGGGAACAAACTAAAACCCTCCCTTTAAGGACGTCACCAGTACTGCAAGGGTACAATGATTATCTTACTATCTTTAATTAACACATGCCTTGGTGGTGCCGAGTAAGATAAGATAGCAAGATACGACAGACACATGCTTCGGACTTGTCGAGATTAAGGGGGGGGGGGGATTAGCTGGGTTCTTTATCTGATAGAGGGGGTGGGGTGGATTAGCTGGGTTCTTTATCTGATAGAGGGGGGGGGGGGATTAGCTGGGTTCTTTATCTGATAGAGGGGGGGTGGGGGCTGATAGTGGCTGACGTGGTTGGGGTTAGCTAATAATCTATCTCTTTATTTGGTTTGTCTGGTTTCCTCTTTCTATCTAGCTTCCTAACATAAAATATATCTCTCTCTCTCTTATCTGATAGGGGGGCGCTGATAGTGACGTGATGGGGTTAGCTAATAATCTATCTATTGTTTGGTTTGTCTGTTTCCGTCTTGCTATCTGATCTTTCTATCTATCGCTTCCTAACATCTAATCTCTCTCTCTCTCTCTCTCTCTCTGTTATATATACGGTATATAAATATACTATATATTTTTTTTTCTTTTTTTCTTTCCTATATTCCAACTACTCCCTCTCGAGCCTGTAACCCTTAAATTCCAAGTTGTTTGTATGTCTGTCTGTCTACCTACCAACCCTTCTATACCTATTTACTAAAAAGTCTATCCAATCTACATCTCTTACTATATATCCACTTCGTTCCCTATCCACAGACCCCAACTGCGCCGACCGGTTGGTGTTCGGTAAGAAGATGCGTATGGCCTACATGATCATACTGTGTGTACTCCTGGGCCTGGTACTCCCCTACCTCCTGGCCTCCCTGGTCTTTGAAGAGGATACCACACAGGTCAAAGGCTACTGTGGCCTTAATATTTCCTGGAGGTAAGGAAGAAGTTTTTGTATTTTAGATTTTGCATCGTATATTTGTATTATTCTGTATTTCCGTAGTTTTGATCATATAGTCTATCTTCTGGGGCAAGGGAATGTTTCTAAACCCTAAATATAAGATAATGCTGGCTCTATTCTTGTTTTGTATATATTGTTTGTTTACTTGTGATACGAGTCTTTGTATTGTTTCTATATATTTTTATTTGTTTGTACTTTTGACGTTTTTTTTTTGTATTTTGTATTTTGTATTTTGCATAGTTTATTTGTATTATTCTGTTTGTAAATCTAAATAATATAGGATGATGCTGGCTCTATTCTTGGCAGGCTCACCCAAGAGTTCGTGCAAATATGTCGGAAAGTTGGGAAGGCATGAGAGAGAGAGAGAGAGAGAGAGAGAGAGAGAGAGAGAGTGTGAGAGTGAGAGAGCGAGTGAGAGAGCGAGAGAGAGAGCGAGAGCGAGAGCGAGAGAGAGAGCGAAGGGGAGGGGGGGAGAGGAAGACAAGCAACATCAGGTCCTTACTCGTCTACTTGTTAAATACAAAATGAACAAATAATAATGATCGCCACAACATTCAACTGGAAAAAAATAAAAAAACAAATTCAAAGCCGGCTCCTCTTAAATTACAGGCTCGCTATCGCTCACCAGGAAAATATCGACACCTAAATGACACGAATAGTCTTAATACTGACAAAGAAATGGGACGAAAGGTCTTAACATCGCCAAACTAATGAGCCGAACGTCATCAAATCTAAAAAACCATCGGGGCTAAACATGAGGAAGCAGGGGACCAAAAAAGCGACCCACCTCCCCTTAAATATACTCGGTACTGAGACATGGCAGTTTCATATTTGTCTATTATTAAAAGTATCGAGAAATTAGCTGCGAAGGGATTCAATTTACCGTCAGTTGAAAATAAACAGAGTATAGGCTATCTTAATCTATGATACAGAGACATGGTGGTTTCACATTTTTCCATTAAGGGGAGGCAGACCGTTTTTCTGGACCCCCTTCTCCCTAATGTTTAGAACCACTAGTTTTGAGATTATAAGACGTTCGGCCCATTAGTTTGTCGATTTTAACAACTTTCGCCCCTTTTCGTTGTAAATTTTAAGACCTTTCGTGCCATTTGGGTGTCGATTATTTCCTGGCGAGCCTGCAATTTTAAGAGGAATCGGCCTTCGGCCGAAATTTTCTACCGAAAATTTTACACATTTATCTTGAAGGGGGGGGATCTAGGGGGTGTTTTTCTAAGCTTGATGGAGGTCTAGGGAGGAAAGTAAAAACAAAAAAATAAATAAATACTTGAATTAATAGACCAAACAAACGGCCAGCCTCCTCTTAAGTATCGACAAATTAGCTGCGAAGGGATTCAATTTACCGTCGGCTGAAAAGAAACGAGAGAATTAGACTGAAGGTAGATTATGTTAAGCCGGTGTCACACGAGCGCTTTTTCTGTCAATTTTCCATGAGCAAGATTTTTCTCGTATTATTTCGGGACATTTTCGCACTGGTATCGGCAACTAGACTGAAGGTAGATCATGTTAGGCGGCTGAATTCTGATAAAAGCGTAATTTTTGAAGCTTCCAGACCATAATTGCCCGTAAACATTGCTCGAAAGAGGGCTCGTCTGACTCCGGCTTAAGCCTTTCATGCACCGCTTTTCACCCAATTTCGTTGTCAATGTTAAGACCTTTCGTGCCATTTAGGTGTCGATTTTATCCTGGCGAGCGATAGCGAGCCTGCAATTTTAAGAGGAATCGGCCTTCGGCCGGGATATTTTTCTACCGAAAAATTTACAAATTTATCTTGAAGAGGAGTCTAGGGTGTGTTTTTTTAAGTTTGATGGAGGTCTAGCGAGGAAACTAAACATATATATGAATATATAAATTAATAGACCAAACAAATAGCAAATATCCCCTTAACCTCATAATTACCTCTCCAAAATTAGTTTTCTGTCCACAGCTCACTCAGAGACAGCTACAGAGGTTGAAGTAACTAAACTAAAGATTTCTAAACAACCCTGATGGTCACAAAGGCTTTTAACCCCTTCAGTACCGGTACTTAGTATCACTAAGAACTTTCGTGCCATTTAGGTGTCGATTTTTTTCCTGGCGAGCGATAGGGAGCCTGAAATTTTAGAAGGAACCGGCCTTCGGCTGGGACATTTTTCTACTGAAAAATGTACAAATTTATCTTGAAAGTGGGTCCAGGGGGCGTTTTTTGTTTTTAAACTTGATGGAGGTCTAGCGAGGAAACTTGATAGATAAATAGATAAATAACTATATAGACCCAAGCAAATAAGAAGTACCCCCTTAATATTATCTAACTATACTTCCAGATTCGACTGTGTTCCCGGTATGTACGTGAACGAAGAGGAGTGTCACAGGCGGGGTTGCTGCTACGACCTGAACCTAGACGACATGTACGCCCCCAAGTGCTTCCATTCTGTCCCGGCCGAGTATGGCTACACGGTGATCGAGAAAAATACTACCTCGGGGCTCAGAACCCTCCCGACCGTCTACGATTTAGGCAACCAAACCGAGATGAACCTGAAACTAGACTTCGGCCATAATGTGACCAATTTTGACACCCCTGCTTTGTCCCCCCTGAGAGTCAAAGTTCAGCGTCAGGGGAACGACGTAGTTCGCGTCTTGCTGTGGAATAGCGAACAGGTTGTGGATGATGCTGGATCCGGCTTCCAGGAACTAGACGAGAATATGCAGTTCGATGTCAACGTCACCGAGATAGGGCAAGACTTCAGCATAACCGTCACGCGTAAAGCCACGGGGGAAAATGTCTTCGAAACCATCTTTGGCCCTCTCATCTACAGCCAGGACTACATGGAGATCACAACGCGGATCCCAACCACGGACATCTACGGCTTGGGACAGAGGGATAACTTCGACCTCATCCCAGACTTCACAAGACGGTCACGTTGGGGCTTGTACAACAGAGAATACGGCCCACTCAGCGGCGCCACCTTCGGCTCCTTCCCCTTTTACATGAACTTCGAGAAATCCGGCCACATGTACGGAGTGTATTTGCACAACGCGGCCCCGGTGGAGATGAGCACCTTGCCCATCCCCGCTCTGGCCTTCCGCGTAGTTGGGGGGGTCTTTGATTTCCGGATCTTCGCGGGCCCGACCCCCTTGGAGGTGACCCAACAGTACACACAGATGGTTGGACGCCCTGCCATGCCACCATTCTGGGCTCTAGGCTACCATCTCTGCAGGACCACCATGGGCAAGACCTCCAAGAATCTCCGCCATTACGAGTAAGTGGAAGAGGTGCAGGTCTATCTATCTATCTATCTATACAGTATACTCTTCCACACACCCCATTTATCTTTATTGTAACACCTTCCCTTCTTGCTGAAATTTTGTTCTCATATATTTTTATTGTTTTTATTACAGTATTATTAGAATTTAATTTTATTTATTTATTTTATTTTATTTATTTTTTTGGTGCAGGTGCCAACAGGAATTTGTATCCATTCCGTTATTTTATGCATGGAAGGAACAATGGTATGACTGAATTAGGAGTGTATTTTATTGTGTAATTCATATGATCAATTAACGGGTTTATTAAATAAAATACACAAATACTCACCCTCTCTCTCTGTTTGTCTGTCTGTCTGTCTGTCACTCCCCCCCCCCCCCCTCCCCCCACACACACACACCATAAGTACTCATGTCACAGACACACCCTCACCCTCACTCTGTGTGTCTGTGTATCTTACTCACTCACACACACACACTGTGACCCCCCCCCCCAAGTACTCATATCACTCACCCTCTCTCTCTCTCTCTCTCTCTCTCTCACACAAAGTATGAACCCATCACAAACACCCATATTCCACCACCGCAGAGTATAGTTTTCCACCCCCTTACCCCCAAATAACGAGCCCATGGGAAAATATTGTTAAACCTGTACATGTAGGCTAGCTCAGTGTATTCTTCTCCCCGGGCCAAACTATAAACATACGACCCATACACCCCCCCCTCCCCCCCCCCAACCAAAAGACATAACCCCCCTCCCCCCTCAAACTCAAATGTATGCCACCGGGAAGTAAATAATTATACAAGAAACTGTTCAATCACATAAACAAATAGAATATGAAGTTTACATTTGGAATATTAACCCCTTCTGTACCGGCGACGTCCTTTTAACTTTCTTCTCGCTATATGTATATATATATATATATATATATATATATATATATGTATATATATATATATATATATACGATTTTGTGAAGCTTCACAAGAATCTGTGGTAGTAAAACGGGTTAAGTGAGATAGTTCGAAGCCTGTTAATTTTGCTGGAGGCCCTTTTCAAACTTAATAAAATCGTCTAATAATAGCCAGAATAAAGTTAAAGAGACGTCCCCGGTATAGAAAACGTTAAGGGGGTTCACCAGCTTTGTTATTATCTTGCTCTCTTTTTCTCTCTGTCCCTGGCTTGTATCCATTCGGCCCCATTCAGCCAACTGTTTTAAGACGTTTATTCCCATCCAGGTGTTGATTTCTTCCTGGTGAGCGATAGCGAGTCAGCATTGTATGGAGAGATCCAGCTTCGCCGGACACATTTTTCTATCGAAACATTTACAAATTTAGCATGCTGTCAAAAAAAATATATATATATGCTGGCTCGCTACTACTCGCCAGGAAAATATTGACACCTGGATGGGGGTAATCGTCTTAAAACAGTAGGCTAAATGGGGCCGAATAGATACAAGCCAAAGAGAGAGGGAGAGAAAGAGAACAAAAGCGAGGTGGGCTCCCTTAAATGAATATATAACACAACGTCATTTCCTCCCAACAAAACACTTATTATTGAACACAAATATATAAAATAAATATATATATATATATATAAAATACATAAATAAATATGTACTTACCATATACGTAGTCCATCACACCAGGGAGGGTTACGTCACTGTCTTATCTGCAAGAAATAAGAAAATAATGTATATAATTATTTGGGTGAACACTGATGAACGTGAAGTAGGAATATGTTTTATATGCCTTTTTAATATATATATATATATATATATATATATAGAGAGAGAGAGAGAGAGAGCGTATCCATTGATAAATCATTGAAGTATACAGTATAGCCAATATAGCCACCCTGTTCCATGATAAATAACATTCAATATTGCAAATCATAGCAGCTTTGATGTGCGAGAAAGGTATACACCATCAATATACTGTATGTAAGCAAATTAAATTATATTTTTCTTCATTCTTAATACAATCACGGATTATTGTCAGTTAAGTTGAATAGTTTACTGAAGTCATAACAAAATATGATATACTGTATATATATATATATATATATATATATATATATATATATATATATATATATATATATATATACCGGTATATATATATAAATATTATACATATATATAATATATATATATACTGTATATATACTGTATATATATTTAACTAACAATTAAACTCGACACTGTAAAAATATAATACGCAAAATTCACCATAAATAATGACGTTCCGTAGCCGTGTTCAACATTAAAGTTTCCAGTCCTTATTATCTATATAATATTTTCGATTTTCTGTGTGTGTGTGTGTGTGTGTGTGTGTATGTGTGTGTATGTGTGTGTGTGTGTGTGTGTGTGTGTGTGTGTGTGTTCTTAATAGGCGGCCGCAGTTTTGGACCTGGGGAGCTGAAACTTTGCATGTGAGTGTCAATTGACCTGAGTCAGGTCATAGAGGGGGCGAGGCCACGATCGGAGGTCGTTTCGAGGCCGAAATTGGAAAACAAAAATGAAAAAAATTGAAAAAAATGGACGTTTGGGGCAGAAGGAGGCCTCCGATCGAAAAGGTGTATGGAACGAAAGTTGTTCGCAGCCCCCCAAAATGGGGGTACGGATGAGGTCAGATCCAAAATCGGAGGTCATTTAGCGGCCGAAATCGAGGTCGCCGTTTAATGAGGCACAGGGAGGTCGAGGCCGGTGATTATGGTAGTAGTAGTATTGTGATGATTGTGGTAGTAGTGATTGATGATGGTGATTATGGTAGTAGAATTTAAACCCGGGCAATGCCGGGTACCCCTGCTAGTACTTATTAATTACGGTAATAAAGCAGAAAAGAACTACACCCTATTCCAAGTTAAGTAGGCCAAAACTCTCGAACACATTAACCTCTATAACTCACAAACGACTAGAGTAATCCAGCTAATATTTCTACCATTTAGGAAGGGGCAGCCAGGAAATAGGTGAGCAAATGTACAGCCCATTTGCTCTAGCCCTTTTTTAGTTACATTGGTTAGGATTCACGATTTCTGGCCTACCTATTTAGAACAGGGCATAGTGTTATTGACAGCGAGGTATGCATGTGACCAAATTAAGGGGGGATGAGCGTATTTATTTCCTTATATATATATATATATATATATATATATATATATATATATATTTGTTTTCTTTCTATGTGAATGAGGGAGACAAAAGGCATAACTGCCTGCAGCGAGTGCCTCCCCCAAGGGGCGTTCGAGCTAAAATGCCTGGACACACGGAATTTGAAGAAATTTAAGTCATAGAAAGAGGGAAAGACTGATTCTGGGAGAGAGTTCCAGAGCTCAGCAGTTGAATAGAAGAAAGTCTGAGAATAGTGTTTCACTCTGGGGTTGGAGAGTTGCACAGAGTAGGGGTGGGATTGTGTTGCATGACGGGTACCACGTACCCTATGTAAAGGAGGTGGTATACACTGGGAGAACTCTGAGGAGCACTGATTATTGTAGTAGCGATAGAATAGCGAGAGATGCAACATTGCAGCGAAGAGAGAGAGTTTGCAAAGAGTTGGTGAGTGGGCGGGAATTAATGATACGAAAGGTCTTTCTTTCTACTTTGTCTAGAAGTGTGGTGTGAGAGGATCCTCCCCACACATGTGAACAATACTCAATACAAGGATGCACTGTGCCCCTGTACAGAGCAAGAAGCGGTGCAGGGGTAAAGAACCCCTTGAGGCGTTTGAGCACACCCAGCTTCTGGGAGGCTGCCTTAGCAAGACTGGTAATATGGTCCTTCCAAGTGAGAGCAGAAGAAAAAGAAACACCAATAATATTGAGAGAAGATGAAGGATTGATTTTTGTATTGTTAAAGAATAAGGGAAACTCCTCTCGGGGTTCCGGACGGGTAGATAGATAGAGAAATTGGGTTTTGGAAGCATTATAGGTAATAAGGTTTTCTCTGCCCCAATTGGAAATAGTTGTTAGATCAGAAGATAAGTGTTGTATGGCTTCATTATGTTTGCTTTTGAGGGATTGCTGGCTGGGGCGTTCTGGAAAACTAATCGAGTAGTGTAAGGTAGAGTTGTCTGCGTATGAATGGATGGGACTGGAGGTACAATTGAGAAGATCGTTTATGAAAAATAGAAAGAGAATAGGAGATAGGACAGAGCCCTGAGGAACACCAGAGTTGATAGGATGAAGAAGTGAGCGATGGCCGTCCACAACTGCAGCTATGGAACGGCCGGAAAGGAAATTCGAGACAAAGGCACAGATGGAGGGATAGAAACCGAAGAAGGGTAGTTTAGAAATTAAAGATTTGTGCCAGACTCTATCGAAGGCCTTCGATATGTCTGGTGCAATAGAAAAGGTCTCACCGAAGTCCCGAAAGGAGGATGACAAAGAGTTAGTAAGATATGAAAGAAGCCAACCAGTAGAGCGACCCTTAAGGATGCCATACTGGCGATCTGAGAGTATATTATGAGAAGAGAAATGCATAAGAAATTTGAAAGCAAGGATAGTTTAAAATTGTTTAGAGATACAAGAGATGAGAGCAATTGGACGATAGGTGGAGGGTTGAGAGCGGTCACCTTTCTTTGGGACAGGTTGAGTGAGAGCAAACTTCCAGCATGAAGGTAAGACGTTAGAGTAGAGACAGAGACGAAAGAGTTTGCCTAGGCAGGGAGTCAGCACGGAAGCCTGTTTTCCGGCTATTACTAGACGATTTTATTCAGCTTAGGAAGGGTATATGGAAGTCAGAGAGTTAATTGAGAAATTTTTTACCTTTATAATTGACAATGATCGTTCTAAAGCTACATCAAATCTCCTCCCGGCAGCCAAATAGTGGAAGGAATGAACATCACGGGCATCCCCTACGAGAGCGACTGCATCGACGCCCGGCTGAGCTATCCGGACGCCCTTGTGCCGCTGTCCGATGAGGTACAGGATAGGGTGCACGAACTCAAAAATGCTGGACGCAAGTTGTTCCTGGTCCAGTATCCCTTCCTCGCGCATGACGGTCCTGGCTACCAGAGCTGCAATGACTCAGGCGCCCTTATGGAGGTAAGCGAGAGAATCAATACGAAAGAGTAATAAAGATCCTCACTGTGTGGAGTTAATAGAATTGATCATGTTGATATACAAGCCCTTCAGACCCAAGTTCCGCAAGGGGACAATCACCTTGATCAAGGTTTTAGGTCAGACAGGGTATAATTCTTTAACCAACCCATAATTCTTCAACCTCCTCCCCTCCCCCCTCCATCTCATTCCCTTGCTAAACTTTTTCATTGCGGGTATTTTGGCCTAAATTGAGCTACATTCCCTGCGCATTTTCATGCATAAACTAGAGTCAGAGGGTAATACAATGAAATATCAGTGAAAGAGTAATAGATGTCTGGTTGTCTTGCAATGATCTTGCAAAGGTTGGCAAAAATACCTAGTGAGCGGTTTTGAGCTGTTTTCACTATGTGTAACACTGAAATCATGCGAGAGACATCTCCGAGTTATGTAGTGCTGGCCCAGACTTGGTGGGTGATGGATGAAGGGGTCCCGCGCTGCCTGCAACAGCTTGCCTCGCTCCAAGGCTATATAATAAGCGGATTTCGGTGTCCGTCTGGTGACGGACACCGCAACATAGGCGTTAAGGGACACAGCAAAGATTGAAAATTTTGGGAAAAACTTCTATGAACTAAGCTGTGAGTGTGACCTCAAGCCACCAAGGGGGATTCCAAGATGCTAATCACTGCACCACAAACTTGCTGGATTGGTTACATTAGGCCAATCTTGGGTAGATTGATTCTTCGAGCAACACAGACATACTTTATTCTTCAAATAACATTAAGGGAAGATTTTTGTTTCTTCTGGACCCCTTTCTCCCTCATGTTTATCCCCATTAGTTTTGATATTTTTAAGACATTCACCTCATTAATTTAGCAATTTTAAGACCTTTCACGCAATATCTTTGACAACTTCAAGACATTTTGTGCCATTTACGTGTCAATTGTTTCCCTGGCGAGCGATAGCGAGCCTGCAATTTTAGAGGAACCGGTCTTCGGGCGGGCATTTATTTTACCGAAACATCTAAAGATTTATATCAGAGAGGGGTCTTAGAGTTTTTAGTTTAAGCTTGATGGAGGTCTAGGGACGAAACTTAAAAACGAAAACAAACAAAAATATAATAAATGAAAAATCAAATAAATCAATGAAAATGTCTCCTTAACCCCTTCTGTACCGATGATGTACTTTGCATTATATTCTGGCAACTATTAGACGATTTTGTACAGCTTAGGGAACCCCGTCTACTCATTAAAAGGTTATAAACTACTCAATTAATTATTTTACCTACTATAGATCCTTCCTAAGCTTCATAAAATCGTCTAAATATAGCTAGAATAAATATAAATGATGTTGCCGGTACTGAAGGGGTTAAGGGAGCCCAGACGGTATTGTGCAGCATAATTTACTGGTTCGGCTCAATGGTTTAAGGAGGGGGCTTAGTTTGCTCTCTAAACCTCTATCAAACTTAAGAAAACACCCACAAGACCCCCCTTCGATATAAATTTGTAAATTTTTCGGTAGAAAAATGTCCCGGCCAAAGGCCGATTCCTCTTCAAATACAGGGTCTTAAGTAAGGCAAAGCAATGGGGCAAAAGGTCTGAACATTGCCAAACTAATGGGGCGAATGTCTTGAAATCTCATACCTAATTGGGCTAAACATGAGGGAGGAGGACTCAAAAAACCAACTGCCTCTCCTTAAGCAAGAAATCAAAGGCTACTACTTTAACAAACTTCGAATCCCCCTCCCCTTCCGCCCACAGCACAACACCACCACACCCTACTACGGCCAGATCAACGGTACCTCAGTGGGCTACCCGGATTACCTCTCGGACTCCGCCGGGGCATGGCTGGAGGGACACATTGTCACGATGAATCTCTACGAGCAAGCCGATGGGGTCATGCTGCTCCGGAACACCCCGCTCAATGAGGTGACACTCAACTATAAACCGCTAGGTAAGTCACTCTCTAACCTAAGTGTGAACCCCATTTTTAGAGGGGTCATTGTTGCTCTCTCTAACCTAAGCGCAAACCCAATTTTCAGTGGGATCATATGGTAGTCCGGAACACCCCGCTCAATGAGGTGAAACTCAACTACGCTGCATGGAAACTTAATTCTTTCTCTCTAACTTAAGCGCAAACCCATTTTTCAGAGGGGTCATGCTGCTCCCAAACACCCCGCTTACAAAGTGAAATTCAACTACTGTACTCTTAATTGCATGGTATATCTCTCTCTCTCTCTAACCAAAATGTGACCCTATTTTTAAAGAGGGGTCATTGGTGCTCCGGAACACCCAGCTTAACGAAGTGAAATGCAACTACTCTGGATGGCAAGGTAAGTCGCTCGCTAACCAGAGAGTGAACCTTTTTTCAGAGAGGTCATGCTGTTCTGTAATCCCATGCCATGAACACAAACTAAACTATTCCTGTCAAAAACTGGTGTGTATTAGGGGGGAGAATTTTCTGTTTTATCTTTGTTTATTTATATATTTCAGTTTCCTCCCTAGACCTCCATCAAGCCATAACAAAATGCCACGAAAGGTCTTAAAGTTGAAAAAAAAAAATGGGGTAAATGGTCCTAGAATAGCTAAACCTATGGGGTGGACGTCTTAAAATAACTAAACAAAATATAGTGGGGCTAAACATGAAAGAGGCAGCGAAACAGTCACGTAATATCACAGCTCAATTATTTAAACAAAAAATTTATTTGTTGCTCGTAGCTCTTTTTGCCTCACTGCCTAATGAAGGAAGTTGGAAATAAAAAATGGCATATATTAAAACTGTGGCGATATATTTTCTGATGTAGATGAGAGAGAGAGAGAGAGAGAGAGAGAGAGAGAGAGAGAGAGAGAGAGAGAGAGAGAGAGAGAGAGAGAAGAGAGAGCGAGGAGGTAGAGAGAGAGAGAGAGAGAGAGAGAGAGAGAGAGAGAGGGCACGAGAGAGAGAGAGAGAGAGAGGAGAGAAGAGAGGAGGAGAGATGAGGAGAGAGAGAGAGAAGAGGCCAAATAGCTTTCAAACCTAACTTATCCTAAGTAGTCAACAGATTGACCTTGGCTGCCACAAGAGTGCTTACATAACCACAGAAGGGGTAGGATGTTGGTAGGGAACTAGGTGGAACCCAGAGGTGGCGCATCCACACCTAACCTTTACAAGTGTGTGTGTGTGTTGCCTGCACTTATTTTCTATGACCATCAAACCCGCTATTCTCTCTCTCTCTCTCTCTCTCTCTCTCTCTCTCCGCTACTCTCTCTTCCATCTCTCTCTCGCTCTCCATCTCCTCCTCTCTCTCTCTCTCTCTCTCTCTCCCTCTCTCTCACTCTCTCTCTCTCTCTCTCTCTCTCTCTCTCTCTCTCTCTCTCTCTCTCTTCCTCTCTCTCTCTCTCTCTCTCAGCGTGACCAGCTTATCTGTTGGGGAATCAATCACTCGGAGGTAGTGACCACAATCTAGTTAGGTTCTCTCTTCGCACCTTTAGCAGCAGACTCACCAATCCTCAGAGTGCAAAACTGGACTTCCGTTGTGCAAATTTTGAAGGCCTTCAGGAAACTTATACCAGATCAGGATTGAAGGCGAGACTGGTAATGCGATTTGGTGCTCATTCAAAGAGCAGTTTATGGATCGACAAGCTGCATTCGCTAACGTAGCAATTCAGGCTCAACCAAAATGAGATTTTTTCTACTGCGCTAGACATATCGAAGGCCTTTGATAGAGTCTGGCACAAATCCCTTATTTTCAAACTACCCTCGTACGGTTTCTATCCCTCCATATGTGCCTTTGCCCGTTCCATAGCTGCGGTTGTGGACGTCCACCATTCACTTCCTCAAGCTATTAACTCTGGTGTTTCTCAGGGTTCTGTCCCATCTCCAATTCTCTTAATATTATTCATTAACAATGTTCTCAACTGCACCTCCAGCCCCATTCACTCATGTGCTGACAATTCTACATTACACTACTCAACTAGCCTTTCTCATAACCACTCACAGCAGGAACTCTAAAACTCACTTAAGGAGGCCATAAAACACCTATCTTCTTATCTCTCTAGTAGCTCTAACTGGGGCAGAGAAAACCTTGTTACTTTCAATGCAGCCAAAACTCAATTTCTCCATCTGTCTACTCATCACTCCCTTCCAGAAAACTATGACCTACTCTTCAACAACATACACATTAACCCTGCATCTTCTCTTAATATTCCTGTGGTCTCTTTTTCTTCTTATCTCTCTTGGAAAGATCATATTACCACTCTTGCTAAAACAGCAAGAAAAATGGTTCAAAGTGACATAGCTTCAGCAATTAGAAAGAGAAAGGTTGCATACAGAACAGCCAAAAGAAGTCAAGACCAAAGAGATTTAGATTCATTCAAAACATTAATATGTGTAGAAGAGTGAAATCTCTAATAAAGGAAGCCAAGCGGAATGAAGACCTCAGGGTTGCAGCCCTCTGCAAAGAGAGTCCTAAAGAGTTCTTCAGCTATGTGAACCGTACAGCAAGAAGCCATTCAAAAGTAGCATTGGACCTCTAAAGGATCCAGCAGGCCAACTACAAACTTCTGACACTGATACAGCTAAATCCCTAAACGACTATCTTGCCTCAGTATTCACAAGGGAAAATACCAGTGACATGCCAAGTCCAGGATTAGTGCATGAGGGTGGAGTTCTTAGCAGAATCAGATGTACCCCAGAGGATGTAGCAAAAATAATAGATAAGTTAATTAGTAGATTTAAGTCATCAGGCCCAGATAGCTTTCTGCCCCGAGTTGTACGAGAAGTGCAAGATGAAATCGCACCTTTCTTGGCAGACATCTTCAATAATTCACTAGAAAATGAAGAGGTTCCTGAAGACTGGAAACTGGCCAATGTGACCCCAATATTTAAGAAAGGGGATCACGAGTGTCCCAAGAATTATCGGCTAATTAGCTTGACTTCTATCATAGTACAACTCTTAGAAGGGATACTAGTAGACAACATAGTTGACTACCTAGAAATTTACAATTTAATTACAGATTCCCAACATGGATTCAGGCGACACCGATCATGTCATACCAATTTGCTAGAATTTGTCCACAAAATGCTGAGTGAGTATGACAAAAGTAGAGCCATAGACATCCTTTACTTAGATTGGATAGAAAGTTGGCTAACAGGTAGACAACGAGTGGTAATCAATGGTGTTTCTACTGAGTAGACTCCAGTCACTTCTGGAATTGCACAGGGATCTGTCCTTGGCCCACATTTGTTTATCATGTACCGTATGTCAATGACATCGATATTAGTCTGTTGAGTGTGATCTCCAAGTTTGCAGATGATATAGAGCTTGGAATGACTGTGAAAGACCCCAAAGGGGTTGAACACGTCAGAATGGACCTCAACAGACTGGGTGAATGGTCAGAGACATGGCAGATGCATCTAAACTTGGACAAGTGCAACGTGATGCATATCGGCCAAACAAAACACTATTCAGGCTATTCACTATTGGGAATGGCTCTGGAAGTGACTGACTTGGAAAAGGATTTGTGTTCTGATTAGCAGTGACCTAAAGTTGTCCAAGCAGTGCATTGAAGGAGAGAAGAAAGCTTAGACATTATTGGGCTATGTTAAGAGGCAATTTAAATATAGAAATAATGAAATAGTCCTCACACTTTACAACGCTCTGATACGACCAATCTTGGAGTATGCTGTTCAATTCTGGTCTCAAGCACTCAGGAAAGATATAGAGCGACAGGAAAGAGTACAAGCTATGGTTAAAAAGCTTATTCCATTGCATAGCTGACTGAGCTATGAGGACCGGTTGAGAGATCTTGACCTATTCCCATTAGATACACGCAGACTACGAGGTCAGTTCAATGAAGTTTTTATAATACTTAATAGGTTTGGCAATGTGGATTATAGCATCATATTTAGACTCAATATGAATACAACACCCAACCATGGTTGGAAATTAGAATTGAAAAGGTTCAACACTAGTATTATTCACATACAAGATATGTTCTACCTGGAACAAACTTCCCTCCGAAGTTGTAAACAGTTCTTCAGTAGAGCAGTTCAAGAAGAGAGTAGATAGTATTTTGCACACTCTGTAATGAGTGTAGTGCACTAAACAATATCTCTCTCCTTCCACTTCCAGTGTCTCCTCGGAATGAACCGCAAGGTCTCTGAGATTCTAACTATTCCTTGTAACTCTCTCTCACACACACACTCACATACTCACACACACACATACACACGGTGGCCGAGCGCACTGGGTCATTGTATTCTATCGTCGCTTGACTCTGGTAACACGGGTTCGATCCCAGCTATCTGCCGGTGAGGTTGCTGTTGAAAACTTTCCGGGCTGTAAAGGTTAGGTGTGGATGCGCCACCTCTGGGTTCCACCTAGTTCCCTGCCCACATCCTACCAACACACCCACCCACACACCCACACACACACGCACGCACGCACGCACGCACGCACGCACGCACGCACGCACACACACACACACACACACACACACACACACACACACACACACACACACACACACACACACACACACACACACACACACACACACACACACAACACACACACACACACACACACACACACACACACACACACACACACACACACACACACACACACACACACACACACACACACACACACACACAGGTCTTTGAAGTCCCAGCTTTATTACATCACCACCATTTCCACATCTCTTCCCACCCCTCAAAAGGGAGAGAGAGAGAGAGAGAGAGAGAGAGAGAGAGAGAGAGAGAGAGAGAGAGAGAGAGAGAGAGAATGAGACCATCCACAGGTTAATTCACAAGGGAGATATATTTACTGGCAACTAAGGATTGAGAAATATTAAGGGGGGTCACCGGCTTTTTTTTATCTTTCTCTCCTTTTCTCTCTTTTCCTGGCTTGTATCCGTTCGGCCCCATTCAGCCAACTGTTTTAAGACGTTTATCCCCATCCAGGTGTCGATATCTTCCTGGCGAGCGATAGCGAGCCAGCATTGTATGGAGATATCCGGCTGTGCCGGAGACATTTTTCTATCGAAGAATGTACAAATTTAGCTTGCTGTCAAACAAAAAAATATATATGCTGGCTCGCTACCGCTCGCCAGGAAAATATTGACACCTGGATGGGGGTAAACGTCTTAAAACAGTAGGCTGAATGGTGCCGAATGAATACAAGCCAAAGAGAGAGGGAGAGAAAGAGAAAAAAAAAGCTAGGTGGGCTCCCTTAACCCCTTCAGTACCGGTGTCGGTCTTTTAACTACACTCTGGCTACTATTAGGCGCTTTTATTCAGTTTAGAAAGGGCCTCCAGCAATGAACCAGGCTTCGAACTATCTCACTTAAGGGATTTTTTTCTTGACCCCTTTCTCCCTCATGTTTAGCCCCATTGCTTTTGATATTATAAAACGTTTGCCCCAATTCGTTTAGCGATTTTAAGAACTTTTACCCCATATTAAGACCTTTCGTGCAATTCAGGTGTCGATTTTATCCTGTCGAGCGATAGCGAGCCTGTAATTTAAGAGGAACCGGCCTTCGGCCAGGACATTTTTCTACCGAAAAATGTACAAATTTAGCTTGAAAGGGACTCAAGGGGGTGTAATTTTAAGCTTGATGGAGGTCTAGGGAACAAACTAAATACCTCCCCTTAACCAATTTGACTACCACAGATCCTTCTTCAACTTCAACTGCGCAAAGTCGTCTTAATTATAACTAGACTAAAAAAAGAGACAAAAGCTAAGCGTATTTTGCACTCTCCTTAGCAACTATACCCCGTCCTTCATAGGGTGGCTACAAAGCTTGACTCTTGACCTCTTTCATTAACTATACAAGGGCTAAGGTCAGTTTTATTTAAGGGGGGATATGGGCGTATTTATTTAAGGGGGGATATGGGCGTATTTATTTAAGGGGGGATGGGCAGTTTTATTTAAGGGGGGATATGGGCGTATTTATTTAAGGGGGGATGGGCAGTTTTATTTAAGGGGGGATATGGGCGTATTTATTTAAGGGGGATATGGGCGTATTTATTTAAGGGGGGATATGGGCGTATTTATTTAAGGGGGGATATGGACGTATTTATTGCCTCATTTATATATATATTTGATCATCCTTATAGTTTCCTCCCAAGACCTCTATCAAGCTTAAAAAAAACACCCATCAAGACCCTCCTTCAAGATGAATATGTACATTTTTCGATAGAAAAATGTCCCGGCCGAAGGCCGCTTCCCCTTGAAATGCAGGCTCGCTATCCCTCGCCAGATTAAAATCGACACCTAAATGATACGAAAAGTCTTGATATTGACAAAGAAATGGGGCAAAATGTCTTAAAATCGCCAAACTAATAGAACGAACCTCTTATTAAAATCTGAAAACTAATGGGGCTAAACATGAGGGAGAAAGGGGACCAGAAAAACGACCCATCTCCCCAGATTTTTTTTTTTTTGAAGCTGCCAGACTACAATAATTGCCCGTACACAATGGAAATCGCTCGTGTGACACCGGCTTAATAAGGGGAGATTTCCACTTGAGGGATATTTTCTGGACCCCTTTCTCCCTCATGTTTAGCCCCACTGTTTTTGAGATTTTAAGAAGTTCGCCACATTATTTTGGCAATTTTATGAACTTTCGCCCCATTTTTTTTAATTTTAAGACCTTTCGTGCCGTTTAGGCGTCGATTTTTTCCTGGCGAGCGATAGCGAGCCTGCAGTATAAGAGGAATCGGCCTTCGGCCGGGACAATTTTTCTATAGAAAAATTTACAAATTTATCTTGAAAGGGGCTCAAGGGGGTGTAATTTTAAGCTTGATGGAGGTCTAGAGAACAAACTGAAAACCTCCCCTTAACCCCATCAGTACCGGTGACGTCTTTTATCTATCGTTAGCTTCTGGCGGCGACTACCGTAGGTACTGGACGGTTTGTATTCAGCTTAGGAAGGACGTCCTACCCCGTTATACTAGATGATGATGATGATTAGAGACTAGCCTGTTCAGCTCCCCCCCCCCCCCCCCCCCACACACACACACACACAAGTCCTTCCTAAGCTTCAGAAAATCGTCTAAGTGGAGCTGAAAGATACAAAAACGCGTTGCCGGTACTGTCAGGGACATTTTTCTACCGAAAAATGTACAAGTAGATATTGGAAGGGGGTCTAAGGGAAGGGGGGGGGGGGTTAAAAGTTGGATGGAGGTCTAAAAGAGGAAACGTGAAAGAAATAGTCATAAAAAACAGTCCTACAAACCGGCACTCCCCCCCCCCCCCCTTAAGGGGAGATTGGCCACTCGAGGGATTTTTTCCTGGACTCCTTTCTCCCTCATCTTTAGCCCCATTGTTTTTCTAATTTTAAGACGTTCGCCCCATTATTGTCACGATTTTAAGAACTTTCAACCCATTTCTGTCAATTTTAAGACCTTTCGTGCCATTTAGGTGTCGATTTTATCCTGGCGAGCGATAGCGAGCCTGTAATTTACTGTAAGAGGAACCGGCTTTCAGCCGGGACATTTTTCTACCGAAAAATGTAAACATTTATCTTAAAAAGGGGCTCAAGGGGGTGTAATCTTAAGCTTGAACGATATCTAGGGACCAAACTAAAAACCTCCCCTTAACTTGAAAGGCCTCGCTATCACTCCTCTTTATGTGATCAAGTCTACGGGTACAAGACCATTATTTGATACCTTTGACAATTTAGGTGAGCGATTCTTCACTTCGCGGGTGATAATGGAAGCGTAATAGATATAGATAAATAGATAGATAGATAGATAGATAGATAGATAGATAGATAGATAGATAGATAGATAGATAGATAGATAGACAGACAGAGAGAGAGAGAGAGAGAGAGAGAGAGAGAGAGAGAGAGAGAGAGAGAGAGAGAGAGAGAGAGAGAGAGAGAGAGAGATAGATAGAGAGAAAAAGATATATATATATATATATATATATATATATATATATATATATATATATATATATAGAGAGAGAGAGAGAGAGAGAGAGAGAGAGAGAGAGAGATAGATAGAGAGAGAGATACATAGATGGATAGATAGAGAAAAAGAGAGAGATAGCTATAGATACATAGATAGATAGATAGATAGAGAGAGAGATACATAGATGGATAGATAGAGAAAAAGAGAGAGATAGCTATAGATACATAGATAGATAGATAGATAGAGAGAGAGATACATAGATGGATAGATAGAGAAAGAGAGAGAGATAGCTATAGATAGATAGATAGATAGATAGATAGAGAGAGAGAGACAGAGACAAATTGACCGTACATTAGGCTCAAATAGGTTGAAGAGGACCAAAGATGTGCTCTCTTCTGATGGTAAAGGGGAGGTTTTTAGTGTGTTTCCTAGACTTCCATCAAGCTTGAAATTACATCCCCTTGACCCCCTTTCAAGATAAATTTGTACATTTTTCGGTAGAAAAATTTCCCGGCCAAAGGCCGGTTCCTCTTAAATTACAGGCTCGCTATCGCTCACCAGGAAAAAATAGACACCTAAATGGGACGAAAGGTCTTAAAAGTGACATAAATGGGGTGAAACTTCATAAAATCGCCAAACTAATGGGGCGAACGTCTTAAAACTTCAAAAGCAATGGGCTAAACATAAGGGAGAAAGGGGTAAAGAAAAAAAATCCCTCAAGTGGAAATCTCCCCTTGGGGGGGGGGGGGGTATTTACTTACTCATATATATATTTTGATTATTTTCCTCACTAGACCTCCCTCAAGCTTAACCCCCCCCCCCCCAAGACCCTCCTTCAAGATAAACTTGTACATTTTTCAATAGAAATATGTCCCGGCCGAAGGCCGGTTCCTCTTAAACTACAGGCTCGCTATCGCTCGCCAGGACAAAATCGACACCTAAATTATGCGAAAAGTCTTGCTATTAAAAAAGAAATGGGGCAAAAGGTCTGAAAATCGCCAAACTAATGGGCCGAACGACATAACATCGGAAAACTAAAGGGACTAAACATGATGAAGAAGAAGGGGGGGGGGGAAGGGGGGGGGGGGGGGGGGCAGAAAAACTACCCCCCCCCCCACACCATAATACCCTTCTCGAGGAGGCGGCCGAAGACATTTTGCTATCGAAAAATGTACAAATTTAGCTTGCTGTCAAAACAAGAATATACAGTATATATATGCTGGCTCGTTACCGCTCGCCAGGAAAATATTGACACCTGGATGGGGGGTAAACGTCTTAAAATAGTAGGCTGAATGGGGCCGAATGGATACAAGCCAAAGAGAGAGGGAGATAAAGAGAAAAAAAAAGCGAGGTGGGCTCCCTTAATCAACTTTACCTCTCATTCTCATCCTTTAACTAAATCCACTCACCCTCTCTCTCTCTCTCTCTCTCCTGTTTCCACTGTATTAACCCCTTCCGTACCGGCGACGTCTTTTTTATTTATGCTGGCTACTATTAAACGATTTGATTCAGTTTACGAAGGACCTCCAGCAAGTACGAGGCTTCCAACAATCTCACTTAACCCTTTATACTACCACAGATCCTTCTTAAACTGCTCAAAATCGTCTTAATATAGCTAGCATAAAATTAACAAGATGTCGCCGGTACAGAAAGGGGTTAACCTTTCTTAATATATATCTCTCCTTCCTTAATTAACTTTACCTGTCATTCTCAGCCGTGTGCAACATTGCCTTCCCATGATTAACGAGAGAGTGATTGCTACGGTGTATTGCAAGATGTTTGAGACTCTCTCTCTCTCTCTCTCTCTCTCTCTCTCTCTCTCTCTCTCTCTCTCTCTCTCTCTCTCTCTCTCTCTCTCTCTCTCTCTCTCTCTCTCTCTCTCTCTCTCTCTCTCTCTCTCTCTCTCTCTCTCTCTCTCTCTCTCTCTCTCTCTCTCTCTCTCTCTCTCTCTCTCTCTCTCTCTCTCTCTCTCTCTCTCTCTCTCTCTCTCTCTCTCTCTGCATGAACCAGTAGGTATGTAAGTGTTAATTCCCTCTCAGACAGATTTCTTTCTGTGCTTTATAAAACTTTTCCCTGTGGGTATTTCCTGACCCATAAGATTAAACTTCATCCTATTTTTCGGTACAGCTCTTTAGCCTGAGGCGATGCGGAAGGTGGGAAGAGAACCTTCTACTTTACTGTCCTATTTTTCTACTATAAATTGTCCCTGTCTAGTAGTATTAAGGCCGGACCAACTAGTAAGGACCGCAAGGTCTGTGTGGTCTGAGTATCTGTGTAACCCTGCGTAACTCTTACTCTCACTCACTCACACTCACTCTCTCTGTTATCCTTGTCTTCCGCCATTCTAATTTCCTCTCTCTCTCTCTCTCTCTCTCTCTCTCTCTCTCTCTCTCTCTCTCTCTCTCCCCTTCTAGCATGAAACCCCTCAAAATCCAAATGTCAAGGGTCGTGAAATGACAATGTTCAACTCCTTCAGCGCCATGACGTAATATGTCTTTATATTCCGGTTACCATTAGACGACTTTTGAAACTTAAATCTACCTCTAGGAACCGAGGGAGTCAATATGAGCTCAACAAACCCTCTAAAAAATTGGTCATCGCGCTGAAAGGGTTAAGGGGAGGTATTTAGTTTGTTCCCTAGACCTCCATCAAGCTTAAAATTACACCCTCTTGAGTCCCTTTCAAGATAAATTTGTACATTTTACGGTAGAAAAATGTTCCGGCTGAAAGCCGGTTCCTCTTAAATTACAGGCTCGCTATCGCTCGCCAGGATAAAATCGACACCTTAATGGCACGAAAGGTCTTAAAATTGGCAGAAATGGGTCGAAGGTTCTTAAAATCGTCAAAATAATGGGGCGAACGTCTTAAAATTAGAAAAGCAATGGGGCTAAACATGAGGGAGAAAGGAGTCAACAAGAAAAAATTCCCTCAAGTGGAAATCTGCCCTTAAGGAGGATGGGCATATTTATCAGCGTAATTATTTATCTTTTATATTAATTTAATTTTTGTTTAGTTTCCTCCCTATACCTCCATCAAGCTGAAAAATACACGCCCAAGACCCCCTTCAAGATAAATTTACAAATGTTTCGATAGAAAAAATGTCGCGGCCGATTCATTAAAATTAAAGGATCGCTATCGCTCGCCAGGAAAAAAAAAATCAATACCGAAATTGCGTGAAAGGTCTCAATATTGGTAAACAAAAATGGAGCCAAAGATATTAAAATCACCGAACTAATGGGGGCAAACGTCATAAAATGTTCAGAACCAATGGGGGTAAACAAGAGGAAGATGGGGTGGGGTGGGGGGGGGGCAGAAAAATACATCCCTCCCCCCCTTAAAAATCACACGATCGTCTAATTATATACCAGACACAAATGTAAACAAAAGACGTCGGGGTTAAGGGGAGGTATTTAGTTTGTTCCCTAGACCTCCATCAACCTTAAAATTACACACACTTGAGTCCCTTTCAAGATAAATTTGTACATTTTTCGGTAGAAAAATGTCCCGGCCGAAGGCCGGTTCCTCTTAAATTACAGGCTTGCTATCGCTCGCCAGGATAAAATCGACACCTAAATGGCACGAAAGGTCTTAATATGGGGTGAAAGTTCTTAAAATCGCTAAACAAATGGGGCAAACATTTTATAATATCAAAAGCAATGGGGCTAAACATGAGGGAGAAAGGGGTCAAGAAAAAAATCCCTCAAGTGGATATCTCCCCTTAAAGTAAGGATTCCAAGCGAGAGATAGCGAGCCTGTATTATAGGAGAAACTGGTCTTCGGCCGGGCCATTCTTCTACCGTTTTTTATGTTTGATGGAGGTCTAGGGAGGACACATAAAAAATAAATAAATAAATAAATAAATAAATCGACCAATAAATAATACATCGACCAATAAATACCCCCTACCCCCTTAACCCCTTCTATACCGAAAACGTCTCATTTATTTTATTTTTGCTACCATTAGACGGTTTCATTCAGTTTTAAAAGGTTATCTAGCAACTAAGAGGCACTACATCACTTAACCCTTTATACTACCATAGATCCTTCTTAAACTGCACACAATCGTTTAAATAGTGCTAGAATAAATTTAAAAAAGACGTTGCCGGTACAGAAGGGGTTAAAGCCACTCACATTTAGTCATGGCATACACATCATGTTTTGCCTAGGTTATTATTTCCGTCCCTTCCTTCCACTATCCTCCGGTCATTCATCACTCTCTCTCTCTCCCTCTTTCGCTATCTCTCCCCCTCTCGTATTTTTGGTCCCTATGGTCGTTATCTCTCTCTCTCTCTCTCGCTCTCTCTCATATATATATACTATATATATATATATATATATATATATATATATATATATATATATATATATATATATATATATATATATATACATACTGTATATAGCCTATATATATATATATATATATATATATATATATATATATATATATATATATATATATGAATAATTGTATTACAGTATTGGTGTTATAACTAGTCCCATAGTGTAACTGACCTCTCTCTCTCTCTCTCTCTCTCTCTCTCTCTCTCTCTCTCTCTCACCACCAATATAGAGCCCCCCCCCCTCCCCCTACCAATCAATCGACCAATCAGAGTGGAGGGTAAGTTAGCCATACATAGACCCCCTCTAACAAGCCCGGTCGGGATTGGCTGGCCGAACTCGTTTACTCGTTTGTTTGTTTATCTGCTAGTTTACTCGTTTGTTTATCTACTCGTTTGTTTGTTTATCTACTAGTTTACTCGTTTGTTTGTTAATCTACTAGTTTACTCGTTTGTTTATCTGCTAGTTTACTCGTTTGTTTATCTACTCGTTTGTTTGTTTATCTACTAGTTTACTCGTTTGTTTATCTACTAGTTTACTCGTTTGTGTTTATCTACTCGTTTACTAGTTTGTTTATCTACTACTTTACTCGTTTGTTTATCTACTAGTTTACTCGTTTGTTTGTTTATCTACTAGTTTACTCGTTTGTTTGTTTATCTACTCGTTTACTAGTTTGTTTATCTACTAGTTTACTCGTTTGTTTGTTTATCTACTCGTTTACTAGTTTGTTTATCTACTACTTTACTCGTTTGTTTATCTACTAGTTTACTCGTTTGTTTGTTTATCTACTCGTTTACTAGTTTGTTTATCTACTCGTTTGCTCGTTTATCTACTCATTTGTTTATTTATCTACTAGTTTACTCGTTTGTTTGTTTATCTACTAGTGTACTCGTTTGTTTGTTTATCTACTCGTTTACTCGTTTGTTTGTTTATCTACTAGTTTACTAGTTTGTTTGTTTATCTACTAGTTTACTCGTTAGTTTGTTTATCTACTAGTTTACTAGTTTGTTTATCTACTAGTTTACTCGTTTGTTTGTTTATCTACTAGTTTACTAGTTTGTTTATCTACTCGTTTACTCGTTTGTTTGTTTATCTACTAGTTTACTCGTTTGTTTGTTTATCTACTAGATTACTAGTTTATCTACTAGTTTACTCGTTTGTTTGTTTATCTACTAGTTTACTCGTTTGTTTGTTTATCTACTAGTTTACTCGTTTGTTTGTATATCTACTAGTTTACTTGTTTGTTTGTTTATCTACTAGTTTACTTGTTTGTTTGTTTATCTACTAGTTTACTAGTTTGTTTATCTACTAGTTTACTAGTTTGTTTGTTTATCTACTAGTTTACTAGTTTGTTTATCTACTAGTTTACTAGTTTGTTTGTTTATCTACTAGTTTACTCATTTGTTTGTTTATCTACTCGTTTGCTCGTTTGTTTGTTTATCTACTCGTTTGCTCGTTTGTTTGTTTATCTACTAGTTTGTTTATCTACTAGTTTACTAGTTTGTTTATCTACTAGTTTACTCGTTTGTTTGTTTATCTACTAGTTTACTAGTTTGTTTATCTACTAGTTTACTAGTTTGTTTATCTACTAGTTTACTCGTTTGTTTGTTTATCTACTAGTTTACTAGTTTGTTTATCTACTAGTTTGTTTGTTTATCTACTCGTTTACTAGTTTGTTTATCTACTAGTTTACTCATTTGTTTGTTTATCTACTAGTTTACTCGTTTGTTTAACTACTAGTTTACTCGTTTGTTTGTTTATCTACTAGTTTACTAGTTTGTTTATCTACTAGTTTACTCGTTTGTTTGTTTATCTACTCGTTTACTAGTTTGTTTATCTACTAGTTTACTCGTTTGTTTGTTTATCTACTAGTTTACTAGTTTGTTTATCTACTAGTTTACTCGTTTGTTTGTTTATCTACTAGTTTACTAGTTTTTTATCTACTAGTTTACTCATTTGTTTGTTTATCTACTCGTTTACTAGTTTGTTTATATACTAGTTTACTAGTTTGTTTGTTTATCTACTAGTTTACTAGTTTGTTTGTTTATCTACTAGTTTGTTTGTTTATCTACTCGTTTGCTCGTTTGTTTGTTTATCTACTCGTTTGCTCGTTTGTTTGTTTATCTACTAGTTTACTAGTTTGTTTATCTACTAGTTTACTCGTTTGTTTGTTTATCTACTCGTTTACTAGTTTGTTTATCTACTAGTTTACTCGTTTGTTTGTTTATCTACTAGTTTACTCGTTTGTTTGTTTATCTACCAGTTTACTAGTTTGTTTATCTACTAGTTTACTCGTTTGTTTGTTTATCTACTAGTTTACTAGTTTGTTTATCTACTAGTTTACTCGTTTGTTTGTTTATCTACTCGTTTACTAGTTTGTTTATCTACTCGTTTACTAGTTTGTTTGTTTATCTACTAGTTTACTAGTTTGTTTGTTTATCTACTAGTTTACTAGTTTGTTTGTTTATCTACTAGTTTACTAGTTTGTTTATCTACTAGTTTACTAGTTTGTTTGTTTATCTACTCGTTTACTAGTTTGTTTGTTTATCTACTAGTTTACTAGTTTGTTTATCTACTAGTTTACTCGTTTGTTTGTTTATCTACTAGTTTACTCGTTTGTTTGTTTATCTACTCGTTTGCTCGTTTGTTTGTTTATCTACTAGTTTACTCGTTTGTTTGTTTATCTACTCGTTTACTCATTTGTTTGTTTATCTACTCGTTTACTCGTTTGTATGTTTATCTACTAGTTTACTCGTTTGTTTGTTTATCTACTAGTTTACTAGTTTGTTTATTTATCTACTAGTTTACTCGTTTGTTTGTTTATCTACTAGTTTACTAGTTTGTTTGTTTATCTACTAGTTTACTAGTTTGTTTGTTTATCTACTAGTTTACTCGTTTGTTTGTTTATCTACTAGTTTACTAGTTTGTTTGTTTATCGACTAGTTTACTAGTTTGTTTATCTACTAGTTTACTAGTTTGTTTGTTTATCGACTAGTTTACTAGTTTGTTTATCTACTAGTTTACTCGTTTGTTTGTTTATCTACTCGTTTACTTGTTTGTTTGTTTATCTACTAGTTTACTCGGTTGTTTGTTTATCTACTAGTTTACTCGTTTGTTTGTTTATCTACTAGTTTACTAGTTTGTTTGTTTATCTACTAGTTTACTCGTTTGTTTGTTTATCTACTAGATTACTCGCTTGTTTATCTACTCGTTTGTTTGTTTGTTTACTATTTTATCTACTCGTTATTTTGCCTGTTCGATTGTTTATTGTGTTGTCGACTCGCTTACTCTTGTTTTTTCTATGTATATGAAGGAGACAAAAGGCAAAGATGTATGTAACAAGTGTCTCCCCCCCCCCCCCCAAGTTGAAAGAGTGATAGAGAGTCAAATTCAAGGTACGTTAGAGTTAAAATGTCTGGACACACGGAGCTTGAAGCATGTAAATTCACAGGATGAGGGAAAGACAGATTGAGGGAGAGAGTTCCAGAGCTTACTTGTTGAGTAGAAGAACGACTGGAAAAAACGGTTCATTCTTGGGTTAGAGAGTTGGACAGTATAGGGGTGGGAATATGTTGAATGTCAGCTGCTCTCCATTCTCCTTAAGGGACGAGCTATGAAGAACACCGATTTCTGGCCAACCAACTTATAGCTATAGCGGAAAAAAAATAAAAAAACAAAAACAAATATATATATATAAACAAATAAAACACATACACACACACACACACACACACACACACACACACACATACAAACACACACAATATATATATATATACCGGTATATATAGAAGGGTGAATTACGATCAATATACCCAAGGATTTTACTGACAATGTTATACCCTTTTTATATCCATTATTTGTTATACTATACGATAATCTGCCGAACAAAACGCATAAGAGAACGTAAATGGAATTGATAAACAAATATTAAGTCAATAAAGGTGTACATATTTTTCGCACTATGTTTGGACTTTCATTTTCAGCATTAGGCGTTGGTTTGCATATACATTGATTACGAGAGAGAGAGAGAGAGAGAGAGAGAGAGAGAGAGAGAGAGAGAGAGAGAGAGAGAGAGAGAGATTTACATAGATACACTGTCCATACAGACCTTACGATCCAAACGAAGTGAGAGAGAGAGAAAGAGAGAGAGAGAGGCAAGTATTTTAGTACGCCAATTTTCTTTTATGGCAGGCTATTTCTCTCACTTACTCTCTCACACAACCACACACACACACACACAAACATACATACACACAGGCAAGCTCTCTCTCTATTTCCTTCACTCCCCCTCTCACTCACTCACTCTCTCTTACACGCACAATCACAATCACAATCTCTCTCTCTCTTTCTCTCTCTCTCATACACATACAAACAGACTTTCTCACACGCACCTCCATCTCACTCACACTCTCTCTCTCTCTCTTCCCATTTTCATAAAATTGCAAGAACGAACACACTTTGTCCACAAGCTATATACGAGAGAGAGAGAGAGAGAGAGAGAGAGAGAGAGAGAGAGAGAGAGAGAGAGAGAGAGAGAGAGAGAGAGAGAGAGAGAGAGAGAGAGTACAAAGGAGTAAAAAGGTAGTCAAGCAACAACAGGTCTAACGACCCCTCGAGGTTGCTTGCCCTTTAAATCACTGCTGTTCAAAATGTCCAACAGTGGTTCAGAGTGGGTAAGGGACAATTGGAAAGGGAAGTACTGTCCTAGCTAGCACTAATGTCCCTGGCAGGGTTAGGAGATATTAGTAGGGGACAATCTGGGTTAAGGGGGCCAACCTCACTTTTTGTTCTCTCTCTCTCTCTCTCTCTCTCTCTCTCTCTCTTTGGCTTGTATCTATTCGGCCCCATTCAGCCTACTGTTTTAAGACGTTTACCCCCATCCAGGTGTCAATATTTTCCTGACGAGCGGTAGCGAGCCAGCGTATGTATTTATTTGTTTTACAGCAAGCTAAATTTGTACATTTTTCGATAGAAAAATGTCTCCGGCAAAGTTGGATTTCTCCATACAATGCTGGCTCGCTATCGCTCGCCTGGAAGAAATCGACACCTGGATGGGGATAAACGTCTTAAAACAGTTGGCTGAATGGGGCCGAATGGATACAAGCCAGAGAAAGAGAGAAAAGGAGAGAAAGAGAGAAAAAAAGGCCGGTGACCCCCCCTTAATAACATAACACAGCTATAAGTGATCCATTATGCATCAGAGGAAAAGTGATAAAATTTTAGTTATTTTATATATACCGGTACATGTAGTGATCCTGGGGTACCCCGCTAGTTACAATGGTCCATGTCGGTGTTGTACCGTTCATGAGTATTCCCTTGGCTTGCTTTCATCGAGCCAGGTAGAAAGATGGGTATATTAAATAAACACACATATATACCGGTATATATATTAATAAACACACATATATACCGGTATATATATTACTTTCGAGAGGTAAATTACTAGATAGACATATGCATAAAAAGATATATATAGACAGATAGATAGAAAGATAGATAGAAAGATAGCTAATTTAAATAAACACACGCCGATACATATTACTTTCGAGAGGTAGATTACTAGATAGACATATGCATAGAAAGATAGATAGAAAGATAGATAGAACGATAGATAGAAAGATAGCTAAATTAAATAAACACATATATATATTACTTTC
Source organism: Paralithodes platypus (assembly GCA_032716605.1). Classification (NCBI taxonomy): domain Eukaryota; kingdom Metazoa; phylum Arthropoda; class Malacostraca; order Decapoda; family Lithodidae; genus Paralithodes; species Paralithodes platypus. The sequence continues at coordinate 34,506,458 of CM064508.1, forward strand.
GAGAGGTTGATTACTAGATAGACATATGCATAAAAAGATATATATAGAAAGATAGCCAAGGTAACTATAGTCTATTTGCTGTAAGTAGGCGATAAATCATTAACTCTAACCTCTGTAACTCAAAAACCACTAAAGTAATCGAGCTAATATTGCTACCATTCGGGAAGGGTCAGTCGAGGAATAGATGTGGACATTTACAGCCAATTTGCTCTAGCCCTTCTTGAGTTACAGACGATAGGGGTAATGATGTCTCGCCTACTTACAGCGAATAGACTATAGAAGCCGATACATAATAGTTTCGACAATTATTCAACCACTACACATGTTTCCCATTACAAACCATGTGACTTGCTTGTTGCTGGCTTTTGTAATACCTAATGCAATCTTCAACAAAATATCGTAATCTCCTGTACTGCCTTGTATAAGCTCTCTCTCTTTCTCTCTTGTCATGCACACATGGAGATCTCTCTCGGTTTCTCTTTCTATCTATCTATCTATCTATTGCCTGACGCCGTGATCCCCGAAGGGGTGGCCACGAACGAACCGCCCCCATGCACCTCTGTCCCCAGTCAGTCGACGCCCCTCCCCCCAACCAGCACCGCCTTCGTTCATGTAGTTCCTCACTCCATCCTTCCACCTCATATTCGGTCTACCTCTCCCCCTCTGTCCCTCCACCTCGCTCTCGTACACCCTCTTAGTCATTCTCTCGCTTTCCATACGTTCCATATGGCCGAACCATCTCAAGTTGTTCCTTTTCACACTTTCCAGCACATCTACCTCCACACCACACCTCCTTCTTACTTCCTCATTAGTCTGTCTATCCCTCCATGTAACTCCGCACGCACTCCTTAAGTAATTCATTTCCACTGCTCTCACTCTTGGTCTGAGTCTCTCAACCAACGTCCATGCTTCGCTTCCGTAAGTCAGTGTCGGGATTACCACACTGTCATGCAAGGACTTCTTCACTTCCATACTGACCACCCTATTTCTTGTTACTGCTTTTAGCGTTCCTACAACCCTCTTCCCCTGTTGTACCCTCTCCCGCACCTCTTCATCCATAGTCCCATCTTTACTCAACACACTGCCCAGATACTTAAAAGAGTTGACGATCTCCATAGCATGACCGTTCAGCTTCACCTCACACTCTGTGACTTCACCCCTTTCAAAGACCATAACCTTGCTCTTCCCCGTATTTACCTTCAAATTCCGTTTTTCGCACACTGTTCCAAACTCATTTACCAGACCCTGCAACTCCCATTCATTATCACTCATCAGAACTGTATCATCCGCAAACAGCAGTATAGGTAGCTTCCACTTAATTCCCTCCCTTTTCAGCGATACACCAACATCCACTGCTCTTGATAGTATTTCTTTCATGACTCCATCCATATATACAGTAAACAACCACGGGGACATCACACACCCCTGTTTCAAACCAACATTCAGGTCAAAGAACTCGCTCTGCTCACTCTCCACACGTACTGCCGCCTTTGCACCCTCATACATGCTCTTCACTGCTTTCAGCAACTTGCCCTCTACTCCGTATATTCTAAGTACTTTCCACAAACCTTCTCTATCCACTCTGTCATAGGCCTTCTCCAAGTCCATAAAGGCAACATACACCTTTTGTTTTTTGAGATACTTCTCCACAACACAATTCAGGGTAAAAATCTGATCTACACATCCTCTTCCCTTCCTAAAACCTCTCTGCTCGTCGCCTATCCATTTCTCCGTTCTCACTCTCACTCTCTCAATCACTACCCTACTGTATACCTTCCCTACTACGCTTAGAAGACATATTCCTCGGTGGTTACCACACACTCCTCTTTCCCCTTTGCCCTTATATAGGGGGACTATTATGCCAGTCTTCCAGTCATCGGGTGCACTCCCCTTCTCCCATGCTAGTTTGCACATTTTCCATACCCATTCTATCACTATCTCACCACCATACCTCAACATTTCCCCACACACTCCATCTGTTCCTGGTGCTTTCCCCAACTTCACTCTTTTCATGGCTTCCCACACTTCTGACCTCCTGATCCCCACCTCCTCCTCCACTACTTCTCTTCTTCTCCCTCCCATACCATATCCAGCTATGTTTGCTGGCTCTTCATTCCTTTCATTTAGCAACTCACTGAAGTACTCCCTCCATCTTTCGACTCTCTCTTGCTTCTCGGCTAGCATTCTCCCATTCTTATCTTTCACACCCTTACTGTTTCCCTTGCTACCTTCCCTAACTTTCTTGACTTCTTTCCAGAACAGTTTCTTACTCTCCCTCCATTTTACACTCAGATTCCTTCCAAATTCCTCATCTACTCTTCTCTTACTTTCCTTCACTACTCTCTTCACCACCCTCTTACTCTCCACGTACCTCGCTCGTTTCTGTCTCTCGGAATCTTCATTCCCTCTAACTACCCAACCACTCTCTATATGCTTTCTTCTTTTCTTCCACAGCTATTCTTACCTCTTCTGTCCACCATGCTGTACCTTTCACTCCCCTCCCTCTTCTCCTCACTCCACACACCTCCTCACATGCTGCACAGATCTCATCCTTAAACACCTTGCTCATCTCCTCCACTTCCTCCATAACTTCCAGGTCGAACCCACCTAGTCGTCTTTCCACTGCTCTCCTGTACTCCTCCCTGACTTCCTCCTCCTGTAACCTCTCCACCCTCCTCACCATTCCACCCTCCTCTCGCCTCCCTCCCGCTCTCCTCACCCACTTCTTTTGTATCCTAACCTTAGCTACCACTACATAATGATCAGACAGACCCCCTCCAATACCCCTATACACCCTAGCATCCATCACAGATTTCTTCATTCGTTCATCCACACATACATAATCAATCAATGACTTTCGTTCCACCACTGTCTTATCTTTCATCGTCAACATCCGTTTCCACGTGTACCTGTGGATCATTCTGTGTCGGAAGAAGGTGTTGGCTATCCACAGCCTCCTCCCCACACATACGTCCACAAGTGCACTACCATTCCCATTCACCTCTGATGGTACCCCCCACCCTCCCACCACTCCCTCAACTTTCCTATCACCCACCTTACCATTCATATCCCCAATCAGAAATATTCTTTCGTTCTTGTCAAACTTCTCCAGGCACGCCTCCACATTCATCCAGAACTCCTCTTTCTTTCTTTCAAGTATATCCTCTGTCGGGGCATACACGCATACAATCACCCACGTTTGTATTCCTACTTTCATTCTCACCCACACAATCCTTGAACCCACAGACCCATACTCTCTTACACATTCCTTCCATTTGCTACTTACAAACAAACATGCACCTTCTCTCGCTGTTCCTTCACTCACTCCAGCACACACACCCATTCCACATTCCCATTCTCTCACATCTGAACCTTTCCATTTGGTCTCTGTCATTCCACATACATCCAGCCTGGCATTCACTAACACTTCCAGAACCTCTCTCTCTTTTGTGCCATCATTCATGCCACTAACATTCCACGTAGCCATTCTCAGAATGTCCGAAGGCATGTCCTTAGTCGGTCGTGGTTCGTCAACGTTGGTTCCGTCCGCATCCGAGGCTGTTCGTTCGTTTTTCTTTGCTTAGATATTTTTTCCGGGTGGGGGTCGCAAGCCCACCGACCCAACCTCTTTAGTCGCCTCTTACGACACGCAGAAGGCACGTGGGGCATATTCTATTCCCTAACCCCCAGGGTTTCTCTCCTGCATAATACTTTAGGCAGATTAGACACAAGCAGCCTTGCAAAGGATCAGTTAATCTGTTATTTATTGCTTTCCTTTGTAAACGCACGAGTGTCGACGTGCCTGGGTCTCTCTCTCTCTCCCCCCCCCCCCCTTAACCTTCACAAAATCCTTGCCTTCACCCTCACCTCTCTCTCTCTCCGGATTACCTAGTAGGGACCGCAAGGTCTGTGTGGTATGTGTACCTATGTCACTCTATGTAACTCTTCAGATACACGAAGGATCACTTATAGCTGTGTTGTTATTAAGGGGGGATGGGCCGGTTTTCTCGACCACTTTCTCCCTCATGTTTAGCCCCATTAGTTTTCAGATGTTAATATGTTTGCCCCATTAGTTAATCGATTTTAAGACCTTGCGCCCGATTTCTTCGTCAATATGTACACCTTTCGTGCTATTTAGGTGTCGATGTTTTCCCTGGCGAACGAAAGTGAGCCTGTAATGTTGGAAGAACCGGCCTTCGGCCGGGAAATTTTTCTACCGAAAAATGTACAAATTAATCTAGAACCCCCTTCTAGATTAATTTGTACATTTTTCGGTAGAAAAATTTCCCGGTCTAATGGATCTTCATTTTCTTTTTTTAATTGATGGAGGTCTAGGGAGGAAACTAGAAACATAACGAATACATGCAAAAATCGCCCAAAAAGTGAACCATCTCCCCTTAACCCAAATTGTCCCCTACTAACATCTAACCCTGCCTTGGATATTAGACCCAGGGCAGTACTTCCCTTTCCAATTGTTCCTTACCAACTATAAGCCACTGTTGAACACTCAGAGCAGCAGTGAGTTAGAGGGCAAGCAACCTCGAGGGGTCGCTCGCTAGATCTGTTGTTGCTCGACTTCCTCTGTACTCCTTTGTTCTCTCTCTACCAAAGACACAAACAAACTGTCAAGACGCGATATAATCCTCAAGGGGTCAAGGGGAGATGGGTCGTTTTTCTAGATCTCCTTCTCCCTCGTGTTTAGCCCCATTAGTTTTCAGATTTTAAGATGTTTCCCCCAGTAGTTTGTCGATTTTAAGACCTACCGCCCCATTTCCTTTTCAATATTTAGACCTTTCGTGCTATTTATGTGTCGATTTTTTTTCCTGGCCAACGATTGTGAGCCAGTAATTTTGGAAGAAGCCGGGATATTTTTCTACCTAAAAATTTACAGATTATTCTAGAAGGGAGATCTAATGGATAGTGTTGTTTAAGTTTGATGGAAGTCTAGGGAGAAAACTAGACAAATAATTAATACGGGCCAAATGGGTAAAACCGATCTGAATATCGTAAGAGTCCATCTGAAACTGCCTAAAACCGTCTAACTTTAGCTGGAAAGACATGTCAAAAGACGTCATGGTTCTGAAGGGGTTAAACACAAAAAAAACTCTCTCTTTCTCTCCCCAGGTATCTGCACCGCCGCCACTCCGGAAAAGTGCTGCACCAACGACTCTCAGCCCGCCTTCCTGCCAGACCTGATAACCGACCCCAACCACCGCACCCTCTGTTCCACCCTACTCCACCAATCCACCACCCATCTACACGTCCACAACGCTTACGGGTACTATCACCACAAGCGGGTCCTCGATGCTTATAAGGTGAGAGAGTTTTTTTATCGTTGTGTTAAGGGGGGTCACCTGCTTTTTTGTCTCTCTGCATCTTTCTCTGTATCCATTCGGCCCCATTCAGCCTACTGTTTTAAGACGTTTATCTCCATCCAGGTGTCGATTTTTTCCTGGCGACCGATATCGAGCCACCATCATCGCCGCTCTCTCTCTCTCTCTTATCCAGTCTTGCTCCTTATCCTGCTCGCTCTCGCTCTCGCTCGCTCGCTCGCTCTCTCTCTCTCTCTCTCTCTCTCTCTCTCTCTCTCTCTTATCCACCCCGTCTCCTTATCCTGCCTTCTACGTATTCTCTTGTTCTTGCTTTATCCTCCTGTTTCCCTCTTCCTCCTCCTCCTCCTCTTCTTCTCATCTTTTGTCTTCTCCTTTATAATTTTAGATTTCTTCTTCTTCTTCTTCTTCTTCTTCTTCTTCTTCTTCTTCTTCTTTTTTTGGACATCGCCTATTCCTTATCTTGCTATGCTTCCTCTTTCCCTCTCCTCCTTCTTCCCTATCCCTTCCTACTTCATTTAATCTTCTTCCTCCTCTTCTTCTTCTTAGACATCTCCTCTTTTTCCCCTTCTCCCACTTATCTTCCTCCTCCTCCTCCTCCTCTCTTCCATTCTACATATAATATTCCTCCTCCTTCTCATTCCCCTCCTCCCCACCCCCTCCTCTTCTTTCGCCTCCTCCTCTCCCTTAGCCTCCTCCTCCTCTCTCCTCCCTCCTCTTCTTTCTCCTAATCCTCCCATTTCTCATCCACCCTCTCTTACTCCTCCACTCCTCCTCCTCCTCCTCCACCCCCTCTACCACACACTCTCATTAGTTCTAGTACCAGGATCCACATGGAAAATAATCGTATTCTCCATTTCACTCCTCAATTATTGTCCCATCCAAAAAATATTCATCCAAAAATATCCATCAATAACAAATATACATCTTTCCTTCGCATGTGCACTAATTTGTCAACACCTCCTTGCGCTAGTGAGAAGGCTGCACCGTATTTCATTCTCACCATGATTATAATTATTGTCAAGCATATAATTAAATCAGAACGAAAAATGAATCATCTAACAAAGAGGCTAAATTAATTAAATATAGGCGTCCACATCAAGTTAAAAGAATGCTCTCAAAATATAGCAGGGTCCTTTCATCATTAGTGGTAGTAGTAAAAAACAAAGTCTAGAAATGGATAGCGAAATATACAGTACAGTAAAGTACAACGAAATATGCTTAATACAACAAAGAGGCTAATATACTCGTACATATTAAGTTAAGGGCAGGTTTTTAGTTGATTCCCTAGACTTCCATCAAACTTAAAATTACTCCCCCTAGACCCCCTTTCAAGATAAATTTGTACATTTTTCGGTAGAAAAATGTCCCGGCCAAAGGCCAGTTACTCTTAAATTACAGGCTCGCTATCGGTCGCCAGGATAAAATCGACACCTAAATTGCACGAAAGGTCTTAAAATTGACAGAATGGAGCGGAAATTCTTAAAATCAGCAAACTAATGGGGCGAACGTCTTAAAATCTCAAAAACAATGGGGCTAACCATGAGGGAGAAAGGGGTCAAGAAAAAAATCCCTCAAGTGGAGACCTCTCTTAAGTTGAAACATGCTCTAAATTGACAAATAAAAAAAAATGCTCTCAAAATTAGTACCGGTAGATGTAGTCTCAAAAAAAAAAAAAAAAAAAAAAAAAAAAAAAACACACACACACCAAATGGATAGCCAAATATATGGTAAATTAGAACGAAAAATGAATCAACTAATAAAGAGACTAATGTACTCGTATAATTATATCAGTAGTAGGAGTCACAATATATAAAAATACATTCGAAATGGATAAACAATTATACAGACAATTAGAACGAAAAATGAATCTTCTAACAGAGAAAAATTAATAGACTCGTACACAATGCAGCCGGTTAAAATTTTAGAAGAATGCTCTCAAAATATAGCGGGGTCCTTTGATCAGCAGCAGCAGCAGTAGTCGGTGTTCTTTGGAGTTCATAAAAAAAGCAGAAGAGGAAGAAAGGGAGGGAGGGGCTGGGGGTGGGGGGGTGGGGGGGGGGGTTGTATTCTTAAGGGGAGATGGGCTTATTTATTTGCTTAGAATTTGGATTTTTGTATAGTTTTTAGTTTCCTCCCTAGACCTCCATCAAGCTGTAAAAAACACCCCATGGACAAAGGCCGGTAAGCCAGTAAGTATCACACGAGAGCTTATTTAGTCTACATTCGATATTCATCATTTTTCAGGCAACATTTCTGGAATATTCTGCACTGGTATCTAAAACTACAATAGACTGATGAGAGATGAGTTTACGTAACCGAAATATTTCAAATGTTCACCTCATAAGCTGCCAGACCAGTGTTGAGGATAAATGTTGAGGGAAAAAGCGCTCGTGTGATACCGGCTTTGGCTGAGTTAGCTGGGGGGAGGGGGTGGGGGGTTAAAATAGTAATGCTTGAAGTCTAAAAAAACTCACCCTTCCCTTATGTCCGCTCATGGCCGAGTGGTTACGACGCCCAGCTCTTCCAAATATACCTGGAGTGAGTGGGTTCGAATCCTGGTAAGGGTACCTCTCTCTCAACTGAACTACATGTCCTGTACCAGTATCGCCCAAAGTTTATTAAGGGGAGGTTTGGTTTATTCTGGACCCCCTTCTCCTTAATGTTCAGCCCCATTTACCTTTGAGATTTTAAGACGTTCTCTACATTAGTTTTGGCGATTTTAAGACTGTTCGTGCCATTTAGGTGTCGATTTTTTCCTGGCGAGCGATAGCGAGCCTGTAATTTAGCGGCCGGGACATTTTTCTACCTAAAAATGTACAAATCTATCTCGATCGAGAGTCTTTGGGGCATATAATAAGCTTGATGGAGGTTCTTGCGAGGAAACCAAAGCAAATATATATATAAATGAACAAATAAATATAATAACTACCGGTATATCTGAGTGTCAAGAGAAGCTATAAAGACCCCAGCGGCCCCCAAAATGGCGGTGGTTGGCCTATCTCCTTTACTGTAGGGTCTCTGGCTGTTGACGGAAGGGGGAGTTTATACAATGGACAGAAATAGAGGGATTTCTTTTCTTATTTTTTCTGTCGACTATCAAAGGAGGTGAGACTGAACATGTGAGTTTTATCTTTGATATAGTAGGGGACTCGAACAATGGGGGGAGGAGGGAGAGGAGGAGGAGGAGGAGGAGGAGGAGGGGGGAAGGAGGGGAGGAGGAAGAGGGGGGAGAGTAGGAGGAGGAAGAGTAGAGGAGGAGGGGAGTAGGAGGAGGAGGGAGGAAAAAGGAGGAGGGGGAGGGAAGAGGAGGAGTAGGAGGAGAGGGAGGGGAGGAGGAGGAGGAGGGAGGTAGGAGGAGGAGGAGGCGGAGGGATAGTAGGAGGGGAGGGGAGAGTAGGAGGCAGTAGGAGGAAAAGGGGGAGGAGGAGGAGGAGGGGGAGGAGGAGGAGGAGGAGGGGGAGTAGGAGGAGGAGGGAGGGGGAGTAGGAGGAGGGAAGTAGGAGGAGGAGGAGGAGGAGGGAGAGTAGGAGGAGAGTAGGAGGAGGGGGGAAGTAGGAGGAGGAGGGGGAGAGTAGGAGGAGGAGGGGGAGAGGAGGAGGAGGGGGGAGGAGGAGGAAGGAGGGAGAGTAGGAGGAGGAGTAGGAGGAGGAGGAGGAGGGGGAGTAGGAGGAGGAGGGGGAGTAGGAGGAGGAGGGGAAGTAGGAGGAGGAGGAGGAGGAGGGAGAGAGGAATACAAAGGAATACAAAGGAGAACAAACTGCAACAGACCTATTGGTCCTTACGGGGCAGTTTGGATATCTAAAACTACTAATCTACTGACTACGAGGTAGAGAAAAGGATAGCAAAGAAGAAGGCTCCTCCCCACCCACCACTCCCTCCAGCTAATGCTGGCATGGAAACAGATAGGAAAAATACCATGCAGTATTGAAAAACTGACACGGAAATTCGAACAGGACAGGGAGAAAAAGAAGTTGATTTGTAATCTAAGCTAACTCTATTTACTACAATTCTGAAAGGGAACAGATGTATGAAAATCAATATACATTGCGGTATGCGTTGACATTTCGTTGCGCGTTATTCTGAAAGAAACTGTGTTAATCGGGGGTTATTTGCCATGTGTTTATCCAGATGGTTCTTAAATGTTTCGACAGTATTACAGTTTACAATGTTCGAGGGTAGTCTGTTCCAATTATTCACAACGCGGTTGAAGAAGAAATGCTTCGCCTCGTGAGAATGAAAACGCTTGCCTATAATCTTATAACCATTGTTTCTCGTGTTTGCTTGATTGATCGTAAATAATTCGCTTACATTTAGGTTGCTGAATCCCTTGAAGATTTTGAACACCTCTATTAGGTCACCTCTCATTCTGCGCTTTGTTAAGCTAAACAAATTTAGTTCTTTTAAGCGCTCTTCGTACGGTTTATTACGCAATCTAGGTATCATTTTAGTGACTCTGCGTTGCACCCTTTCAAGTTTATTTATGTCCTTTCGGTAGTACGGTGACCATAATTGCACGCAGTTTTCGAGATGGGGACGCACCAATGAGTTGAATAAAGTATGATTTTTCTGATTTGAATTTGAATGTTCTGCCGATGAAACCCACCAATTTATTAGCAGTTTTTATTACCTCTGTACACTGTTTACTCGGCTTCAGGTCACTTGATATTATAACTCCCAGATCCTTTTCATTATTTGTATTTGAATGTTGTTGATTGAGTAATCTTTTTTAGCGTTGTTACTACCGATGTGTAATACTTTGCATTTTTCTATGTTGAATTTCATTTGCCATTTTTCTGCCCAGTTTTCTAAAGTGTCTAGGTCACCTTGTAGTTTTTGCCAATGTACTGTTGAGGTTACTTTATTAGTAATTTTTGTATCGTCAGCAAATTTCGAAATTTTGCATTCTATTCCTTCGTCTAAGTCGTTTATGTAAATTATAAAAAGAATAGGACCTAATACCGAACCCTGGGGAACGCCACTATTTACTTTGCACCAATCCGATTCTTCACCATTTATTACAACTCGTTGTTTACGGTCTGAGAGCCAATTTTCGAGCCATTTCAGAGTTTTTCCTGTTATGCCATGAGCTTTTATTTTGTCAATTAGTCTCTTGTGGGGTACGGTATCGAAAGCTTTCTGAAAATCGAGATATATTATATCAACTGCTCTATCCTTATCATATGATTTGTAAACATCATTGAAGAAGTCGAGTAAGTTTGTTAAGCATGAACGTTTATTTCTAAAACCGGGCTGGGAATCTTTTTTTAAATATTTTTCTTCCAAATGTTTTACTATTTTGTCCCTTATAATGGTTTCCATTAATTTGCCCGTTACCGATGTTAAGCTAATTGGTCGATAATTGCCGGGAGAGGACTTATTTCCTTTTTTGTATATGGGTGTCACGTTAGCTAGTTTACATTCGTTTGGAACTATCCCAACATTCAATGATTTGTTGAACAGATTTGCGAGTGGGTTTAATAATTCGTGTTTTGCTTCTTTTAGGATCCTTGGGGATATTTTATCAGGGCCTGGGGTTTTATTAACTTTCAAATTGTTGATTGCGAACAGGATATCGTCTTCATAGTCGTAAAAGTTTTCGAGCTCAGTGCCATTTGATTGATTCGTAGGGGTAGGTCGGTTACCGGTAGTATCTTCCGACGTGAAAACTGATGCAAAATAGTTATTTAGGATATTCGCCATTTGTACTTTGTTATCTGTATGATCGCCATTTTCCGCAACAAGTGGGCCTATTGTTGAAGTTACCGTTTTTCTGTTTCTTATAATAGCTGTAAAATTCTTTCGGATTGGACTTGCTGGAGCTGGCAATATGAAGTTCCAGATTCTTCTTACTTCCTTTGATGAGATTTTTTTTTTGGTTGTTCGACGCAGTCTATCGTGTTCTAATTTATCGCTATTATTCTGAGTTGCCTTATATTTTTGGTATGCCTGCTTTTTTTCTTACAGGATGTTTTTTATTTCTTTGTTCCACCATTTAGGCGGCTTATATTTGCCTGCTGGGCGCCGGTTTCGTAGAGGGATGCTTGTATTTATTGCTTTGTTTAGGTTATTGGATAATATGTTCCATAATCGATTTTACATCATGAGTTTCGGGTCATTTCACTCCAGTCAGTATTGGCAAGATGCCTTCTAAGTTTGTTAAAGTCGGCCCTTCGAAGACTGGTACTTTTTCCGTGCTCACGTTTTCTTTGTCATTATTACTTTAATGTTAAAGGACACTATCCTATGGTCACTAGAGCTAAATTCCGGTCCGATTTAACGCTATTACCAGTCTTTCATTTGTCGTTTAGAATAATATCCAGAATGTTATTTCCCCTCGTTGGGTGTTCTACGTGTTGATAAAGGGCACTTTCCTGAAGATTAGCATATAGATCATGTCCCGCGTGAGCATTTAGTGGTTCGCCCCATGTTGTGACAGGCAGATTGAAATGCCAAATATACTGCTTCTTCCTGACAAATTATTTCGGCTATTTGATCATAGAGTTTCTCGTCAGTATCGGGTGATTGTGCAGGAGGTCGATAAATTAGGCAATATTATCTTGCTTGCTTGATATTTATTGAACGTAACTAGTATCAATATTATTATGCAGGTTTGGTTACCGCGATTGGGTGAAGATTACTTTAAACATATAGCAGAACCCCACCTCCCATTCTTTGGGATCTTTCGCAGCTGAAGGGAGTATAACCTGGTAATGCGTATTCCGCCAAAAAATCACGCTTTTCCGTGTTGATCCAAGATTCTGAAACACCGATTATATCACATTCCTCCATACATGCAAGTGCTTCCAGGTCTTCGAATTTATTGCGTAAGCTGCGTGCATTAACGTAGCAGGCCGTGATATTATTTTGGATAGAGTTTACATTTGATATGGGGTAGTTTATGTAGGAGGAGGAGGAGGAGGGGGAGTAGGAGGAGGAGGGGAAGTAGGAGGAGGAGGAGGGAGAGTAGGAGGAGGAGGAGGAGGGGGAGTAGGAGGAGGAGGAGGAGGGAGAGTAGCAGAGGGGAAGTAGGAGGAGGAGGGAGAGTAGGAGGAGGGAGGAGGAGAGTGAGGGGGAAGTAGGAGGAGGAGTAGGAGGAGGGGAGAGTAGTAGGAGGAGGGGAGTAGGATAGGGGAGGAGGGAAGTAGGCGGAGGAGAGTAGGAGGAGGAGGAGGAGGGGGAGTAGGAGGAGGAGGGGGAGTAGGAGGAGGAGGGGAAGTAGGAGGAGGAGTACAAAGGAGTACAAAGGAAATCAAGCAACAACAGGTCTAGTGACCCTTCTAGGTTGCTTGTCCTCCAAAACACTGAGGATCAAGTGTCCAAACAGTGGTTTAGAGTGGGTAAGGGAACATTGGAAAGGGAACTACTGCCCTGGACTAGGAAGTTAGTAGGGGACATATGGGTTAGTAACTGAGGGGAGGATAAAGTTATTCATTTACAAACGCAGTCAGTCGCGGGTTTGATGCGAGATATTTGTCTAGGCGGAATTTAAATGAATCAACGGTGCTGCAGTCTATAACGTCGGGGAAGCCCATTCCACAAGTTGACAACTCGATTGAAGAAGAAATTCTTAGATTCGTGCGAGTTAAAAGATTTACCAATAATTTTTGCAACCGTTTCCCCGCGTGTAATTAGATTGGTCGATAGTGAAGTACTTACTACAGTTCATATTGTCGATGCCTTTGATGATTTTGAACACTTGAATTAAGTCGCCTCTTAATCTGCGCTGGGTTAAAGGAAATAGATTTAATCTCTAAGACGCTCTTCGTATGGTTTGTTCTTGAGGCTAGGTATCATTTTGGGTAACTCTACGTTGAACTCGTTCTAGCTTGTTTATATCTTTTGGTAATAAGGGCACCAGGATTGAACGCAGTATTCCAGAAGAGGGCGGACTAAGGAATTGTAAAGGGTTAGGATAACTTCTTTGGATTGATGCTCAAATGACCTGCCTATAAAGCCAATTATTGTTTGCCTTCTTAACAACTTCTGAACATTGTTGACACGGTTTTAGGTTACTCGATATTGTTACTTCCCAGATCAGTTTCTCTGTTTACATTCTTAAGCTGAGGTGCCATTCATCGAATAGTTTGCTTTCTCATTTAGGTATCCGACATGTTAGTACTTTACATTTATCCGCATTGAAACTCATTTGCCAAATTTGGGCCCAACATGACAATTTATCTAGATTGTGTTGCATATCGTCAACTTGTTCTTTTGAGAGTACGCTATTTGCAATTTTTGTATCGTCAGCAAATTTGAGGATTGTGCAGGTGAGACCCTCATCTATGTCGTTGATGGTAAATTAGAAAGAGAATTGGTCCTAGTACCGATCCCTGGGGTACCCCGCTACTTACATTGGTCCATTTAGATGCCTTACCGTTTATGACTACCCTTTGCTTTCTGTTGCTGAGCCAATTTTCTATCCATTTCAACACCGTCTTGTATTCCATGCGCTTTTAGTTTTAGCAGTAAACGTTTGTGGGGAACTTTGTCAAAGGCCTTTTGAAAATCAAGGTATATAATATCTACAGCTTTACTCTCATCGTAGAGGTTGAGGATATCGTGGAAGAAGTCTAAGAGGTTTGTTAAACAGGAACGTTTTTTACGAAAGCCGTGTTGAGTATCTTAAGTATGTTATTTTCCTCTAAGTGATTTACGAGTCTGTCTCGTATGACCGTTTCTAGCATTTTACATACAACTGAGGTTAAGCTAATTGGACGATAGTTACTGGGAGGAGGAGGAGGGAGAGGAGGAGGAGGAGGGAGAGTAGGAGGAGGAGGGGGAGTAGGAAGAGGAGGAGGAAAAGGAGAAGGAGGAGGAGGAGGGAGTAGGAGGAGGAGGGGAAGTAGGAGGAGGAGGAGGAGGAGGGGAAGGAGGAGGAACACAAAGGACTTACAACCTGCAACAGACCTATTGGTCCTTACGGCGGGGCAGTTTGGATATCTACACTGCAAAGCTACTAACTACTACTATAGTCCGTTCATTCTAGGTTGGGCAGACATCGTAACCTCTAACCTCTGTAACTCAAAACGGCCTAGAGTAATCCAGCTAACCTTTCTACCAAATAGGAAGACTTGGCTAGGAAATAGGTGTGGAAATTGGCAGCTCATTTACTCTAGCCTTTTTTGAGTTACAGAGGTTAGAGGTTACGATGTCTGGCCAACCTAGAATGAACGGACTGTAGGCATGTTGAAATGGGAAGGGGAGGAGAACGAGGAGAAGGGGGGTGGGGGGGGAGGGAGGAGGAGGAGGAAAGAAGGAAAAGAGGATAAGGAAGGGAAGACACAAGAGAACAAAGGAGGGAATGCAAACACAGGAGAAAGAGGAGGAGGTGTGTGTGTGTGTGTGTGTGGGGGGGGGGGGTTAGGTTAGATTAGGCTACGTTTGATGAAAAAGTCGAAAAATGTACTCGTAAGCATGCATAATTAACTTTTGTACCGACATACACATACACATACACATACACACACACACACACACACAACACAACACACACACACAACCAATGGACGGTGCGTCCATTGGTTGGTTGTGTGTGTGTGTGTGTGTATTCACTTCACTTGCTTGTTCGTCAAGGGGAATCCACGCAATGCGAGCTAAGCTCATTATTATCGCGCCTCCTTAACTGGGAATGTATTGCGTGAAATGCATGGTAAGTGTTTATGTATCGTTGGAATGGCTGTGGATGTGTGTGTAGTCTGTATTTTAGCCAATTGGCGACATCTGGAAACGAAGGCTTAGGGTTAATCTGTACGGTACCATTCTCACTACGGTACCAGTCTCACCCGAAGGCTTAGGTTGACCAGTAGCTTAGGTTGACCAGTACGATACCCATCTCACCTTGTAACCGATCACCAACCCCAGATGGGACGTCACAACTTCGTCCACTTATTCCAGGTTCCTATTTATACTGCTAGGTGAACAGAGGCTACACCGTTCGGAGACTTGCCCAAATGTCTCTTCCCCGCCCTGGTCTCGAACCCGGGACCTTCTGGTTGTGAGCCAGACGCGCTATCAGTTACGCCACGGGGAGTGTGTGTGTGTGTGTTGTGTGTGTGTGTGTGTGTGTGTGTGTGTGTGTGTGTGTGTGTTGTGTGTGTGTGTGTGTGTGTGTGTGTGTGTGTATGTGTGTGTGTGTGTGTGTGTGTGTGTGTGTGTGTGCGCGAGAGACAGTACATTATTAAATACTTGTTTGGTTATGGGACCCCACATCGTTTTTTTTTCTCTTTCTCTCCCTCTCTTTGGCTTGTATCCATTCGGCCCTGTTCAGCCTACTGTTTTAAGACGTTTACCCCCATCCAGGTGTCAATATTTTCCTGGTGAGCGGTAGCGAGCCAGCATATATATATTTTTGTTTTGACAGCAAGCTAAATTTGTAAATTTTTTGATAGAAAAATGTCTCCGGCGAAGCCGGATTTCTCCATTTAATGCTGGCTCGCGATCGCTCGCCAGGAAGAAATCGACACCTAGATGGGGATAAACGTCTTAAAACAGTTGGCTGGATGGGGACGAATGGATACAAGCCAGGGAAAGAGAGAAAAGGAGAGAAAGATAAAAAAAACAAAAAAAGCTGGTGACCCCCCTTAATGTGATGATTTAATACTATACGATATACCGGTATAACGTTCCTAAGGTGCTCAAACGGATTGGGTCTACAGTATGGCATCGTTGGCATGGATTTGTATATTCTTAACTATATTCTGAAGTACCGGTAATTAAGGGGAGGTTTTTAGTGTGTTTCCTAGACTTCCATCAAGCTTGAAATTAAACCCCTTTGAGCCCCTTTCAAGATAAATTTGTACATTTTTCGGTAGAAAAATGTCCCGGCCGAAGGCCGGTTCCTCTTAAATTACAGGCTCGCTATCGCTCGCCAGGAAAAAGTCGACACCTAAATGGGACGAAAGGTCTTAAAAGTGACATAAATGGGGTGAAACTTCTTAAAATCGCCAAACTAATGGGGCGAATGTCTTAAAACTTCAAAAGCAATGGGGCTAAACATAAGGGAGAAAGGGGTCCAGAAAAAAATCCCTCAAGTGGAAATCTCCCCTTAAGGCTTCATATATCTCTGGCTGTTATTAAAATTCTCACTCTCTCTCTCTTTAACCCCCCCCCCCCCCCGAACACACACACACACACACACACATACACACACACACACACACACAGTCTCTTTCTTACTCTCTCAGTATATATATAAATCTCTCTGGCGCACACACACACACACCACACATACTTTACACACACACACACACACACACACACACCACAACTACATTCCAAGTAATTTATAACAGACACTCTTGACTTTCCCCATTAGTCGGGTCAGTGCTAGAGAGAGAGAGAGAGAGAGAGAGAGAGAGAGAGAGAGAAAGAGTGAGAGAGAGAGAGAGAGAGAGAGAGAGAGAGAGAGAGAGAGAGAGAGAGAGAGAGAGAGAGAGAGAGAGAGAGAGAGAGAGAGAGAGAGAGAGAGAGCAATTAATACTAACAGTAGACCAATATGGAAGAGAGCGGGTGGGAGTGATAGATAGATAGATAGATAGATAGGAAAATAAGTACCGGTAGATAGATAAATAGATATATTGACAGTTAGATGAATAAAAGAATAGATTTCGTGCTATTTAGGTGTCGATTGTTTCCTGGCAAACGATAGTGAGCCTGTCATTTTGGAAGAACCGGCCTTTGGTCGGGACATTTTTCTACCGAAAAATGTACAAATTAATCTAGAAGGGGGATCAATAGGATGTTTTTTTTAAAGTTTGATGGAGGTCTAGGGAGGAAACTAAAAACTAAAAAAAAATATATGAAATAATCGACCAAAAAATAAACTCTTACCCGTTTAATTCCCAGAAGATCAACTCGGACAAGCGGCGGCCCTTCATAACGAGTCAAGCCACATCCCCGGGGTCAGGTCATCTGGGGGGTCACTTTGGGGGCGAGACTCTCCCCGACTTGGCCACCCAGAAGAAGAGTCTGGTGCAGGTGTTGGAGATGGGGCTGAACGGTGTGAGTCTAGTGGGATTCCCAGTCTGTGGCAGCGTCGACAGTACGGTAGGAGGTACAGTATGTTCTTTAGTGTTTGTTGGTGTTCTAATAATTATTATTATAATTATTATTATTATTATTAAATAAAGTTGTGTCTTCTACCTTTAAGGGGGTAGTGCTTGGTTTTTGGTCTATATATATATATATATATATATATACCGTACAGTATATATATTTATTAATGTATTTTTTAGTTTCCTCGCTAGATCTCCATCAAGCTTAGACAAACACCACCTAGACTCCCTTTCAAGATAAATTTGTACATTTTTCGGTAGAAAAATATCCCGGCCGAAGGCCGATTCCTTCTAAATTTAGAGGCTCGCTATCGCTCGCCAGGAAAAAAATCGACATTCAAAAGGCACTAAAGGTTTTAATATTGAGCCGTGTGAATGTAGTGGGATTCCCAGTCTGTGGCAGCGTCGACAGTACGGTAGGAGGTATGTTCTTTAGTATTACTGTATGGTTTAGTATGGTACCAGTTCATAACATGTCAGCCCAACAGACCATCTCAACTACAATCTATTCATAAGTATTAGGATTAAAATCTTACTAACTACAAAATCTTACTGTCTAACCACTATAACTCATACATAACTAGAGTACCGGTAATCGAACTAATATTAAATCTATTTGGGAAGGGTCAGTCAAGGAATAGGTATAGAAATTTACAGCCGATTTGCTTTAGCTTATTATTAGTTAGGGGCTTTCATATATACACGATTTTGGCCACGATGATGGAAATTGGCGTGAATCGGGGGGGAAATGGGCACAAACTTAGCATGGGACGAACATGGGAAGACGGTGTAACAACGGTAACAGGACAGTCAATGACGGAGTTATGACGGACCAACAAAGGCGCCACGACAGTCACGACGGCAGGGTACGACTGGGTATGACCTGGGAATACGGACCCACGGCTACAGACGAGCGACATGACTGTGCCACAACGGCGGCACAACGAGGACGACAGTCGCTGTGAAATGTTCCATGCCACCTGCCCAGCCACATCTTGTCGTTGTCTTGCCTTGTCTTGTCGCTCTCTTGGCACGTCTTGTTGCTGCTGTGGCACAGTCTTTGCTCCTTGTCAGAGTATGTTAAGTGCCCTTCACACCTACCCGATGTTGGCCACAATGGCAACAACATTGAAAGTTGGCACAAATTGGGGGATTTAATGGGTATGAATATAGCGTAGGCCGA
Organism: Paralithodes platypus; assembly: GCA_032716605.1. Lineage (NCBI taxonomy): Eukaryota > Metazoa > Arthropoda > Malacostraca > Decapoda > Lithodidae > Paralithodes > Paralithodes platypus. The sequence goes on from CM064508.1 coordinate 34,525,027, forward strand.
TCGTGGGAGAACCATGTTAGGGGGTGCGTTTCTTTTTAGTGGTTACAGCGGTCATAATTGGTGAGTAAGCTGGCTATGGGCATTCCCCCCACCCCCTTCCACCAGAACTCCAGCTCCAGACTGCCCCGGGGACCATTCCCAGCACCTTCCCCCAAGAATTACAAGGGGGTAGGATCCAGTGCACCCCACCGGAACCAGCCGCAGGGACACACCTCGTCCGCGTACACGGCGCTACGACTGGCCTGGTATACGGTACACCTAAAGGCAGGGCAGCCTCCTGGAGCGCTACCACCAGGTTTGGGCCCTATACTGTTAGCAGAAGAGTGGCAGTCAGGATAAACACTGCACACTGTACCCTCTGGAACCGTTTCGGCTTGGTTGGCCTCAAGGCGCCAGATCCGGGTCCGGTGGAGGGCGACAACCACTGCCAGTGTGCCGCCATTAGGCAACTTGCTCAAAAACTTTCTCACAGCATGCTGATACATGGGGACACCGGTAGAACAGCCTACAATGTGGCCCACCTGTACACGATTCCACCATGTTCGCCAAGTTGGGGTGTGTCTGAGTGGAAATTGTGTTTGTGTGAAAGCCGTCTATGACAGGGTACAAAAGGTTCCTCATGACCTCATCCCTTAATTCTAAAAAAACATAAAAATAAAAAATAAAATAATAAAAATCCTTTATAGAAGTTAGGCGTTCCAATGTCTACCCTACTTATAATGAATGGATCAGAGGACTGTTGGGTTAGATTAGAGTACTGTTAGGTTAGATTAGAGTACTGTTAGGTTAGATTAGAGTACTGTTGGGTTAGATTAGAGTACTGTTAGGTTAGATTAGAGTACTGTTAGGTTAGATTAGAGTACTGTTGGGTTAGATTAGAGTACTGTTAGGTTAGATTAGAGTACTGTTAGGTTAGATTAGAGTACTGTTGGGTTAGATTAGAGTACTGTTAGGTTAGATTAGAGTACTGTTAGGTTAGATTAGAGTACTGTTAGGTTAGATTAGAGTACTGTTGGGTTAGATTAGAGTACTGTTAGGTTAGATTAGAGTACTGTTAGGTTAGATTAGAGTACTGTTAGGTTAGATTAGAGTACTGTTGGGTTAGATTAGAGTACTGTTAGGTTAGATTAGAGTACTGTTAGGTTAGATTAGAGTACTGTTGGGTTAGATTAGAGTACTGTTAGGTTAGATTAGAGTACTGTTAGGTTAGATTAGAATACTGTTAGGTTAGATTAGAGTACTGTTAGGTTAGATCAGAGTACTGTTAGGTTAGATTAGAGTACTGTTAGGTTGGATCAGAGTACTGTTAGGTTGGATCAGAGTACTGTTAGGTTAGATTAGAGTACTGTTAGGTTAGATTAGAGTGAAGTGATTAGAGTTAGATTAGCTCGTTGACACTGGCCCTTTCATTATTATGGTGACATTCTCACTTTTACTATGGTTATCATTACACAATGTATTTTAGCTTAAGGGGAGATTTCCACTTGAGGTATTTTTTTCTGGACCCCTTTCTCCCTCATGTTTAGCCCCATTGCTTTTGAGATTTTAAGACGTTCGCCCTAGTAGTTTTGACATTTCAAGACATTTTGCCCCATTTCTGTCAATTTTAAGACCTTTCGTGCCATTAAGGTGTCGATTTTTTCCTGGCGAGCGATAGCGAGCCTGTAATTTAAGAGCAACCGGCCTCCGGCCGGGACATTTTTCTACCGAAAAATGTACACATTTATCTTGAAAGGGGGTCTAGGGGGTGTAATTTTAAGCTTGATGGAAACGTAGGGAACAAACTAAATACCTCCCCTTAAAAAGAACCTGTGGGACCTAGAGAGCAAATTGAGGTAATTTGTACCGATAGAGGTTTAATTTAATAGCGTACTTTGTCAACGTAAATCAAATTGATCTTGTGTTATCATTTTGGAAGGGATTAAGCAGAAGAAAGTGATGAAGGTTAGTTGGATCAGGGTTGCACTGGTTGACCTGACACAGAATCGAACTCGCGACCCCGCAATTACCGCCCCCCAACCTCGACCGACCCTCCGACCACTCCTGCCCCAACTAAATGCTCGCCTCGTTTCCCCTCCCAACATACGCAATATTTCCCGCACTGCGTATATGCCTTTTAAGGGGAGATGGGTCGTTTTTCTGGTCCCTCTTCTTCCTCATATTTATCCCCATTAATTAGTTTTGAGATTTTAAGACGTTCGGCCCATTAGCTTGGCGATTTAAAGATCTTTCGCCCCTTTTCTTTGTCAATATTAAGACTTTTCAGATTATTTAGGTGTCGATTTTTTCCCCTGGCGAGCGATACCGAGGCTGTAATATAAGAGAAAACGGCCTTTGGCCGGGAAATTTTTCTACCGAAAAATGTACAAATCTATCTTGAAGGGGGGTCTAGGGGATGTTTATTACAGCTTGATAGAAATCTAGGGATGAAACTAGAAAAATAATAAAATGAAAACAAAAATCGACCGAAAAGTGAACCATCTCCCCTTAAGGAGTTGTCACACGGGAGTCCTTATCGTCAACTACCCATGGTCAACATTTTCCCCGCAACATTTCTGGGATCTTTCGCCCAGGTATCGGAAACTAGACTGATGGGTAGATGGATTTAGGTGGCCAAATTATTCTAAAAAGTTGCCCTCATCAGCTGCCAGACCAGTGTTGACGATAAAAGTTGCCGATAAAAGCCCCCATATAACACCCCCTTCTCTCCCCCCCTCCCCCTTTAGAAATACAACCGGACAGCGCTACACAATTTATAAAACTTGAAATATCCGAGCTTCCCCTACCTCCCCCCCACCCACCCACTCCCTTCCCTAACCCCCTATTACCCCCACCCCACACACACTCTTCCCTACCCCCCCCCCCTCTCTTCCCTCCTCCCACACTCCTTTCCCAATGGTTTATTTCATTGTTCTGCTTCACTCCTGGGTCTGGGTGGGGGGGTCTCTCTCTCTCTCTCTCTCTCTCTCTTTCTCTCTCAACCAAGCTTTAATAAAACACCCCTTAGAACCCCCCCCCGCCCCCTTCAAGATAAATGTGTTCATCTAAGCTTAAGAAACACCCCTGAGACACCCACACCCCCCCCCCCCCTTTTCAAGAAAAATTTATTCATTTTTTCAGCCGACCTAAAGACGGAGTGGTGCCTTCGGAGTCACCAGATCTCCTCCTTCTGGCCCCTGATGGTGAGTCACTACGAGGCCGACCAGACACCCAGGAACCCTCCGGACTTTGAACTGGCCTTCGGTAACCAGCTCAGGTCAGTTGGTGGGATTATTTAGCGGTTTTTTCCCCCTCCTTTTCTCTCTTTCTCTGGCTTGTATCCATTCGGCCCCATTCAGCCTACTGTTGTAAGACTTTACCCCCATCCAGGTGTCAATATTTTCCTGGCGAGCGGTAGCGAGCCCGCATATATATAGTTTTGTTATGACAGCAAGCTAAATTTGTACATTTTTCGATAGAAAAATTTCTCCGGCGAAGCCTGATTTCTCCATACAATGCTGGCTCGCTATCGCTCGCCAGGAAGAAATCGAGACCTGGATGGGGATCAACGTCTTAAAACAGATTGGCTGAATGGGGCCGAATGGATACAAGCCAGGGAAAGAGAGAAAAGGAACCCCCCGGGCTTTGACCTGGCCTTCGGTAATCAGCTCAGGTCAGTCCGGTTTATCTATCTACCTGTATCCCTTTAAACCTTCTGTACCGGCGACGTCCTTTTAACTTTTGTTCTGGCTACTATTAGACGATTTCATTTTCAGGTTTTAAAAAGGGCCTCCTCCAGCAATTAACTTAATCTCACTTAACCCTTTTTACTAGTACCACACATCCTTCTTCTTTAACCGCGCACACAATCGTCTCAATATATATATATATATATATATATATATATATATATATATATATACTTGTATAGCTAGAACCAGACTAACCGTAATCCTACCTAACTTAATTAAGGTGGGGTGACCTGTGTTTTGTGTTCTGTCCTTTTCTATCTTTCTCTGGCTTGTATCCATTTGGCCCCATTCAGCCTACTGTTTTAAGACGTTTATCCCCATCCAGGTGTCAATTTTTTACTGGTGAGAGGTAGCGAGCCAGCATATATTTTATTTTTGTTTGACAGCAGGCTAAATTTGTACATTTTTCGATAGAAAAATTTCTCCGGCGAAGCCGGATTTCTTCATATAATGCTGGCTCGCTATTGCTCGCCAGGAAGAAATCGACAACTAGATGGGGATAAACGTCTTAAAATAGTTGGCTAAATGGGGCCAAATGGATACAAGCCAGAGAAAGAGAGAAAAGGACAGAAATAACAAAAAGCAGGTCACCCCCCTTAAGCAATCTTCCCTCCCCCCACAGGCCCTACGTGCGTCAGAGGTACATGTTCCTGCCTTACCTGTACACGCTGTTCCACCAGGCCCACACCACGGGAGTACCGGTAGTCCGACCACTATTCTACCACTTCCCACAAGATCAAGGTATGTAGGTTGGTTAAGGGGGGGGTCACCGGCTATTTTTTGTAACTTTCTCTCCTGTTCTCTCTTTCCCTAGCTTGTATCCATTCGGCCCCATTCAGCCAACTGTTTTAAGACGTTTATCCCCATCCAGGTGTCGATTTCTTCCTGGCGAGCGATAGCGAACCAGCATTGTATGGAGAAATCCGGCTTCGCCGAACACATATTTCTATCGAAAAATGTACCAATTTAGCTTGCTGTCAAAGCAAAAATATATATATATGCTGGTTCGCTACCGCTCGCCAGGAAAATATTGACACCTGGATGGGGTAAACGTCTTAAAACAGTAGGCTGAATGGGGCCGAATGGATACAAGCCAAAGAGAGAGGGAGAGAAAGAGAAAAAAGCGAGGTGGGCTCTCTTAAATATAGAAAGCTATTTGCGCCCTTTCTGTGATACTTTCAAACTTTTGTGACCATCAGGGTTGGGAGAGAGGCATCCTGACCAAGATTCACTAGTTGAGTAGAAGAAAGACTGAGAAAATTTGCCAATTCTAGGATTGGAGAGTTGGCCAGAATAGGAGTGGGACTGTGTTGAAAGGCAGGTACAGTTGGTCAAAGTTCCAGCTGACCCACCCTCGCTCTGGGGCTCGCAGAATTATCTGGCAATACTGGTGTAGGAAGGAGGTGTGTCTTACAAAGATTGGGATTGGTAGATCTGATTTCGGCTATATCATTGTTAAAACATGTACTAAACAAGGGAAAGTAAGCCTATCTCAAATACAAATGCATACATCGCTATGTATGATCCCGAACATTCACCCAAAGATCGTAGATTTGCTTAAATATTCAAGTTACTATATCCACTGACTGGCAACTACACCAGTATTGCCAGCTAAGTCTGCGAGCCCCAGAGTGAGGGTGGGTCAGCTGGAACTTTGACCGACTGTACCTCCCACTCGCTGCAAAGGCAGGTAACTCCTGGAGCGCGAAAGGGTTAAGTTGAGTTGAGTTCAATTATCCATAATATGGCCAAAGATGATTAGAAGAAACCGCGAAAATGTCACATTTTCGCGGGTTCGTTTTCCGATTTTGGGTCCCTTACTGCAAAGTTCCATGTTCGTGTCCAGTCCAGATCTAGTGTAGTCTATGCATCGTTTAAGGGGAGGTATATAGTTTGTTCCCTACTTTTTCATCAAGCTTAAAATTACACCCCCCTAGACCCCCTTCCAAGATAAATTTGTAAATTTGTCGGTAGAAAAATGTCCCGGCCGGAGGCCGGTTGCTCTTAAATTACAGGCTCGCTATCGCTCGCCAGGAAAACATCGACACCTTAACGGCACGAAAGGTCTTAAAATTGACAGAAATGGGGCCAAATGTCTTAAAATATCCAAACTACTAGGGCGAAGGTCTTAAAATCTCAAAAGCAATGGGGCTAAACATGAGGGAGAAAAGGGTCTAGAAAAAAATCCCTCAAGTGGAAATCTCCCCTTAATAATAGCCAGAATATACGGTGAAAACACATCATAATCCTCAAGGGGTAAAGCTGGCATTACAGGTTTGGCGAATTCCCTAGGGATTTCATGTGATCTCTGTTTTGTAAAGGCTCCCTGCAACATATGCAAGTTTATGGTGCACACGTGACTTAGAACAAACACTCACACAAAATTAGTCCCTTCTCACGCACGCACGCACGCACGCCCACACGCACGCACGCACGCTCTCTCTCTCTCTCCATCCAGCCAGCCAGCCATATATATAATCTGATGGTGGCCGGGCAAGCCCCAGTTTCCCTAATAAGAGGAAAAATATGAATCGAGTTGCGCCATACGCCATGTTTATTGAGGCGTATTTTTGGCGTCAACAATGAGCCACCATCAAGGTATACAAATTTGATACCGTAGTAAAAAATATACAAGTATTTATGCCAACAAGTAGGAATACGGCCAGTGGGTTATTTTGTTAAGGGGGGGTCACCGGCTTTTTTGTTTGTATCGTTCTCTCCTTTTCTCTCTTTCCCTAGCTTGTATCCATTCGGTCCCATTCAGCTAACTGTTTTTTTACGTTTATCCACTTCCAGGTGCCGATTTCTTCCTGGCGAGCGATAGCGAGCCAGCATTGTATGGAGAAATCTGGCTTCGCCGGATACATTTTTCTATCGAAAAATGTACAAATTTAGCTTGCTGTCAAAACAAAAATATATATATGGTGGCTCTCTACCGCTCACCAGGAAAACATTGACTCCTGGATGGGGGTAAACGTCTTAAAACAGTAGGCTGAATGGGGCCGAATGAATACAAGCCAAAGAGAGAGGGAGAGAAAGAGAAAACAAGCGAGGTGGGCTCCATTAATGTCGACGTATTAGGGAGCTAACTAATTGAACAGTTATTTTTAGTTATAATTATAATGGTTAAATGATAGAAGTTATTAAATTAGATCCGTACTCTTACTTATAGCTTGGCCTACATACCGGTACGTATTTTGTATATTTTTATAATCATATCTTTATACCCTGATGATTTGACCATGGCAATGCCGAAAATTCGTCTCAATAAACATGACATATGGCGCAGTTCTATCCATATTTGTCCTCTGCATATATATATATATATATACAGTATACTGTATATAAAAATACTATATATATACAGGTAACACAAATCCAGTTGAGCTTCTAAATTGAATAGCTGTCATGGGCACAACAAATAGCTGTCATGGGCACAACAAATAGCTGTCATGGGCACAACAAATAGCTGTCATGGGCACAACAAATAGCTGTCATGGGCACAACAAATAGCCAATAATATGAATGTCATAATACCGGTACCATTGGAATTGTAACGGCGTGAAGAATCCAAATATACCCCGAAAAATTTGATAATCCAAAAAACCAACCTTTAACTGTCTTCGTGGTGCGATGTATAAGGTGTTGATTTTCGGTGTGAGCATCCTGGGTTCGAGTCCACGGACTGCCACATGTGTTTGTAAATTTCATTAATCGATTTTAGGAGTATTGTTGGTTGTTGGAAGGAACATAATAATTGATATTGGTTCAGGAGTAATTTATCGAGAGGACTTCCCTAAGTGGTTAAGGCCCCATTAATTGCTCTTTCCATTCACATATGCATAGCCTACGTGAGTTGCAGTTGGGATGTGTGTACATGCTTAGATTGCTATGCAGGATTCGAAGTTGCATAATAAATCGTAGGCAGTGTCCACCAACCTTTAACTGTCTTCGTGGTGCGATGTATAAGGTGTTGATTTTCGGTGTGAGCATCCTGGGTTCGAGTCCACGGACTGCCACATGTGTTTGTAAATTTCATTAATCGATTTTAGGAGTATTGTTGGTTGTTGGAAGGAACATAATAATTACTCAGGGTCATCATTACACCTGGGTGAATTTGGACTTTGGATTATGGCAAACTGACAAGACAGAAAATATATATATACCCGGTATGTACCGTATGTGTATGTATGTATGTCTGTATGTATACCTATGTATGTATACATTTATGTACAAATTATATTATATGCCTTTATAAATGTATAATTGTGTGTGTGTAACTGTGTATGTATGTGTAGGCCTATATGCATGTATACACATGAAGAATATTTGTAGTACCAGTATAAGTTTGTATATCAAGTTATATATAATTATATATACCGGTATATAGGAATGTACAGTTCGTACATACATGTATCAATTAAGCCTACATAAACGTAGTAATATACAAGTAAGCACAACTAGGCACACACACACACACACACACACACACACACACACACACACACACACACACACACACACACACACACACCACCCCCACCCCGCCCCTCTTCAAGCACACAAACGTTATTGCTGAATTATATTAAACACCAATTACAGAGGGCCAGGAGTAATATTCCTATACAATATATTACGTACCATACTCCGTGTTAGGCCGGTACAAGACCAAAATAATCTAGGACACACGTACATATTGACACGCACACACATATTTACGTACACAGGCATATACACACAGGCGTACACACATACACACACACGTACATTCACACAGTCCTAATGTTTTTTTTCGGCCATAGCGACGGAGAGAATTGTATCGTGGTTCCTCCCTAACCAAGCTGCTATCAGCCTGTGTTCGCCTAAACATCTCACCAATACAAAGTGCATTTGTGTATGTACTTGGTGGGAAGCCAGGCACTTCACGGTCGACAAAGGTCGCACGAGACCTCTTAGTTAAGGTAGAATAAGTATTGTACTGTACTACTGTACCTAGCTTAAAGAAAAACTCTGTATATTTTCAGCCTCAGGGCTGCAATTAACAATAAACCGATACCGGTAATTATTATCAACTCTGCGTAAGCAGAGTGGTCGCCACCCGTATAGTGGTACATGCCGGCCGAAATGTCTGTCTGTCTATCTGTCTAGCTGTCTATCCGAAACTCCTAGACCGTTCGACGGATGTTCACCAAACTTCACACGAACATTCGGTGCGTGAATGCGACGGTAATTAAAAGATATATTTTTTTAATTTGCGCAATAGTTATGGTTTTAGGTCAAAAATATGGTTCCCCCCGCCCCCCCTCCACCCCCACCCAAAGAATACTCCCCTCTAACATTCTTCTGTGGCAGCAATGATGATGGCTTTCTGTGTGTGTGTGCCCCTCTATGGGGCACACACATCACAGAACGCCACACATCACACACACGTCTCAGATGTGATGATAATGGTGATTATAGTATTTGTTGTTGTTGTTGTTGTTGTTCCCCAGGCTGTCTGGCCGAACAGCCCCAAGGTCTCGAGCAAGGCCAAGGCCATAAACGAGCGCCCCCACAAAACCCTCCCTGCTTACCACTAACAAGCCCGGGTGACCGAAGCCACTCCAAGGCAGGGAGCTAAGGAGGGTGCGGAAACGCCCGGGAAACCAAAGCCCCACCCAAGGCCCTGTGCCCCTCAGCAATTATGAAGGGAAAGTTGAGGGGTAAGGGAAAAATGTGACGCTTTGGCTCCCAATCTGCCAACTTCTAGGTTGGCAGTAGGGAGGTCAATCCACGGAAAAGACGCTGTCACTTGAGATCTAGAATATATATAAGTAAAAGGAACAGTCAGAGTAAGCTATGGGTATGGCAGAGTTCGCTCAGCTCTCACTCTGATAGACCAGCCCATCACCACTTATACTGTATATGTGGTATACCGGTATATGTATTATAGTATTTGTAGTAGCCTATAGTATGATAGTATTTGTCATGGTGGTGATGATCTGTCGTGGTGACGATATAGTGTCTGAGTGTAGTAATGATAGTTGTGGTGATTATGGTAGCAGTTATGATATTGCCAGTAGCGATGATGATGAAAAATGGTTTTGCCCCACCCCCTCCCCCTCCCCTGCAATGATGATGGCGTTCTGTGTGTGTGTGTGTGTCCCGTAGGGGCGCACATACAGAACGCCATCGTTTTGGGGGCGAAAACAACTATAGCTCCGCATTTGCTAGGTTAAGTTAGTTTAGTTGACATTAGAAGTGATGGTAGTAGTAGTGGGGATGATGGTGATAGTAGTGATGATGGTGATAAACGTAGTGATGATGGTTGTAATTGTTGTGATGACGATGACAGTAATGATGATGATGGTAGTGATGATGATGATAGTAGTAGATATGATGGTGACAGTACGGTCCTAGTAGTAGTGATGATGGTCATAATAGTAGTGATGATGGTGACAAGTAATGATGATAGTTGTAGTGAACATGATGATGGTAGTGACGATGGTGACAGTGTTAGTGATGATGGTGAGTATTAGTGATGATGGTGAAAGTTATAGTGATGATGAGAGTACCGGTAGTAGTGATGATGGTGAGAGTAGTATTAGTGATGATAGTAATGGTGATAGTGACTAGTAGTGATGATGGTGACCCATCGCAGAGTTGGGTATGCCGTTTTGATTTTGGGCAAAACGGCACGTCTACTTTATTATTATTATTATTATTCACACACACATACATTTAACATTTAACAACGCATGTTTTTACAATTACACACACACAAACACACACATTTAGTATTTTGCACACACAAACACACACATTTAATATTTTGCACACACAAACACACACATTTAATATTTTGCACACACAAACACACACAATCACCTTAAAACACAAACTAAACATTATTCATGTATTATGTTTAAGATTATATATTCTAAAGCCAACAATTAGTACTTTTAAAATATAACGTACGGTTTTGTGTATTCTGAGCCCAGCTGTCCCCACCACCTGCACGTGTACACATCTGGGGTACACACACACACACACACACACACACACACACACACACACACACACACACACACACACACACACACACACACACTGTATAGCTGTATTTCACTTTTATACAATTAGGATGTGGAGGGGGAGATATAATAGCACTAATATATTATAAGCCCGCCTGTACCCTGCTAACTACACAGGCTTATATTATTATCTGGGGTACACATACATACACGTACACATATATACCATACACACATACACACTCAAACTCACACACACAAGCAACTACATGCACATATAACCACGCGCACACACACACATACACACACACACACACACACACACTAAAACACACACACACATATAGCCACGCACACAACTGCATCAATATATACACAAGTCAGATACATAGCACACATACCGTACACACATTCCCCACACACATATACAATCACATAGACAGGCGCACACATACTGTACAACCATACACACATAACTACCAGGTACATACATTTAAGGGAGCCCACCTCGCTTTTTTACTCTTTCTCTCACTCTCTCTTTGGTTTGCATCCATTTGGCCCCATTCAGCCTATTGTTTTAAGACGTTTACCCCCATTCAGGTGTCAATATTTACCGCTCGCCAGCATATATAGCCTATATTTATTTTTGACAGCAGGCTAAATTTGTACATTTTTCGATAGAAAATGTCTCCGGCGAAGCCGGATTTCTCCGTACAATGCTGCCTCGCTATCGCTCGCCAGGAAGAAATCGACAC
>CM064508.1:34539025-34564025 GCA_032716605.1 Paralithodes platypus
GTTACTTGTTCGTCAAGGGGAATCCACGCAATGCGAGCTAAGCTCATTATTATCGCGCCTCCTTAACTGGGAATATATTGCGTGAAATGCATGTTAAGTGTTTTATGTACTGTTGGAATGGCTGTGGATGTGTGTGTAGTCTGTATTTAGCCAATTGGCGACATCGGAAACGAAGGCTTAGGGTGGATCTGTATGGTACCATTCTCACTATAGACGGTACCGTCTCGCCCGAAGGCTTAGGTAGCCATCAGCTTAGGTGAACCATATGATACCCATCTCGCCTTGTACCATTTTTGCCAACCCCAGATTGGACGTCACAACGTCGTCCACTTATTCCAGGTACCTATTTACAGCTAGGTGAACTGAGGCTAACACATGAAAGGAGACAAGCCCAATTTGTCTCCGCCCGGCCGGGGATTGAACCCCCGACCCCTCGTGTGTGAGACGAGAGCTCTACCTACTAGGCTACGGGCTGTGTGTGTGTGTGTGTGTGTTAGCTTCATCATCTAGGGTTACCGGTACCCAGAATATAATTAAAATTGCCTCACCGTACCCTGAGAAGTTAATAGAAACCGTAACAAACGCAAAATAGGATAGTAATGCCTAAAATATCAAAAGATTTCTTATGCCATAAACAATGTCACTATTATTACTAACATTTTTACCATATCTCATTATCATTATTCTTATCATGATTATTATTATTATTACTATTATTATTATTATTATTATCTTGCAGGAGTGTGATAATAAAACCATCACTTTGCTTAACCCGTACAGTACCGGTACCAGGGATGTTTCTTTAGTTATAGTCCAGCTACTTTTGGACGATTTTATTCAGCTTAAAAAGAGCCTCCAGCAATTAACAGGCTTCAATATGTCTCAACCACAGATCCTTCCTAAACTGCAAAATTTCGCCTAAATATTGCTAGAATAAAATTAAACACACGTCGCTGGTAGTCAAAGGGTTAATGGCTATATCAGGCAAATCATGATGCACGGAAGCGACAGGAAATTAGACGCAAGCTAGCCAAGAAAACAAGCAATTTCCGCACATTACTAATACTCGGAATATTGCAAAGCAGATCATGGCCACCCCTTCCGGGATCACGGCGTCAGGCAATAGATAGATAGAGAGAGATCGTGTCCATGACATTAATATATTAACATGGAAGATACCTTACAGTTGCACACACACACACACACACACACACAATATATATATATATATATATATATATATATATATATAGAGAGATAGAGAGAGGGAGAGAGAGAGAGAGAGAGAGAGAGAGAGAGAGAGAGAGAGAGAGAGAGAGAGAGAGAGAGAGATTTATATAGGTAAGGTACCGGTATCTAGGCCTTCCAATAGTTTGAATGAAGAATCCCCCCCCCCCCCCTCCCCGCCACTCTTTCCTCCCTCCCAACCCCATCCTCTCTCTCTCTCTCTCTTTGATGGCATTATCCCTCTTTTAGCTCTTTCTTAACAGTCTAGATTAGGGAGAGAGAGCTACATAGAGCTACAATATTTTGAGAGAGAGAGAGAGAGAGAGAGAGAGAGAGAGAGAGAGAGAGAGAGAGAGAGAGAGAGAGAGAGAGAGAGAGAGAGAGAGAGAGAGAGAGAGAGAGAGAGAGAGAGAGAGAGAGAGAGAGAGAGAGAGAGAGAGAGAGAGCTTTAACCCGCACAGTACCGGTGACGTCCGTTTCAATATATTCTGGCAACTCTTTGACGATTACATTCAGATTAGGAAGGACCTCTGGCCATAATAAGGCTTCAAACTATCTCAACCAAGCCTTTTGACTACTGCAGATCATTCCTAAGCTGCATAGTATCGTCTAAATAAAGCTAAAATAAAAGATAACACACGTCGCTGGTACGTATTCAAAGAGTACCAATTCCCCCGAGAAGAGATCAATTTGTGCAGTTTTTGGTAGAGAAAGCCTGGTTCCTCCTGAACTGCAGGCTCGCTATCGCTCGCCAGGAACAAATCGACACTCACATGGCACGCGAAAGGTCTTATAACTGACAAAGAAATGAGGCGAAAGGTCTTAAAATCACAAAACTAAGGGGAGTAATAATGATGCGGACGGCAATTATTAAGGGGGTGACCTGCTTTTTCGTTATTTCTGTCCTTTTCTCTCTTTCTCTGGCTTGTATCCATTCGGCCCCATTCAGTCAACTATTTTAAGACGTTTACCCCCATCTAGGCGTCGATTTCTTCCTGGCGAGCGATAGCGAGCCAGCATTATATGAAGAAATCCGGCTTCGCCGGATACATTTTTCTATCGAAAAATGTACAAATTTAGCCTGCTGTCTAACAAAAATATAAAATATGCTGGCTGGCTACCGCTCACCAGTAAGAAATTGACACCTGGATGGGGATAAAAGTCTTAAAACAGTAGGCTGAATGGGGCCAAATAAATACAAGCCAGAGAAAGATAGAAAAGGACAGAACAAAAACAGGTCACCCTCTTCTTAAAGTCTCCAGATACCAAGGCCAGTCCCCATCAATATATACCGGTACCCTTTACAATACCCACGATTATTCTAGTGTATGGTAGGGATAGACAGACAGACAGACAGACAGACAGACAGACAGACAGACAGGGGTATTATTCAAGCAACCCCCCCCCCCTCCCCACCCCCAAGGCCTTATTGTAATATTCATATATACCGGTATATATATATATATATATATATATATATATATATATATATATATATATGTATATATATATATATATATATATATATATATATATATATATATATATATAGCCAGCAGGGGGCAAATAACAGCTGGGAGAAAACAAATAAAAAACAAATAAATACCTTATAAATAATAATAAAATAAACAGGTCAGAATAAACTCAAAGGTCGCCGCGAAAGTTGCTTGAATTATAAACACAGACAGATACACGGAAAGGACTGATAACAATCCCCCCCCCCCCCCCCCGCGCACCCCATGGAGACGTGTCGCGCCGGGTAATAATGGCGTATAAGAGGTATAAAGAAGGGGCAACAGGAGGGGGGGGGGGGGGGGCCCGCTCGTAATTGGATGATGATGGACTCGGAACTACCCCATCAGAAAAGACCTACGGTGTGTCTTTGAAGATTGCCCCCCCCCCCCCCCCACCCCCTTATACTCGCTTTTTTCTGGACCTCCTTCTCCCTCGTGTTTAGCATATTAGTTTTGAGATTTTAAGACGTTCCTTCCATTAGTTTGTCGATTTTAAGACCTTTCGCCCCATTTCTTTGTCAATATTAAGACCTTTCGTGCCATTTAGGTGTCGATTTTTTCCTGGCGAGCGATAGCGAGACTAATTTTAAGAGAAACCGGAAACCTCCCCCGGGCCCCTCCCTTTAGCATCCTTGTCACCTCTCTCTCTCTCTGACTGGAGCTTTTTAATTAACAATAACGACATAAATACATCTTGGAAGTTATTCGAAACCACTTACCTAAAAGCAGTGCAAGACTGCATACCATCGAAAATACGGCGTCCAGGCCATAATAATAAGCCCAAATGGTGGAATAAAGATATTTCAAACTGCCTGCTTGCTAAAAAATTTGCTAATGATAGATTAAAATCCTCACAAAATTACGAAGAACGGGTGAAATTTGTAGAGCTACGACGCAAAGCCAAAAAGTTAATTAAGCAAAGTAAAAAGACCTTAGAGTTACATATTGCGAATCAAAGTAAAACAAACCCGAAAGAATTCTATAGTTATATCAGAAAGAAAAAAGTAGTTACTTCAACTGTTGGACCGTTAGTCGATGAAAAAGGAGAATACACCAAAGACGAAGTACAAATGAGTAATGCCCTCAATACCTTCTTTGCATCAGTTTTTACAACAGAAGACCTCAGTGATATCCCTACACCATCGCCGATTCAGATTGATAATTCAGATGTTCTAAGCAATATCACCGTTACAGAGAGAGAAGTATTGAATTGTTTAGATAAACTCAAGGTAAATAAAACGCCAGGACCTGATACAATCTCGCCTAGAGTTCTAAAGGAAGCTAAGAATGAGCTCTCCAAACCACTGACATTACTATTCATAAATCCTTGCAGTCTGGAACTATGCCTGATCAGTGGAAGCTAGCCAACGTAACACCGATATTCAAAAAAGGCAGCAAATCCCTACCCAGTAACTATCGTCCAATTAGCTTAACCTCAGTTGTATGTAAAATGCTAGAAACGGTCATACGAGACAGACTCGTAAATCACTTAGAGGAAAATAACATACTTAAAGATACTCAACACGGCTTTCGTAAAAAACGTTCCTGTTTAACAAACCTCTTAGACTTCTTCCACGATATCCTCAACCTCTACGATGAGAGTAAAGCTGTAGATATTATATACCTTGATTTTCAAAAGGCCTTTGACAAAGTTCCCCACAAACGTTTACTGCTAAAACTAAAAGCGCATGGAATACAAGACGGTGTGTTGAAATGGATAGAAAATTGGCTCAGCAACAGAAAGCAAAGGGTAGTCATAAACGGTAAGGCATCTAAATGGACCAATGTAAGTAGCGGGGTACCCCAGGGATCGGTACTAGGACCAATTCTCTTTCTAATTTACATCAACGACATAGATGAGGGTCTCACCTGCACAATCTCAAAATTTGCTGACGATACAAAAATTGCAAATAGCGTACTCTCAAAAGAACAAGTTGACGATATGCAACACAATCTAGATAAATTGTCATGTTGGGCCCAAATTTGGCAAATGAGTTTCAATGCGGATAAATGTAAAGTACTACATATCGGATACCTAAATGAGAAAGCAAACTATTCGATGAATGGCACTCAACTTAAGAATGTAAACAGAGAAACTGATCTGGGAGTAACAATATCGAGTAACCTAAAACCGAGTCAACAATGTTCAGAAGTTGTTAAGAAGGCAAACAAAATAATTGGCTTTATAGGCAGGTCATTTGAGCATAAATCCAAAGAAGTTATCCTAACCCTTTACAATTCCTTAGTCCGCCCTCTTCTGGAATACTGCGTTCAATCCTGGTGCCCTTATTACCAAAAAGATATAAACAAGCTAGAACGAGTTCAACGTAGAGTTACCAAAATGATACCTAGCCTAAAGAACAAACCATACGAAGAGCGTCTTAGATAATTAAATCTATTTCCTTTAACCCAGCGCAGATTAAGAGGCGACTTAATTCAAGTGTTCAAAATCATCAAAGGCATCGACAATATGAACTGTAGTAAGTACTTCACTATCGACCAATCTAATTACACGCGGGGAAACGGTTGCAAAATTATTGGTAAATCTTTTAACTCGCACGAATCTAAGAATTTCTTCTTCAATCGAGTTGTCAACTTGTGGAATGGGCTTCCCCGAGACGTTATAGACTGCAGCACCGTTGATTCATTTAAATTCCGCCTAGACAAATATCTCGCATCAAACCCGCGACTGACTGCATTTGTAAATGAATAACTTTATCCTCCCCTCAGTTACTAACCCATATGTCCCCTACTAACTTCCTAGTCCTGCCACGTTAGTGGCAGGGCAGTAGTTCCCTTTCCAATGTTCCCTTACCCACTCTAAACCACTGTTTGGACACTTGATCCTCAGTGTTTTGGAGGACAAGCAACCTAGAAGGGTCACTAGACCTGTTGTTGCTTGATTTCCTTTGTACTCCTTTGTACTCTCTCTCTCTCTCTCTCTCTCTCTCTCTCTCGTAACCCCTTCGGTACCGGCGACGTCTATTTATTTATATTCCAAATTTGGTTCAGTAACAACCGAGAAATAGCAATTATATATAAATGTCGCCCTACTGCGGAAGGTGGCGATTTGAGGGGCGCCGAGGTCGATATTTGCAAAAAGGGCTCCGTTACGGCCTAGAAGATACATCAGCGTATGTGCATGTGAAAAATAATTTGGTTCAATAATAACCGAGAAATAGCCCTTTTTTTATATCGATCACCCTAACAACAACAACAACAACGACATGAGTGGCGACTTGAGGTCCTGCTTCGCCCGGACCTAACAATACAATCGTCTAATAGTAGCCAGAATAAAGAGGAAAGAACCAGTACTGAAAGGGTGAATCCCCCCTTCTCTCTCTCTCACACACACACACACACACACACATTCTCTTTCACACACATAATTATACACTCTCCCCTTCTCTCTCTCACACACACACACGCACACACATATACACTCTCCCCCTCTCTCTCCTCCTATAATGTTCTCAAACGTTGGCAGGTCAAAAACGTAAATGTTATAATGGGCTACCCCAAACGTTCGCACTGGGGACGAGAGAGTTTTGGGGGGGCACTCACGCTCTTTATATCTATCTACACACTCTTTGTATCTATCTACACACTCTTTATATCTATCTACACACTCTTTTTATCTATCTACACACTCATTTTATCTATCTACACACTCTTTTTATCTATCTACACACTCTTTTTATCTATCTACACACTCTTTTTATCTATCTACACACTCATTTTATCTATCTACACACTCTCTTTATCTATCTACACACTCTCTTTATCTATCTACACACATTTTTATCTATCTACACACTCTTTACATCTATCTACACTCTTTTCATCTATCTACACTATTTTTATCTATCTACACACTCTTTTTATCTATCTACACTCTTTTTATCTATCTACACACTCTTTTTATCTATCTACACTCTTTTTATCTATCTACATACTTTTTTCACCTATCTACCACTCTTTATCTATCTACACACTGTTTATCTATCTATACACTGTGTATCTATCTACACATTATCTGTTTATTTTAAGAGGAACCGGTCTTCGGCCGGTACATTTATCTACCGAAAAATGTACAAATTTATCTTGAAGGCGGATCTAGGGGGTGTTTTCTAAGCTTGATGGAGGTCTAGCGAGAAAACTAAGGAACATTTGAATTAATAATTTGAATTAAAAAAAAAAACGGTCTGCCTCCCCTTAACTCATCTCATTAGTCAACTGATATAAGTAAAATAAACCACACTCGCAATGCAGTCATACTAGTTTACTTTCACATAGGCCTATACCATCACGGCGAGGAACAGAACTTATGTGGGCAACTGTACACACACACACACACACACACACACCTCCCCGTGGTGTAACTGATAGCGCTTCTGGCTCACAACTAGAAGGTCCCGGGTTCGAGACCAGGGCGGGGAAGAGACATTTGGGCAAGTCTCCTAACGGTGAAGCCTCTGTTCACCTAGCAGTATAAATAGGAACCTGGTATAAGTGGACGAAGTTGTGACGTCCCATCTGGGGTTGGTGATCGGTTACAAGGTGAGATGGGTGTCGTACTGGTCAACCTAAGCTACTGGTCAACCTAAGCCTTCAGGTGAGACTGGTACCGTAGTGAGAATGGTACCGTACAGATTAACCCTAAGCCTTCGTTTCCAGATGTCGTCAATTGGCTAAAATACAGATTACACACACATCCACAGCCATTCCAACGATACATAAACACTTAACATGCATTTCACGCAATACATTCCCAGTTAAGGAGGCGCGATAATAATGAGCTTAAGCTCGCATTGCGTGGATTCCCCTTGACGAACAAGCAAGTGAATTACACACTCACACTCTCACTCTCTCTCATTTACTATCCTGTTCTTTCATTTTCCTTTCACTGAAGTGTTGGGTATCTCTAGTGGAAGTACCTGAACAAGTATATCTTCAACCCATACAGTACCAGGGACGTCCTTTTCATCATATTCTGGCAACTATTGGACGATTATATTCAGCTTAGGAAGGACCTCTAGCACTAATAGGGCTTCAAACTATCTCAACCAACCCTTTTACCTACCACAGATCCTTCCTAAGCTGCATAATGTCGTCTAAATATAGCTATAATAATATATAACACACGTCGTTGGTACGGTACTCAAAGGGTTAAGTAATATCTTAACACTAACCAAATGAAATTAATGAGAGCATGTGATCCTCCCGGGATTCGAACCCAGGACACCACATAGAGAACTTAAAACGCTCTAACCATTACGTTACACTATCAAGATACTTAACCCTTTCGAGATATGATTAAACGATTCTATTCAGATTAGGAAGGGTATGGGGAAGTCGAAGGGTTAATTGAGTCTTTACCCTTTCAATTCCCACGGATCCTTCTCAAGCTGTATAAAATCATCTAGCAATAGCCATAATATACTGCCAAAATGTGTCTAGATCTTTAAAGAGTTAAAGGTACAACAATGGCCACGATTAATATCCATTTATCGAATACTGGATATCAATTTAATCATGAAATAGACCCAACTGCACTTTTGAATAGCCTAATGCTTATGCGAGAGGAAAGAACATTGTATGGGGTACGGTCAAAAATCTAATTGTTATGGGTTATGGTAAACATCTAATTGTTATGGGGTGCGGTAAAAAAATATAATTGTTATGGGGTGCGGTAAAAAAATCTAATTGTTATGGGGTGCGGTAAAAATCTAATTGTTATGGGGTGCGGTAAAAATCTAATTGTTATGGGGTACGGTAAAAATCTAATTGTTATGGGGTGCGGTAAAAAAAAAATTGTTATGGGGTGCGGTACGGTACAAATCTAATTGTTATGGGGTGCGGTAAAAATCTAATTGTTATGGGGTGCGGTAAAAAAAATATAATCGTTATGGGGTACAGTAAAAATCTAATTGTTATGGGGTGCGGTAAAACAAATCTAATTGTTATGGGGTGCGGTAAAAAAATATATAATCGTTATGGGGTACGGTACGGTAAATATCTAATTGTTATGAGGTACGGTAACAAATTAATTGTTATGGGGTGCGGTAACAAATCTAATTGTTATGAGGTACGGTAAAATTATAATTGTTATTTGGGTACGGTACCGTACAAATCTCAAAGCCCCGACCTCCCAACGAAATGTTCCTGAATGTATATCACAGATCTAGCCTATACGGTAAGTCCTGATTACAACGCTGGGACCATTATAATTGTGCGGGTAGTGTATCTACCGGTATGTTGTAAATAAATTATGAATATAGATTATAGAGATGGAACGAATATCAATTTTCACTATTTACGAATACGAATTTTTGTTGGTAAAATTCGCGAATACGAATAGCGAATAGCGAATATTTCAATCGTTCTTGAAGGATGAAATTGTTATCCTTCAAGAACTGGTAATTCTTTTGCTATCACCAACAAACGTTAATTAAATTACTATGAAATTAATTACCGGAAGCCAATGACGATGTGAATGTGTAAAGCTGCGTGTTTCGTTACCATATATTTGCCCTATTTCTCCAGAAGACTTCCTACATGATATAGTGTATTGTTCTAGTGATAATTAAATATTATACAGGGCTATCTTAAGTTGGCTGATGATTATGAAACAGTAATATGCTGGACGATGAGAATACTGTATGTAAACATGTCTCGGAAATCACTGATCATTTTTGGCATTATCTGCCAAAAGCCCAATGGCTAATCAGTGGTGGTAACGAAACACGCAGCTTTACACATTCACATCGTCATTGGCTTCCGGTAATTAATTTCATAGTAAATTAGCCATTGGGCTTTTGGCAGATAATGCCAAAAATGATCAGTGATTTCCGAGACATGTTTACATACAGTATTCGGTCAATATACAGGAGGCGCTACAATATAGGTAGCAAAATTCTACTGATAGTTTTGGGTTCCTATCATCATATGCTTCATTTCTATATACTTTTTATCCCCGGGAAAAAAAAAAAAAAATCTTGGGATTTTTCATTTATTTTCTTGGGATTTTTTGTTTTGGTCATTAACCTAACCAAAAAACCTAACCTAACCTAACCTAATAGCCCCCAAATACATTTAGGTTAGGTTAGGTTTTTTGGTTAGGTTAATACAAAAAAAATAAAAAACCCAAGATTTTTTGTTTTTTTTCCCGGGGATAAAAAGTATATAGAAATGAAGCATATGATGATAGGAACCCAAAACTACCATTAGAATTTTGCTACCTATATTGTAGCGCCTCCTGTATATTGACCCAGTATTCTCATCGTCCAGCATATTACTGTTTCATAATCATCAGCCAACTTAAGATAGCCCTGTATAATATTTAATTATCACTAGAACAATACACTATATCATGTAGGAAGTCTTCTGGAGAAATAGGGCAAATATAATAAACAATGCATGATAAACTAAAGCACAAATGTATGCTAGAATAGCATTGACAAATTGCTAGATAGTCACCAGACACTAAAAACTTGTATGTCACCAGAAAACATATGTTGCAGTATCTAGAATAATCTTTAACAATCGAAAAATCTCTACAATTCCTTAAAATAGGGAACATAACTTGAATATCGCTAGAATTCATCACATCTTGATGTCGCTAGATGGAAGTGATTCGCTGAATCTAGCGGTAGCCGGTACATTGGCAACATTGTACCAAGACCATTTATTCCATTATAATGAACAAGGTCGGATTTCGGAACTATTACAATTATTTCAAAGTTCAGAGATCATCAGATTGGTTTGGAAGTCGATGTACACAATTTCAGTTCCATTAGTTTAAAAAAAAAACATTCACATAATATGGTACTTAAGAGGGTTTAATAAAGAAGCATGCCTTTCCCCGACATCGTACAAGCGAACGCACGCTTTTAAATGTAATATTTTACGTTTTTGTATAATTTTTATCTTCTATTGGTTTCGTGAAAATATTCGCATGTTTGCAAATAGCTATGAATGGAAATGCGAATACGAATATTGAAAAACATAGCGAATATTCGCACAAACGAATACGAAACGATTATTCGGTCCATCTCTAATATTAGATTATGCTATATACGGTACATCACCTATAGGTCCGATGGAAAGGCACACCGGTACGTGCAGAGCAATTGAACTGTCCTGATTACTGCGCTGGAACCATAATGTCTGTGTGGTCAGTGTTACGTGTAGGCTATGCAATTCTCATTCTCATTCTTATTCTCTCTCTCTCTCTCTCTCTCTCTCTCTCTCTCTCTCTCTCTCTCTCATTGCAAAACTTGTGCACTAAGTTTGAGTTCAAAGGGCACGGACAATATCTGCAGCGGAGGTGTTGGTGGTGATGGTATTTTTGGTGGTAGTGATGGTGGTGATAGTGATGATGGTGGTGATAGTGGTGGTGATGATGGTGGTGGTGTTGGTGATGATGGTGGTGACACACTTGGTGGTTAGGCTATGATGATGGTGGAGGTGATGGTGGTGACAATGTTTTTGGTGGTGATGATAGTGGTGACGGTGGTGGTGATATTGGTGATAGTAATGGTGGTGATAATAGTGATGGTGGTGACAAGTATATTTAGTGATAATAGTGGTTGATTTGGTGGTGATACTATAGTCCATTCATTATAGGTAGGCCAAAAATCTTGACCAGTAACCTCCAAACCAACTAGAGTAATCGAGCTAATATATCTACCATTTGGGAAGAGTCAGCCAGAGAATAAATGTTGAAAGCTACAGCAGATTGGCCGCTTGGCGGATTCACTTTGTTAATCTCGGCTCTGCGAACAATTTTAGTCTACGTGTTCAATGTCGTGGGAGTTCAAGTCGTTTAGGAGGAGTAGTGCGTCAAATGTTTCGGAGAAAACAAAATTTTATTAAGCAAAACACAGCCCTCTTCCTAGTGGAATCCGGAGTATAGATATTGCCTATACGACACTATAGTTGGGACCAATTAATCTGACCAGGCCTGTATGGCAACACTGAACCTTCGGGGATCGTGATAGGCTGTTGACGACTGTTCGATTTCGTCGCTATTTACAGCTATCCTCTATTCAACAACAGACGTGATAATGATTGTTTTGACAATACAGTCATCTAAAGCATTAATAAGCAATTTATATTGGTCCCTAAAATGATAATTTAGTAGGTAAATCGACAAACGGTTTTCCAAAGTATTGAACAATACAACACTAATCAGTTGTCATAGTCAGGAAGCCAAGTTGCACATTCGGACAATGTTTGGGGTCTTATAAAACAGCATACAATGGAGGAAATCTGCTTAATGTTACAACATATTTATATTGTAGCATCAATTCACACCCCTACATCGAGCCAAGTCTCGCAATATAAAAATAAGGACAAGAGTCGCTCCCCACATTCTGCGAGCTACTCTTGTCCTCCACTAATTAAAGATGGCCGCCTTTCTTCCTTCCGCCCTTATGTAACCCACAAAGTCTAATGAAATATAATTTAATTTGTAGCAGTACCGGTAATGAATTATAGGGCATGGCAGACCTATAGGGCACGATGAAATGGATGGCTAGGAATTGTGAGCTAAACTGATATTGTCTGGTATTGATGGGTTTGTTATTGTGGTGCAGTTTACAGCTTGTCTTTCATTTGCTCTCTTTTGTAGGTAGATTCCCCACTATTTTTTATTTTTATTACCCACACTCACTTTTTCTTTCACTTTCGACAGTAAAATATAATATTATTTACTTTCAGTGACATACTGAATTATTGAAACATTATATAATACATGTATGTATATACTGTACTGTACTCATAATACATAGCCTAACATATCCTATATCTCTTTTTGTCAATATATATATATATATATACAGTATATATATATATATATATATATATATATATATATATATATATATAGGCTATATATACTATATTTAATTATATCCTACAGCATTTTGGAACATCACAATCCTTTACCCCTATATCACGACATTTGAAACAATACAAAATAAATAAAACTAGGCCTAGGCTATACGTATCACATACTGTAACCTGTCCTGTGCTCCCCGCTATAAAAGGTCCCTACTCTCTCTCACACACATCCCTCACATGACGAAAACATATCAAATCCATGAGGCTCACAACCCCCCCCCCCCCCCCCCCCCCCCCCCCCCCGAACAGACATGTCGGAATGGCATGGCATGTGATACCCAAGCAAGCAAGGAGTCACCCCCAACGCGCCCCTGTCGACCTTGCCCTGGCCAGTCTCTTTAGCAACTAAATCAGGAAAACCCTCAGGCAGCTCCAGTTAAGCCTAGACACCTTTTTCTCCTGCTAAAATTCACTTCATCCAACTAATTCTTGTCCTATCCCCACTTCCCCCTAACCCCCTGTCACTACTCAATTTGACTTGACTTGACTCACACACACACACACACACACGCACAGTGGCCGAGCGCACCGTTCTCTTTAGTTGCTTTAAATAGCAGAGTTTGGGGTTCCACATCATCCACATGACACACACACATAGATAGATATATATTATGTCTTAAAATAATATGTACTAGTAGCTAACAAGTAGACCTAGCTGACCATACCGTAAGTTGCCATAGTAACGATCAATATTGCCCCATTACCGTACACCAAACGATAATCAAGGATATTTCTAGCAATAATATTAGCACTTACCGCGCTAGATGCTTCCCCTTCTCCCTCCGGCCTATATCACCCAACGTGGTCCTAGGTTGATCCAGTAGGCCTATATAATCTGGTAGGCCTAGATGGAGAAGTGCAGCCATTGTCATTTCTTGCGCAAAACGATAGCCCAGTCCTTTCTTTTTCAACTTTATTATTGTATATGCAAAGGTGATATTGTGGCTTATAGTTCAAATTAGGTCTTTGGAAGT
Organism: Paralithodes platypus; assembly: GCA_032716605.1. Lineage (NCBI taxonomy): Eukaryota > Metazoa > Arthropoda > Malacostraca > Decapoda > Lithodidae > Paralithodes > Paralithodes platypus. Next base: position 34,552,647 of record CM064508.1, read on the forward strand.
GATAAAATGGCCAAAACAACGCTATTTCATGTTAATTGTCTTGTATTCCTTCTCATATTCAAATCTTCCATCAAAATTGCTCCGGTTTACACACACGCCTGATCAAACCTCATTTCGAAAATCCCTCACGAATATTCCTCTGTACTATCCATAAACACACGCATCTTGGTCGTGTTGCCATACGGGTTGTCAAACAAAAGGCGAGTCCATTCTTTGCAGTCTCTATATTTGTGTACCGTACGTAGCCTATATGCAAAGATAGGGTGCGAGCCTATTCTCTATAATTACCAGATTAAATTGTGGTTTATAGTTCAAATTATGTCTTTGAAAGTGATAAAATGGAGAAAACAAGGCTATTTCATGATGATTTGCTTGTATTCCTTTTCATACTAATTCAAGTCTTCCAACAAAATTCCTTCGGTTTGTCACATCTCTAGCTAGGGTTGCTTAGTGTGTAGTTAGTCGCATTCAAATAGGCTACGGTCAAGGGCTTGTTCGATAGGCTTTGGTATAGCCTAATTTAACATTTGCGAGTTTCAGGTTAAATGGAAATGCAATAATAATGTAGGGTTGTAATGGATAGAAAGTAGTTTTAATTTGATTTTGTTATTATAAATGCACTACAATCATAATTTAGCTGGCAAGTCTGCTTAATATCGATGTCTACAGCTCCAACTTCCTTATAGCCCATAATTCGCAAGTGGTCAATTAATAGTACCGACACGAAAAGTGTAGCCTACTAATAATCTTAAAACGAATAATAAGGTATGCTGCAGTACGAGTTTGTTAGACTGGCTTAATTAACGGTAATAATAATAAACTACGATAATCTAAGAGTGTGTCCGATTAAACATGAAACAAACTACGGTAGTGGACGAGATGGGTTGGATATGAGAGGGATCTGCCTTGTTTGGCCAAAAGGCTTTTTGCATACTCCCATTGTCTTATGTTCTTACGTTCTAGTACATAATGAGAGGTACTGAAAGTGTTTGAGTCAAAATACGGTATTTAACGGGATACTTCTGTGCTTATAAATTAATTTACAGCTTACGAGAACGTTTGTTGAACTAGGTTATTAGGCAAACTATGGTGGCTCTGTCTCGAGTCGGCCACCCGCAGCTAAAAATTAAAATAAATAAATAACAACATAACATAAATGGGGTATGTGCCAGAATATAATGGATAAATAGATGGTGTAAAGTATCTAATTTTGGGCTGCATTTAAACGGAACTGGCAACTCTAAGGCAGCTTGTTTCTTGTTGGCCTAGGCCTACTCCGCAATATTTACTTTAACACTTCACTGTCACTAGGCATCACTTACAAGTAGTTTATTCTCTTTACATACACATAAAGTGAACTACTGTAAGAATTCGGCAGCCCGATGCTATACGGTACTTATCACTTGGTATATGTTAAACCGCCAACGAGGCTACAATCATCACTTTATAATCTGGTTCTTGGTGGCGTTTAAGGCTTAGTATGATCTGTGCACTGTCCATATATATCACTGCATAGTCTCTCCATCACTATAAACACGCACACTTAAGCACAAGACCGTAATCACTTAATCAACCGCGAATATCGTGCGTTGTTTGCGGAGACCTGCCACGCGTGTCTACCACAACAAGCTCTCGGCGTCAGTGGCAAGGTTTAAAATTCGACATTCAGGGCTTTCGCCACGCCATCAATATAATTCGTTGATAAAGGAAGTGTGATCTAGTTCGATCAATACTGCCTCCTAGATATCCTAAGGTTATGGTATGACTAGTTATTTTAAGTTGTAGTTATATTGAAAGTTGGAACTACGAACGCGTGGCGAGAGTGATGTTAATGCCGAACCGACGTATATCTCCAGTAGCGGGACACATTTCCTGTTGGAAAATAAATTAAAAGAACTCGCAAATCAACAGGTACAGAATTGAGAACAGTTAGTATAATCTACATGTGTATACAGTATGCATAATTATGTAAGTATAGATAATACTTACAGGAGGTACCGATGAAAAGGTAAGACCTCCGAAACTATCATTGTCATGTCGATTTCCATCAAACTAAAGCGGGCATCACACTGGGCCAAATTCTCGCCATTCTCCAATCTCCGTTTCCGGTCAGTAGCGCCGGCAAGTTCTATCACACACGCCAAGCGTCCTGGCTGCGTGAGTCTCCGACACAACAATAACAACGTCCGACCTTAGCCTATATTGGTCCGTTTCACCTATACTGTAATGTATAGTAATATGGATTTACATCTACAATTATAATGCAATATGACTCAATCTACACGTTAGTGTTTTTTTTTTTTTTTTATTTGAAGCTTATATGAGGAAATATATATTTTGAACTGTTTCGATTCATACCAATCGCCGTGCCGTGGCGTAGGCTATAGAACAGTGGTTTCACTTAAACTGTAGAATAATATGGATTGATATTGACAAACTTTGTGTAATAGGACCCAACCTATACGTTAATGTTGCTATGTTTTGCGTTTGATGCTTATATAAATAGCTATGAGGAAGTTTTTCGCAAAATATAGGCTATAGCCTGACGGAGCCCCTGTCGTTACCTCGGCACTAAACGATGTTTATATTGTGCTATTTCACCAATAATTTAGAGTAATATGGATTTATATCGACAATTATATTTCAATATGACTCAATCTACAAGTTTGCGTTATTATGTTTTATATTTGGAGCATATTATGAGGAAATATTTTGAACTTTTCGGAGGTTGTAGAATGCTTGGTAGGCTATAATCCTGTGTATGCGGGTAGACCTACCTGTATTTATCTCAATAATTTGGTAATGTTACAATATTTTTTTACATTTTACATTCATAAATAGTCCACTAATATACTAGGTTAGGTTAGGCTAGGTTAAATATATTGTTCAATGATTCTTAGTAAATAGGCATCTGAAAAACAGTTCCTCCTGCTACACAACCGAATGTTTTCGATCGTTTCATACCAATCGCCGCGGCGTAGGTATAGGAAGTGGTTATTTAGCTGCAAGTGGTGTAGCTATTTTAGCATTAATTCACTTAGTTTATGTCTATCCGCAGCCCTTCTCACAATCAAAACACACAATTATGTAGCAAAATATATATTTCGACGTCATATACTTGAGATATCAATGAGATTAAATGCGAGCTGTAAAGAGGCTGACAATCTACCTCCATCAAAAACTGGAGCTTCCCACCCAGTGCGGGAAGCATCCTAGCTCCATCAAAGGGTGAGATTTGTGCTGGAGACTTGCGGTAGCTCCATTTTTTGCTGAAGAATGGCGAGAATTGGCCCAGTGTGATATCCCCTTTATCTGGCTTCCTCCACCGTTTCTCTATTCATGTTCTATCAATACTGTCAATACATAATTATGGCTCTCTCATACGAAACACATTTTAGTGGACAGTGGCTGTCTTTTGGCAAGGTATGGCACATCTTGATTTATATTATGCATAGGCCTAAATAACTAGACTAATTACGAAGTCTTGAGAACCTAGTGTACAGTAGGCTACAGTTATAGGCGTATAGGCCCAAAAGGTTACACCAGTTCGAATCTTTGAACCTTTAAGTGGTGGTGGTGTTTTTTTCTGGTCCCCCTTCTCCCTCATGTAGAGCCCCATTAGTTCTGAAATTCTAAGACCGTTGCCCCATTAGTTTGGCGATGTTAAGATCTTTCACCCATTTGTATGCCAATGTTAAGACCTTTCATGCAATTTAGGTATCGATTTTTTCCTGGCGAGCGAAAGCGAGCCTGTAATATTAGAGGAACCGGCCTTCGGGCAGGACATTTTTTCTATCGAAAAATATACACATTTATCTTGAAGGGGGGGGGGGGGTATTTTTTAATCTTGATGGAGGTCTAGGGAGGAAACTAAAACATACTAAAAGATAGACGATTAAGCAAATAAATACGCCCATCCCCCCTTTAAACCAAGTTCTGAAGCAACTGGACTATGATAGAGTATAAAGTATTGTCTCGTTTGCGTTCGATACTGATTCAAATGGTGCGTCGCCAACTCGCCATTTTATATATGGAAGAAAATGGAAGAGTGTAGCTTTATGATAGAAAACGTGATATCAGCCAGTTTTCAAGGCTAACTGGCGACGTCTTTATTTATTTGATTTCAGCTACATTTAGACGATTTTATGAAGCTAAGGAAGGATATACGGTAGCTAAGAGGATTAATTGAGATAGTCTGTAGTCTTTCAATGAGTAAGCATCCTTCCTATCTAGCTATCTATCTATTTGCTCAGGCCCATTCCCCATTGTGTTTTTTTTTTTTTTTTTTTTTTTTTTTTTTCCTAAGCTGAACAAACTTCTATTAGTTGCCACCAGAATATAGCGAAAATGACGTCACCGGTACTGAAGGGGTTAATGATACGCTACACACTGTCAGTGGCTTTACGAAACGTTATGTTAGCCCAAGGATCCCGGGTTCGAATCCCGATGGTGTCAATGGGAAGATATGTTATTGGGATGAAATTTGTACAGTCACTCATCAAAATTCGTGGACCTCACCTATTGCCAATTATGGAAGTATATCTCTGGACACGAATTTAAGGATATAATTGTCCATACATCAATTACAAAGCTATATATACTATTTATTGAAAAGCAAGTTGTAACAACGCATCACCATTCCAATTTGAATAGTTCATCACCATTCCAATTTTAACAACGCATCACCATTCCAATTTGAATAGTTCATCACCATTCCAATTTTAACAACGCATCACCATTCCAATTTGAATAGTTCATCACCATTCCAATTTTAACAACGCTTCACCATTCCAATTTGAATAGTTCATCACCATTCCAATTTTAACAACGCATCACCATTCCAATTTGAAAAGTTCATCGCCATTCCAATTTTAACAATGCATCACCATTCCAATTTGAAAAGTTCATCACCATTCCAATTTTAACAACGCATCACCATTCCAATTTGAATAGTTCATCACCATTCCAATTTCAACAACGCATCACCATTCCAATTTCAACCCTTTCAAGATCCGATTTTGCATTTCTTTTCTGTTTTCTGGCAATGATTAGACGATTGTATTCAGATTGGGAAGGGTATATGAAAGTCAGAGGGTTACTCTAGATACAGTAGCATTTACCCTTATGATTCCGACAGATCTTTCCTAAACTGTATAAACTCGTCTAATGATGGCCAGAACGTACGGGTGAAGCCTTTATTTCTTATATTCTAACATTGTAGGCGATTTAATACAGCTTAGGAGGGACGTCTAGTAATCAGAGAGGGGTATTATACCGCCATGAATTCTGACCTTTTATACGATTTTATGCAGCTTAGGAAGGACGTCTAGTAATCAGAGAGGGGTATTACATCTCCATATATTCGCTGACTATCATACACTCTTCTAAATAGAGTAAAATCGTCTAATGATAGCTAGAATAAAAACAAATAACTATCATAACTTTTTCTAAACAGTAAAATCGTTTAATGTTAGCCAGAAAAAGTAAATAACTATCGTAAATTCTTCTAAACAGAGTAAAATCGTCTAATGATAGCCAGAATAAAAGAAAATCACTATCATAAGCTCTTATAAATACAAATAAAATAACTCTTTTCTAAACAGCAAAATCGTCTATTGATAGCCAGATTTTTGTTTTAACCCATTCCAAATTCCAGACTAAAAATAAAATAAGTTCACCCTAAATATAATAACTTCCCTCATTCCCATTCCAGGTGCCCGGAAGGTATCGGACCAGTTCCTATTGGGTGAAGGTGTACTGGTGAGCCCGTCCTTCCAGTCCGTGGGCGACAGTACCAGCGTTACCGTGACCGTACATTTCCCACCCGGATGCTGGTAAGTCGTAGTCTCTCTCTCTCGCTCTTACTCTTATTCTTACTCTTACTTTATCTCTCTCTCTCTCTCTCTCTCTCTCTCTCTCTCTCTCTCTCTCTCTCTCTCTCTCTCTCTCTCTCTCTCTGTACTGAGTGTCCCAGGGATCGGTCCTAGGGCCAGTTTTGTTTCTTATCTATATAAATGACATTGATGTAAGACTAAATAACACTATCTCAAAGTTCACTGACACAAAGATAGGAAATTCAGTATTAACCAACAAATTAAGCTGGAATCTGATTTGAATTAAATAATTGAGTGGTCAGAAAAATGGCATATGCCATTCAATGTTGACAAATGCCAGGTCTTACAAATAGGTAATTAAAAAAACAACAAATATTAATTAAAATGTAAAACTTGCAAACTAAACAAACCAAAATTGGGACAAGGACAATATAAAGTCAAATTAAATTATCAAAATCAAAATATAAGATGAAAGGTCAGCCAATCAAAATAAATGCATTAGTTAAAGACCTGGGGGTTCATATATCTGAAAACTTAAAGACCTCAGATCAATGTGCAGCAGCTGCGAATAAGGCCAATCGAGCATTGGGATATATTAAAAGAAAATTTACTTATAAAAATGAGAACATTATAGTACCATTATTCAAAAACCATAGTGAGGTCTCATCTTGAATATGGCGTGCAATTTTGTTCTCCTTATCTGAACAAGGACATTGAGAAACTGGAGTCGGTGCAGCGTAAAGCGCGACAAAGTTGAAACCGTTACTGAGAAATATATCATACCATGAGATTATTTTTTTATATTTGTATTCACTTCAGAAAAGAAGATTGCAGGTCAATTGATTGAGTGTTTCAAGATAATAAAGGGCTTTGAAAAAATGTATGTAGATTCACTGTTCAAATTCAGTAATAGATCATCAACTCGAGGAAACGGAATGAAATTAAAAACCGTGAGAGCGAATCTCAATGTCACAAAGCACTTCTTCACCTACAGTGTGGTCAACGAGTGGAACAACCTGCCAGAGGAAGTGGTACAATGTAAGACAATTGACACATTCAAAAGGAGTCTAGACATCCATTTCGAGGAGGTTTGAGTAATATAGGTAACAAAAAAAAAAAAAAAAGTATCAGTAGTTGGCTATACAATATTTCTCAACTTCTTTCTTTACTATGTATTTCTCATTCGAAATTTTCTCATTCTGCTGGGGGCCTTGTTTCCCCAACTAAACTTCATGCCGACCCAAGGTCGGACGGAGTGGTGGGTGGTGAGAGAGCCTTCTGTTATGCTATCCTTACCTTCCACTTTGTAGCAAATTCTATGTTTGCATTAAGTCCAGACTGGAGACTGCCTAGTAGGGACTGCAAGGTTTTTGCAGTATGTGTATCTATATAACTTTATGTAACTCAAACCTAATATCGTTATCTTCAAATTAATTAACATAAACGATTAAAAGACTTTTCATACGTATTATTTTTGTTACACATAAGCTAATAAACACACACCATAAATATTCTTGATCTGGCTTTTTTGTTTCAGTGCTTAATCATATCAACAAGGAATTTTATCTTCATTGCAAACATATATTAAACAAGAACAAAAAAAATACTGCTTACACAAACAGGCGGAGTGGAGCCCGCCCTCCCAACTCCCGGAGGGGGGAATGGTTTTGAGCTATAATTTGTTTGTCCCCTCACCCCCTGGGGGGACTCCCGGAGGTGGGGGGGGGGGGAACTCTCAGTTTTCAATATGGAGAGCCCATACTCGGCATGCACAGGTCTGGCTAGGTTAGATTTATTATCATTTTCCCCCGGGCAGCGCCGGGTACCTCAGCTAGTACATATTAAGCAGAAAGAACAAAAAGACAGCTTACACATAAAGGCTGTTATGCCATAAAACAATTAATTACATTTACACTTGGACGAGAGTAAGCTTCATAAATACATTGTGAAACGCTTGCACTGGTTTTTTAATTACGTCAACAAGGAATTCTTATTCTTATTGCAAACATATTGTATAAGAAAAACAAAATGAGTGATTTAGACACCATGGCTATCATATCAAAACACAATTAACAATACACTAGAAATAAAACTGAATAAAATAATGTATTAATAGCCAGAAAACAGACATAAAATGTGCAATCGGATCTTTAAAGGGTTAACCCTTTAAAGATCCGATGACGCATTGCTTTTCTGTTTTCTGGCTATTATTTGACGATTTTATTCAGCTTAGGAAGGGTATATGGAAATCAGAGGGTTGATTGCGATAGTCTTTACCCTTATAATTCCCACAGCTCCTTTCTAAACTGTATACAATCGTCTAATGATAGCCAGCATAAACCGTCAAAATGCGTCATAGTCTTCAGAGGGTTAAGGTGGTACTGCTTGCTGTTTGGTCAATATATTCATATATTTTATATTTTATTTTTACTTTCCTCGCTAGACCTCCATCAAGCTTAGAAAAACACCCCCTAGACTTCCTTTAAAGATAAAGTTGTACATTTTTCGGTAGAAAAATGTACGGGCCAAATGCCGGTTCCTTCTAAAATTAGAGGATCGCTATTGCTCGCCAGGAAAAAAAATCGACCCCTAAAGGGCACGAAAGGTCTTAATATTGACAACAAAGTGAGGCGAAAGGTCTCAAAATCGCCAAACTAACGGAACGAACGTATTCAAACCTCAAAACTATTATGCTAAACATGAAGGAGAAGGGGATCCAGAAAAGGCGAGTACTGCCCCCTTAAGGTAAACAGCTAAGCCGGTGTCACATGCGCGCATTTTCTGGCAATTCTCGATGAGCAAGTTTTTGTTATCCTACTATTATTATGTTCCTTCCAACAACCAACTATACTCCTAAAATCGATTTATGAAAATTACAAACACATGTGGCAGTCCGTGGATTCGAACCCAGGATGCTCACACCGAAAATCAACACCTTATGCATCGCACCACGAAGACAGTTCAATTTTAAGGCTCTTTCGTATTGGAATCGGAAACTAGATCGACGGTAGGTTATTGAGTAGATTATTGAGATTATGAGTTGTATGAGTTTTATGAGTTTTTGTGAGTTTTATGAGTTTTTGTGAGTTTTATGAGTTTTTGTGAGTTTTATGATTATTGAGTCTTATGGAATCTACAGTATATCTTGAAGCTGCCAGACAACAATTGCCCATAAAAATTGACGGAAAAATCGCTGGTGTGACACCGCCTTTGCATATTGTGAAATGGGTTAGAAATAATAAGTTAAAACTAAATGTAACTAAAACTAACTACATATTGTCCAAAATAGTTCTATACAAAATATTATGCTCCCTTTGTTATTAGAAGGTGAAGTTATAACTCGTGTAGACAATATAAAGTTTATTGGAGTATATATTGACCCAAACTTGAACTGCAGCTATCACATCAATGCAGTATGTTGGAAACTATCAAAAATGTGCGGTGTACTGTACAGGATCCGTTATCAGCTTACCACTGAAGCCATGATTAGTATATATCATACGTTGTGTTATCCTTACCTCATATACTGTATTGTGTTTCTGTGTGGGGCTGTACTTGGCCCTCATATTTAAACAAATTAGTAGTAGCTCAAAAGAAAATGTTAAGATGTATATACAGTATACTATTTATGGGTAAATTTGACTCGACCGATAACCTCTCCCTATCTCTCAAACTGTTAAAGTTTACTTATGTTCATAAATATTTTTTGTTTATTATTTGTTTTCAGTAATATTATAGGCTGCTCAGGAAATAAAACTTTTCAATTTATAAACAATGCTCAAAATACTAGAAGGAATAACATAAATCTAATTTCTCCACAATTTCGAACACTTCTGTTTAGAAACAGTATAATCTGTACCGGTCCTCAATTGTGGAGTTCTCTACCTCCAAATATAAAGGACCTCATCTACTCAAGCAATAGATCTTTATTCAAAAATAAAATTAAGAATCACCTATTTACTGTACAATGTTCATAGTTCAGGATATGCTTGTAAGAAAAATGTAATCCATATCACTCTAAATTGCTTGTACTGAATAAGTAATTAACCCTCAGGCTGCGGTTATATTTGCGCTATTTAGGGCATATTCAGGCACTCCTGAATGATTAATCAAGTATCTGCATTAAATGAACTGTATTCTGCCGAATACTAGGCGAAAATAGCTTCAAAATTACACCAGAACGGGCTTCGTGGGTGGCGGGGTTCACCCAGAGCGTTGCCATAGACATTCGGGAAAACTCGCTAATTATTAGCTCTCGCTCGCTCGGCAACACTGTCGAGACAGCCGCGCGAGACCACAGTCTCCCTCAGTGAGCGGCTGGCTGCTCTGAGGGTCGGACGGAGGTCCCTCACGCTCCCGCCCACTGACACTCGATTTCTACGGCTTTTACAGGCTTTTACAGCCTGGAAATTGCTGTAAATTGCCTATGCATTCCAGAACGTCTCCCACAGGAAAAGGGTTAAATATATATAATTAATTTTGTCTGCCAGGGAGCCCCGGCTCGGCGGCAGACCGTGCCATTTCCATTATTATTATTATAAACTTATGTATTGTATTTTCTTATTGGCAATCTTTTTTTTTTTACTTTTTTACTTTACTTTACTCCACTCTTCTTACTCTCTCTCTCTCTCTCTCTCTCTCACACACATTCACTCACTCACTCTCACTTTCTCTCTCTCTCTCTCTCTTAAGCTAGGCTTTATTAAGATATATTAGGTTAGGTTAGATTAGGTTAAGCTAGGTTAGATTAGGTTAGGCTAGTCTCGGTTAGGTTAGGATAAGCTAGCTCAAGTTAGGTTAGGTTAAGTTAGGTTTGGTTAGGTTAGGATAAGCTAGCTCAAGTTAGGTTAGGTATAACCTTTAAATCAAGTAATGCCACTTGAGAAAAAACTCAATACGTTAGGTTAAGGGGAGGTTTTTTTTCTGGGCCCTCTTCTCCTTCATATTTTGAGATTGTAAGACGTGCGCCCCATTTGTTTGCTGATTTTATGACCTTATGCCTAATTTTGTTGTCAAATTCAAGACTTTTCGTGCCATTTAGGTGTCGATTTTTTTCCTCCCGAACGAAAGGGAGCCTGCAATTTCGGAGGAACCAATCTTTGGCCTGGCTATGTTTCTACCGAAAAATATACAAATTTATCTTGAAGGGGGATCTTGCAGGTATAAATTTAAGCTTGATGGAGGTCTAGGGAACATATTAAAACCTCCCCTTAACCCTACCAGTATACCATGATGCATTCCTTCCTAATTCAGCTTAGGAAGGGTCTCTAGGAATCAAAGGGTTACACACAATCTCAATTAATCCTTTGACTTTCACACGTTCTTCTTAAGCTAGAACAGGAACAGTATTGACACACACACGCACACAGAGAGAGAGAGAGAGAGAGAGAGAGAGAGAGAGAGAGAGAGAGAGAGAGAGAGAGAGAGAGAGAGAGAGAGACTTCATCGTAAATCATATTAAAAACACTTCATGATTGCATATAATAAATATGCAATCATACCCCATACATACCCCATTGCTGGGGGTGGCCGACACGAGACAGAA
>CM064508.1:34569025-34596525 GCA_032716605.1 Paralithodes platypus
TATGTAACGTAGCTGAAAAACAGAAATGAAAGGACTTCGCCGGTACTGTAAGGGTTAATCTCTCTCTCTCTCTCTCTCTAACTAACTCTCTAACTGTCTCTCTCTAACTCACTTTTTTTTTTCTCTCTCTCTCTCTCTCTCTCTCTCACTCACTCACTCACTCACTCAGTCTCATACTCTCTCTCTCTCTCTCTCTCTTCCCAATCCATCACCCCCTTGAAAATTGCAACTATAATGACGTTATGGATTCTCTTTCTCCTCAGCCTCTTTCATCACACTCTCTCTCTCACTCACTCTCTGTCTCTCACTCTCTCTCTCTGTCTCTCCCTTACCTATCTCTAATAAGTAACGATATCCTGCTCACAAGAGACTGCAATCCAAGTTTATAAGGAAACAATACAACGGCATCTTTAAATCCAGTGTCACACGTCGAGCGATTTCCCCGGCAATTTTCTATGAACAAGTTATCCCCCCCTCGCCCCTGGTTCCTCCTATATTGATGGCTCGCTATCGCTCGCCCGGAAACAATTCGACACTTACATGGCACGAAAGTCTTACAATTGACAACGAAATGGGGTGAAAGGTCGTACAATCGCCAAAACTAATGGGTCGAATGTCTTAAAAATCTCCCAACGAATGGGGCTAAACATGAGGGAGAAGGGGGGACCAGAACAAACAAATCAAGACCCTATCCCCTGGTGCAGTAAGGTTGAATTTAGAGTACCCACCTATTTATTCCTTTTATCTTCTTAAATACACATCAAATACAAGCACACGAGGGAATGTGTGCGTATGTGATTGCTTGTGTGTGTGTGCTTTTGTGTATAACTGTATATGCGTGCTTGCTATGTGCGTGTGGATGTGTGTATACGTTTGTGATTGTTTGTGTGTGTATACGTTTGTGATTGTGTGTGTGTGTGTGTGTGTAGACGTATTTACGATAAGTTTGCGGACTAAAAACTTGGCGAGCCGTTGAAGCGAGGCCAAAATAATGTATTGCATTTTGTTGGAATAAAATTTCCTGATGCATTCCAATGTTGCTTCCCCCGCTAGGTACAGATCGGCCAACCTCCGCCATATTGGTGCCCTAGAGACCCTATAGTAACAGAGATCGGCCAACCTCCGCCATATTGGTACCCTAGAGGCCCTATAGTAACAGAGATCGGCCAACGTCAGCCATCTTGGTACCCTAGAGGCCCTATAGTAACAGAGATCAGCTAACGTCAGCCATCTTTGTACCCTAGAGGCCCTATAGTAACAGAGATCGGCCAACCTCCGCCATCTTGGTACCCTAGAGCAGTGTTATTCAACCATTTCTAAGTTCATGCACCCTTCCGGGAGCCTTTCAGAAACTCATGTACCCTTTGATCCTTTACGAGTCTAGACTTAAAACTCGTCATGAAAGGTATACCAAATTATACTTTCCCCCACACTCTGGGCTGCATCTGCCTATTTGGGTGGGATGGTTCTATATAGTTTGCTAGTTTTATACAGAGTTTAATATACTATTATACTGCATAAGTTTATATACCTTAACTGCAATTTAAATTAATTTCATACATTACGAGTAGATTTAAAGTTTTCTTCCTAAAACATATTTTCTTGCTGTGCACTCCTGTGTACACTGGTCATGCCATGTACCCCTTTCATGTACCCCATTGTTTCCATGTACCCTTCGGAAAACCTTATGCACCCAGGTTGCTAATCACTGCCCTAGAGACCCTATAGTAACAGAGATCGGCCAACCTCCGCCATATTGGTGCCACTGATGATGTGTTCCTCTCATTACAATCAAATACATCCATTGCCATAATCAATCTTTTGGTCTAGGAATCTAGTTATATGTTTATATATATACAGTATATATATATATATATATATATATATATATATATATATATATATATATATATATATATATATATATATATATATATATATATATATAATACTGTATATTAGTAACCTCCCTAGATCTCCATCAAGCTTTACAACAAAAATAAAAATAAATATATACAAACGCATCCCCCCCTAGACCCCCCTTCAAGATAAATTAGTACAATTTTCGCTCCTAGAAATACAAGCTCGCTATCGCTCGCCAGAAAAAAATAGACACCTAAATACATACATACATAGATAACATTTTAAGACTGAGCGCTCCACACATACGTGCAGTTTCAGTCTCTTGTTCTAATGACGGCGTTCCAGGCAACCCTGTTAAGGGCTGATTCAGTTGTCAAGTTTTTGTTTTTGAGATCGGCGCGTACAGTCCGATCCCAGGTCTTCCTCGGTCCACCCCTTGGTGCAGCTCCCTCCACAATCACAGACCTGCATCTTTTCACCCAATTTTGTTCATCCATTCTCTCCCCATGCCCATACCATCACAGTCTACTTGTACGCATCTCCTCGCTAATACTCTTTATACCTAAACGTCTCCTCAACTCATTTGTTATTCTATCCTGCAGCCTGGCCCCACACATCCATCTCACCATTCTCATCTCTTTATGTTGACATCCTGGTGTTTGAGTGTCCTTCTGGCACGGTGTTGTTGGTGTTGATGATGGCAGATATTATTATTGTGGGTAAAACATATTCCTTATAACTCTCTCTCTCTCTCTCTCTCCCCTCCCAGGTACAACTATTACACCGGGTCCCTGATGGCTAACGGTACTAACGGCACCAACGTAGACCTTCCCACCCTGCTTACTGATATTAATGTGTTCATCAGAGGGGGCACCATTCTTCCGCTGCAGGGGAATCTATATGTGAGTATACTGTGTGTGTATGTGTGTGGGTGTGTGTATGTGTGTGTATGTGTGTGTGTGTGTGTGTGAGTGTGTGTGTGTGTGTGTGAGTGTGAGTGTGTGTGTGTGTGAGTGTGAGTGTGAGTGAGTGTGTGTGTGTGTGTGTGAGTGTGTGTTATAATTATGTTTATGTTTATTTTTCGAGTATGTCATTTCTTGTGTGTGCATGTGTACGTAAATGGGGCGACAGTTGTTAAAATCGCCAAACGAATGAAACGAACATCTTAAACATCAGGAACAATGGGGCCACTTCCCCCTCAAGTGAAAATGAGGAAGGGGTGTTATGTAGTAGGACGTAACATTAAAACTCTGCCAAAAGTTATAATGAATTCGTTGATTGGAAAACAGAGACCCATGTACTTAGTCTGTCTGTCTGTCTGCCTGTCTGTATTTTTATCTGTCTATTTCTCTCTCTTTCTCTCTCTCTCTCTCTCTCTCTCTCTCTCTCTCTCTCTCTCTCTCTCTCTCTCTCTCTCTCTCTCTTTATATCCCTCTCTCTTTATATCCCTCTTTGTATCCCTGGTGGTGGTGTGGATGACGTAGTTGCAGCAGTTGACGAAGTATCAAAGCTGGCCCCTGCTAATACAATGTACGTCATCCACGTTGGATCCAACGATGTACAGCGAACCCGGTCGGAAGATTTGCTTTTAAAGTACCAGCAGCTGATCAAGTCGTTTAAGGAGAAGTCTTCAAGGATCATCGTCTCAGGAATCGTCCCCCGGCTCGGTGTAGAGAGCCGATTTTACAACATAGCCACCAGCACAAATCGTTGTCTAGCAAACCTCTGCAGGAAGGAGAACGTGGGATTCGTCGACACCTGGGACAATTTCTACTACGATGACTATTTGTTTTCGGACGATGGAGTTCATCTGAACCAGGTGGGAGCAGCGCGTTTTGGGCGTCTTCTCAACGATGCGGTGAAGGATTTTCGGAGAAGAAATCGACTCAGCACAGGACAACCAGGAAGGAGGACCGAAGACAGCGAGGACGGCAATCTACAAAGGAATTAAATACTAATCTGTCAAGAACCGCGAATTTGGATAAAGCTCCACCAACACGACCCAAATTCAAAACCGTCAGGGATAACGACCGAGGACCGAGGACAGCCATGAATGTAAATGTAGATCCGACCAGAACCAAAAATTCGATGAAAGAACGATCTGCGAGTTCTAAAACCGCAACTTTAAAGGTTTTCTATGCAAACGCTCGTAGCATACGCAATAAATTTTCAGATTTAGAGGAACTAGTGTTTACAGAAAATTATGATGTGATTGGCATAACAGAATCTTGGCTCAATACACAAGATAGAGACTTTTTAGCAGAGTATTCACTTCCCGGTTATGTAATGTTTGAGAACAGCCGAATAAATAAAAATGGAGGTGGCGTTTTATTTTATATCAAAGAAAGTCTTAACCCGACCCTCATGTCAAAACCTCAAATTGTGAACGTCGACACATCTTTTGTGCTAATAAAGAATAATAAAGGTACAAAAATAATACTTGCGTTAATATACAGACCTCCAGCTCAATCAGTGCAAACTGACCGAGAAATTTACGAACAAATTGCAGATGTAAGTAACTCACAAGATACCGTAATTTTTGGCGACTTTAATTTACCTGTGACCAATTGGGGCGATACTCTTACTTCACACTCCGGACATGACTTGTATACGAACTTGCAAGAGAGTTCGCTTTATCAATTTGTTCGAATGCCGACCCGTGGTAATAACGTTCTTGACATTGTACTTGCAACAAAAGAAGAATTGATAGAGAATTTGAATGTTGGTGATGAATTCAGTAACAGCGACCATCGTACGATAACTTTCACTTTAAAGTTTACTAGTAACGAACCAAATAGTAGCATCGAAAAAGTCCCTAATTTCAAGAAAGCAAACTTCCATAAACTTAGAGCTATGTTTAAAGAAACTGACTGGAGCTTTTTAATTAACAATAACGACATAAATACATCTTGGAAGTTATTCGAAACCACTTACCTAAAAGCAGTGCAAGACTGCATACCATCGAAAATACGGCGTCCAGGCCATAATAATAAGCCCAAATGGTGGAATAAAGATATTTCAAACTGCCTGCTTGCTAAAAAATTTGCTAATGATAGATTAAAATCCTCACAAAATGACGAAGAACGGGTGAAATTTGTAGAGCTACGACGCAAGCCAAAAGTTAATTAAGCAAAGTAAAAAGACCTTAGAGTTACATATTGCGAATCAAAGTAAAACAAACCCGAAAGAATTCTATAGTTATATCAGAAAGAAAAAAGTAGTTACTTCAACTGTTGGACCGTTAGTCGATGAAAAAGGAGAATACACCAAAGACGAAGTACAAATGAGTAATGCCCTCAATACCTTCTTTGCATCAGTTTTTACAACAGAAGACCTCAGTGATATCCCTACACCATCGCCGATTCAGATTGATAATTCAGATGTTCTCAAGTAATATCACCGTTACAGAGAGAGAAGTATTGAATTGTTTAGATAAACTCAAGGTAAATAAAACGCCAGGACCTGATACAATCTCGCCTAGAGTTCTAAAGGAAGCTAAGAATGAGCTCTCCAAACCACTGACATTACTATTCAATAAATCCTTGCAGTCTGGAACTATGCCTGATCAGTGGAAGCTAGCCAATGTAACACCGATATTAAAAAAAGGCAGCAAATCCCTACCCAGTAACTATCGTCCAATTAGCTTAACCTCAGTTGTATGTAAAATGCTAGAAACGGTCATACGAGACAGACTCGTAAATCACTTAGAGAAAAATAACATACTTAAAGATACTCAACACGGCTTTCGTAAAAAACGTTCCTGTTTAACAAACCTCTTAGACTTCTTCCACGATATCCTCAACCTCTACGATGAGAGTAAAGCTGTAGATATTATATACCTTGATTTTCAAAAGGCCTTTGACAAAGTTCCCCACAAACGTTTACTGCTAAAACTAAAAGCGCATGGAATACAAGACGGTGTGTTGAAATGGATAGAAAATTGGCTCAGCAACAGAAAGCAAAGGGTAGTCATAAACGGTAAGGCATCTAAATGGACCAATGTAAGTAGCGGGGTACCCCAGGGATCGGTACTAGGACCAATTCTCTTTCTAATTTACATCAACGACATAGATGAGGGTCTCACCTGCACAATCTCAAAATTTGCTGACGATACAAAAATTGCAAATAGCGTACTCTCAAAAGAACAAGTTGACGATATGCAACACAATCTAGATAAATTGTCATGTTGGGCCCAAATTTGGCAAATGAGTTTCAATGCGGATAAATGTAAAGTACTACATGTCGGATACCTAAATGAGAAAGCAAACTATTCGATGAATGGCACTCAGCTTAAGAATGTAAACAGAGAAACTGATCTGGGAGTAACAATATCGAGTAACCTAAAACCGAGTCAACAATGTTCAGAAGTTGTTAAGAAGGCAAACAAAATAATTGGCTTTATAGGCAGGTCATTTGAGCATAAATCCAAAGAAGTTATCCTAACTCTTTACAATTCCTTAGTCCGCCCTCTTCTGGAATACTGCGTTCAATCCTGGTGCCCTTATTACCAAAAAGATATAAACAAGCTAGAACGAGTTCAACGTAGAGTTACCAAAATGATACCTAGCCTAAAGAACAAACCATACGAAGAGCGTCTTAGAGAATTAAATCTATTTCCTTTAACCCAGCGCAGATTAAGAGGCGACTTAATTCAAGTGTTCAAAATCATCAAAGGCATCGACAATATGAACTGTAGTAAGTACTTCACTATCGACCAATCTAATTACACGCGGGGAAACGGTTGCAAAATTATTGGTAAATCTTTTAACTCGCACGAATCTAAGAATTTCTTCTTCTTCAATCGAGTTGTCAACTTGTGGAATGGGCTTCCCCGAGACGTTATAGACTGCAGCACCGTTGATTCATTTAAATTCCGCCTAGACAAATATCTCGCATCAAACCCGCGACTGACTGCGTTTGTAAATGAATAACTTTATCCTCCCCTCAGTTACTAACCCATATGTCCCCTACTAACTTCCTAGTCCTGCCACGTTAGTGGCAGGGCAGTAGTTCCCTTTCCAATGTTCCCTTACCCACTCTAAACCACTGTTTGGACACTTGATCCTCAGTGTTTTGGAGGACAAGCAACCTAGAAGGGTCACTAGATCTGTTGTTGCTTGATTTCCTTTGTACTCCTTTGTACTTTGTACTCTCTCTCTCTCTCTCAGTCTAGTCCATTCGGTCAGCGAGGTCTGTCATAATATTTTCTCTGGGGCATATCCAATCTTAATACATCTCTCCGTGGATCTGCCTCACATACATTGAAACAAATGCAAGCGCTATTCTAGATATTATCTTCTCTCTTACACACACAATTCCTCTCTCTCATTGAATATGAAGCACATCCAATCTCAATTTATATTTATAATTGATCTATGTCATACATAGAGAAACCCATGCAAGAACTGTATATATATATATATATATATATATATATATATATATATATATATATATATATATATATATACTGTATATACCGTATATACATTTAACTCCTCTCCAAGTCAGGGTTACAAACTTAATCTACAAACTTAGATTATCACCTCAGAATGGAACGCAAGGTATATGAGATACGAACTATTCTTTGTAACTCACACTCTCCCCCCCTCCCTCAATATCTCCCCCCCCCCCCCCCCACACACACACTTCTCTCTCTCTCTCCATATATCTATATATCTATCTATCTATCTCTCTCTCTTACACACTCACACATACACAACAACAGCAGCAGCAACAACAACAACACTCTCTATTTCCCCCTCTAAGCCCCGTCGACCTACATGCCAACATCAGCCTAATAAACACACACACACACACACACACACACACAGAGAGACACCAATACGATCACACTATCCAAAACTTCTTTCTCCCCCCTCTTTCTATCCCCCCTCCCTCCCTCTCCGCCCCCCCTCTCTCCCTTACCCATCCCATTGCTCCCTCTCCATCCCCTCCCTGTACCTCCCCCTCTCTCTCTCTCTCTCACTCTCACTCTCCCCTTCCCTCTCTCTCTCTCACTCTCCCCTTCCCTCTCTCCCTCCTTCTCCCCCTAATTGCCCTATCAACTCGTGCTACTTACCCCCAAGAGGCCCCCCCCCCCCTCTCAACACGCACACCCAGACAGTGAGAGCTTTGGGTCCTCAGATAATTAGGGCTAAGGTCATTTGGCGATTATTAGCCTGATTTCCATGTTGTTGTTGTTGTTCTCCAGGCTGCCTGGCCGAACAGCCCCAAGGTCCCGAGCAAGGCCAAAGCCATAGAGCGCCCCCACAAAACCCTCCCTGCTTACCACTAACAAAACCCAGGTGACCGAAGCCACTCTAAGGCAGGGAGCTGAGGAGGGCGCGGAAACGCCCCGGAAACCAAAGCCCCACCCAAGGCCCTGTGCCCCTCAGCAATTATGAAGGGAAAGTTGAGGGGCAAGGGAAAAAATGTGACACTTTGGCTCCCAATCTGCCAACTTTTAGGTTGGCAGTAGGGAGGTCGATCCACGGAAAAGACGCCGCCACTTGAGATCTAGAAGATATATAAGTAAAAGGAACAGTCAGAGTAAGCTATGGGTATGGCAGAGATCGCTCAGCTCTCACTCTGATAGACCAGCCCATCACCACATGACTAGAACCCAATCCTCTCAGCATCAGCTAGGAAAGGCCCTAGAAAGCCGCCTTTGGCGGGGGGATAGCTCCCCTACTTCAACTCCTTTCGGAGTTGGGCACCCGCCTATTTCCATGTTGGTTGAGGGGCTTAGAGAGAGAGAGAGAGAGAGAGAGAGAGAGAGAGAGTCCTGCTAAATATGTTTCATTACTATTTGACGTAGTTAATGGATTTTTGTCTTCGATATCCGACAACAAAATGTGACTTCCCCAATTTAAACTAACTGATTTTGTCTACTCTACTTCTGACTACAAAATTGACTTCCCGAATTTGTCAACCCCCTGATTTTGACTATTTCATTAGTACTATACTACTTTTTCTTTTAGGGCAAACACTCTACACCAGGTATTATAGAGATAGCCGGTTTGCCACAGTTATAACAGAACACCGATTACGGCGGGTGGCTGTGGCCTGATGAAGTCCATCCGCCTCTCTATTTTGCCTTGGGGTGGGTGTTTGACTGTATCTCTATATTTTTCATATATCTATATTAATTTCAACTCTTTTCAGATGTGTGTTTGTGTTGGAGTGTATGCCTATAAATATATGGGATTATGAGTGGGTATACAGTATATATATATTTGTTTGTTTGTTTATGTGTGTGTGTGTGTGTTTGTTTGTGTTTGTGTGTGTGTGTTTGTGCGCGCGTGTGTGTGTGTGTGTGTGTGTGTGTGTGTGTAATAATAATAATAATAATAATAAACGGTTTATTAAAGAATGGCAGCCTCATGAGCTGAAAATACATGTATGTGTGTGTGTGTGTGTGTTTGTGGTTGTGTGTGTGTGTGTGTGTGTGTGTGTGTGTGTGAGAGAGAGAGACTTGGAGGTTTGTTCACGTGTACTTTTATTCCATTTACATTAAATCATGCCTGACTTTCTGCTTACTCTCTCTCTCTCTCTCTCTCTCTCTCTCTCTCTCACAGACACACACACATACATGCGCATACGTTCACATACATACATACACACAAACACACACACACACACACATTTTGTTCTCGCTCACTAACACACTCTCTCTCTCTCTCTCTTACTCATTCTCATTCTCTCTCTCTCTCACTCCCATATTGACACTAGGGGCCAATTAATCTGAGTCATTGATTACTCCCCCCCCCCTCCCCCCCCCCCCCCTTCCTCTGTTTTCTCTCTACGTCTATGTTTGTTTTCTTTGGTCTTTTGTTTATCTTCCATTCCTACACTTCCTCCTTCATTCATCGCTTGTCTGCCATTCACCCTATTCATCTTAGTTTATATTCGTTTAACCCCTTCAGTGCCGGTGACACACACACACATATCCATTTGGGCTATATTCTGGCCACTATGAGACGATTTTATTCAGCTCAGGATGGACGTCTACCCCCTTCAAAGGCTAGACAAACTATCTCAAATACACCGTACCGCTGCCATACATCCATCCTTCTCAAGCTTCACAACATCGTGTAATAAATGTAGCTAGCATACAATGAAAAAGACGCCGCCGGTACAGAAAGGGTGAAGGGGGGGGGGGGGGGGCACTGTACCCTGTTCCAAGTAAGTTGGCCAGAAAGCGTATAACCCCTTCTGTAGCTATATTAAGAGGATTTTGTGCAGTTTCAGGAGAGGTATTTAGTTTGTTCCCTAGACCTCCATCAAGCTTAAAATTACACCCCCTTGAGTCCCTTTCAAGATAAATTTGTACATTTTTCGGTAGAAAAATGTCCCGGCCGAAGGCCGGTTCCTCTAAAATTACAGGCTCGCTATCGCTCGCCAGGATAAAATCGACACCTGAATGGCATGAAAGGTCTTAATATGGGGTGAAAGTTCTTAAAATTGCTAAACTAATGGGGCAAACGTTTTATAATATCAAAAGCAATGGGGCTAAACATGAGGGAGAAAGGGGTCAAGAAAAAAATCCCTCAAGTGGAGATCTCCCCTTCAGAAGGATCTGGGTTAGTGTATAAGGGGTTCAGCGTGAGTTAGTTCGAAGCCTGTGAATTGTTGGAGGTTCATTTTAAGCTGAATTAAATCCTCTAATAGTAGCCAGCATTGTAATTAAAAAATACGTGGCCGGTAAAGAACAAATAGGGGCTGGAGCAAATGGGCCGTAAATGTCCACAGCTATTCCCTGGCTGTCCCTTCCCAAATGGTAGACCTATTAGTTCGATTACTAAAGTCGTTTCGGAATGGCAAAGGTGAGCATGTTTCACTGTTTTGGCCAACTAACTTGGAATAGGGTATAGCCCCCTTCAACTTGGAATAGGGTATAGCCCCCTTCAACTTGGAATAGGGTATAGCCCCCTTCAACTTGGAATAGGGTATAGCCCCTTCAACTTGGAATAGGGTATAGCCCCCTTCAACTTGGAATAGGGTATAGCCCCCTTCAACTTGGAATAGGGTATAGCCCCCTTCAACTTGGAATAGGGTATAGCCCCCTTCAACTTGGAATAGGGTATAGCCCCCTTCAACTTGGACTAGGGTATAGCCCCCTTCAACTTGGAATAGGGTATAGCCCCCTTCAACTTGGAATAGGGTATAGCCCCCTTCAACTTGGAATAGGGTATAGCCCCCTTCAACTTGGAATAGGGTATAGCCCCCTTCAACTTGGAATAGGGTATAACCCCCTTCAACTTGGAATAGAGTATAGCCCCCTTCAACTTGGAATAGGGTATAGCCCCCTTCAACTTGGAATAGGGTATAGCCCCCTTCAACTTGGAATAGGGTATAGCCCCCTTCAACTTGGAATAGGGTATAGCCCCCTTCAACTTGGAATAGGGTATAGCCCCCTTCAACTTGGAATAGGGTATAACTTGGAATAGGGTATAACTTGGAATAGGGTATAACTTGGAATAGGGTATAACTTGGAATAGGGTATAACTTGGAATAGGGTATAGCCCCCTTCAACTTGGAATAGGGTATAGCCCCCTTCAACTTGGAATAGGGTATAGCCCCCTTCAACTTGGAATAGGGTATAGCCCCCTTCAACTTGGAATAGGGTATAGCCCCCTTCAACTTGGAATAGGGTATAACCCCCTTCAACTTAGAATAGGGTATAGCCCCCTTCAACTTGGAATAGGGTATAGCCCCCTTCAACTTGGAATAGGGTATAGCCCCCTTCAACTTGGAATAGGGTATAGCCCCCTTCAACTTGGAATAGGGTATAACCCCCTTCAACTTAGAATAGGGTATAGCCCCCTTCAACTTGGAATAGGGTATAGCCCCCTTCAACTTGGAATAGGGTATAGCCCCCTTCAACTTGGAATAGGGTATAGCCCCCTTCAACTACCCACTAAATTAGATGTGTTAACTTTAAGGGGGGGTGGTTGTGTTTTTTCTGGACCCCCTTCTCCCTCATGTTTCGCCCCATTACTTTCGAGATATTGAGACGTCTGTTTCATTAATTTAGCGATTCTAAGACCTTTCGCCCCATTTCTGTGTCAATATTAAGACTTTTCGTGCCATTTAGGTATCGATTTTCCCCTGGCGAGCGATAGCAAGCCTGTAAATTTAGGAGGAACTGGCCTTCAGCCGCCGGGACATTTTTACTACCGAAAAAAAAAAAAAAAAAAAAATCGCAGGGTGGTCTTGTAGGTGTTATTCAAGCTTGATGGAGGTGTAGCGAAAAAAATAAATAAAACAAAAATAAAAGTAAAAATAATTTGATTAATATACACATAAATAGATAAACCCTACCCCCCCTTAAACAGGACCCCCCCCCCCTCCTCCCCTCGTGCGTCACATATAATATTATTCCCTCATTCCTAAGCTACCCTCTCTCCCCCCCCTCTCTCTCTCTCTCTCTCTCACTCTCTCTCTTTTCTCTCTCTCTCACACTTTCTCTCTCACACACACAAAGTCGAAATCCAGTCTCATTCGGAATTCATTACTACTTGTTTTTCAAGAGATCGAGTTAGAATATGTTACAGCGAATTACGTGTTCCAAGAGAAAGAGAGAGAGAGAGAGAGAGAGAGAGAGAGAGAGAGAGAGAGAGAGAGAGAGAGAGAGATACATAGATACACAGACCTTCCGACCCCTACTAGGCGGTCCGGACTTAATTTTAACAAAGTGGAAGATATGGATAACAAAGCAGAAGGCTCTCTCCTCACCCACCACTCCCTCCGACGAAGACACGATATACATATGGGAAGGTGATTGTATCAGTGTCTCCCCCACTGTTTAAGGACACGTGTGGACAAGCACTATAGTGCTAGGATATATTGCAGACCTTCCCTAGGTACAGGTCTTGGGGGGTGGGGGGGGGGGGGGGAAGGGGGAGGGAAGGAGGAGGATTGACCATGTTTGCTAAGTCAATAGGAGACACGTGGAGAGAGTGAGTGTGTGTGTGTGTGTGTGTGTCAGTCTCTGTTGCTAGGCCATGTGTGTGTATCTTTGTGTGTGTCGGTGTGTGTGTCGGTGTGTGTGTTTGTGTGTGTGCATGTGTGTAATATATATATATATATATTGAGTATATCTCATAAATACACGTGACCTACTAAATGTTTTTGTACTCTGTCAGGCTCGAACCACCGACAGTTAGGATGAGTGTCCGGACTTTAACTAACTCTACCACGGCGTGATAAACAATACTTAACTTTATCCTATTTATATATTAAGCCTTAAGGAGAAGGCCAATACTACTTGGACAAAGTATTCAGTTTCATACGCAAGTCGTAGGATCCCACGCAACTCTGGCTATATCGATGTTATGCATGTCTCACCCAACCAAGCACTTGAGTCATTAATATTAAGTACAGTGCATCTCACTAATACACGAGAACTACTAAATACTTTTATATTCTCAGCCGGGGTCGAACAAGCGATTGTGTCTGTGTTATTTTGATATGTGTGTGTGTGTGTGTAGTAGGCTATATGTGTGTGTGTGTGTGTGTGTGTGTGTGTGTGTGTGTGTGTGTGAGTGTGTGTGTTTGTGTAGTAGACTATGTGTGTGTGAGAGTGTGTGTGTTTGTGTAGTAGGCTATGTGTGTGTGTGTGTGTGTGTGTGTGTTATTTCATATACATCTTGGTTGTGTAATGGTTAGAGCGTGTAAGTTCTTCATGAGATATCCTAGGTTCGAATCCTGGGATGATCACATGCTTCCATTAATTTAATTTGGGGTGTTATTGGTATTAAGAACGATGGTAAAAAAAAAAAAAAAAAAAAAAAAAAAAAAATTCTCACTTCATAACCTACTATCAGATCGCCAGGTATGGCTTCCTTGGGGGCCGCTCTACTGGTGATCTTCTTTCATATCTTCTTAACTCTTGGTGATCCTCCTTTCGGGACTTCGGTGAGACCTTTTCTATTGCGCTAGACATATCGAAGGCCATCTTTAGAGTCTGGCACACATCTATAATTTCAAAACTACCGTCCTTCGGTTTTTATCCCGCCATCTGTGTCTCTATTATTATGTTCTTTCCACCAACCAACTTCACCTCTAAACTCAATTAATGAAATCAACAAATACATGTGGCACTCCAAGGACTCGAACCTAGGATACTCACATCTCATATCCTTTTTGGCCGTTCCATAGCTGAGGTTGTGGACGGCCATCGTTCACTTCCTCATCCTATCAACTCCGGTATTCCTCAGGGTTTTGTCCTATCTTCAATTATCTTTCTAATATATATAGATTATCATATTAACTGTACCTCCAGTCCTAACCACTCATATGCTGACAACTCTACCTTACACTGTTCAACTAGTTTTCCAGAATGCCCCAGCATGCAATCCCTCAAAAAACAAAAGTGATGAAGCCATAAAACACTTATCTTCTGATCTAATTACCATTTCCAATTGGGGCAGAGAAAACCTTGTTGCTTTCAATGCTTCCTAAACCCGATATCTCCATTTATCTACCTGTCAAGAACTCCCAGCGGACTATCCCTTATACTTCAACAATACAAAAATCAACCCTTCATCTTCTCTCAGTATTCTCGGTGTCTCTTTTTCTTCTGACTTCTCTTGGAAAGACCATACTACCGCTCTTGCTTAAACGGCTTTCCAGAAGCTAGGTGTGTTCAACCGCCTCAAGGGGTTCTTTACCCCTGCACAGCATCTTGCTCTGTACAGCGGAACAGCGCGGCCTTGTAGTAAATATTGTTCGCATGTGTGGGGAGGATCCTGTCACACAGCACTACTAGACAAAGTAGAAAAGAAAGCCTTTCGTCTCATTAACTCCCGTCCACTCACCGTTTATCTGCAATCTCTCTCTCTTCCCCGCAATGTTGCATCTCTCTCAATATTCTATTGTTATTACAATAATCAGTGTTCCTTGGAGCTCTCTCAGTGTATACCAACTCCTGTATGTAGGGTACATAGTACCCGTCTTGCAACACAAACCCACCCCAGTGTCTATGCAACTCTCCAACTCAAGAGAGAAACGATACTCCCATTCTTTCTTCTCCATCTTTCCCACATTCTATGACATATATTGCTTCAAACTCTGTGCCTCCAGCATTTTGGCCCTGTCACTCTTGCAACTCTGGGGGAGGCACTTGTCACAGACAGTTTTGCCTTTTGTCTCCTCATCCACATACAAAAAAAAAAAAAAATGGTTGATAGAGATAGATAGGTAGATAAATAGATGGATGTGTGACCCTGGACCTCAAGCTTATAAAAAAATAAAATAAACATAAATAAATAAATAAATAAATAAATAATAATAATAATAATAATAATAATAATAATAATAATAATAATAATAATAATAATAATAATAATAATAATAATAATAATAATAATAATGATGATGCAATAAAATCCCTGCTTACACATATTCGACCTACTTTTCTTCCCCCGCAGGACCCAATAAGCACCACACAAGATAGTCGCCAACAACCCCACTACCTTCTGGTGGCTCTTACCTGTCAGGGAGCTTCCGACAACGACACTATAGGTAAGTCCTCAGGTACCAAAAGAGTAAACAAGTAAAGATAAACTTATAAGTGAGTAAGCGAAATAGATAAGCGAGTAGATGAATAAGTAGTAACACCCCGTTCTTAACATTAATCATCAATTACAAACCCCATTAATGTACTTGAATAAATTAATGCAAGCATATAATATGGTCCTCCCGGGATTCGAACTCGGGACACCACACCCAGAACATAAGCACCTAAACCATTACACCACCAACAGAAATCGTGACCTCTATCCTCTAAAATTAAGGAGGATCACATGCTCTCATTAAGGGGGGGGTCACCGGCTTTTTTTGGTATCTTTCTCTCTGTCCCTGGCTTGTATCCATTCGGCCCCATTCAGCCAACTGTTTTAAGACGTTTATCCCCATCCAGGTGTCGATTTCTTCCTGGCGAGCGATAGCGAGCCAGCATTGTATGGAGAAATCCGGCTTCGCCGGAGACATTTTTCTATCGAAAAATGTACAAATTTAGCTTGCTGTCAAAACAGAAATATATATATGCTGACTCGCTACCGCTCGCCAGGAAAATATTGACACCTGGATAGGGGTAAAGGTCTTAAAACAAACCAGTGTGTGTGTGTGTGTGTGTGTGTGTGTTGGTGCGTGTAGATTTTGCTTGCTTTTACCATAATATTCGAGTTTGTCCCCATGGCTAACTAACACGTCTTTCCACAGAAGCCAAGGGATCGCTCTACGTCGACGATGGCATAACCCCACTCAACGACACAGACTACGAATACCAGAACCTCAGCTTGACAGCCACGGACCGTAGCCTGACCGTAGCGCTGAGCGAACAAGGGGCGGACAACGCAACTTGGTGTGATGGGTTTGACGAGCGAATTAGCACAGTTATCGATGACGTCAGGGTGTATGGGATCTCGTTTTCTGTGGTGCAGGTGAGTAGCGGCTGTTGTTGTTGTTGTTGTTGTCTTTGTTGTTGTTGTTGTTGTCTTTGTTGTTGTTGTTGTCTTTGTTGTTGTTGTTGTTGTCTTTGTTGTTGTTGTTGTTGTCTTTGTTGTTGTTGTTGTTATTGTTGACTCTTTCTATCTATCAACTATCATTTGTTAAGGGGGGATTTCCACTTGAGGGACTTTTTTCTTGACCCCTTTCTCCCTCATGTCTAGCCCCATTGCTTTTGAGATTTTAAGACGTTTACCCCATTAGTTTGGTGATTTTTAAGAATTTCCGCCCCATTCTGTCAATTTTAAGACTTCGTGCCATTTAGGTGTCGATTTTATCCTGGCGAGCGATAGCGAGCCTTTAATTTAGGAGTAATCGGCCTTCGGCCGGGACATTTTTCTACCGAAAAATGTAGAAATTTATCTTGAAAGGGGTCCAAGGGGGTGATATTTTAAGATTGCTGGAGGAGTAGAAAACAAACTAAAAACCTCCCCTTAAGGAAAGATATATATTTATTTGTTTATTTATTTATATATTATTATTACTATGGTTGTTATTGTTTTAGTTTCCTCCCTAGACCTACATCAAGTTTAAAAATACGCCCAAGTTTTGAGATTTTAAGACGTTCACCCCATTAATTTGGGCGATTTTAAGATCTTTCGCCCCATTTCTTTGTTAACATTAAGACCATTTGTGCTATATAGCTGTCGAACGATAGCGACCCTGTAATTTAGGCCGGTCATTTTGTTTTTCCACTAAAGGATGTACAAACTCATCAAGAAGGGGGTCTTGGGTGTGTGTATGTGTGTAATAATAATAATAATAATAATAATAATAATCGGCTTATTTCAAGCCGGTAGCCAATTAGGCTGAAAATACACAGACTTAACCTAAGTTTTATCCTAAGGGCTCGACAGATCGATCTTGGCTGCTAACGAGAGCGCCAAAATACCCCCAAAGGGGTAGAACGTGGGCGGGTGACTTTGTGGGTCCCCCGAGACGGTCCATCCAGATTTAGTCTTCACGGCTTCACGGCAGGGGAAGTGTGTGTGTGTGTGTGTGTGTGTGTGTGTGTGTGTGTGTGTGTGTGTGTGTGTGTGTGTTACTCAGTTACTCAGTTACTCAGTTACTTGTTCGTCAAGGGGAATCCACGCAATGCGAGCTAAGCTCATTATTATCGCGCCTCCTTAACTGGGAATGTATTGCGTGAAATGCATGTTAAGTGTTTTATGTACTGTTGGAATGGCTGTGGATGTGTGTGTAGTCTGTATTTTAGCCAATTGGCGACATTGGAAACGAAGGCTTAGGGTGGATCTGTATGGTACCATTCTCACTATAGACGGTACCGTCTCGCCCGAAGGCTTAGGTAGCCATCAGCTTAGGTGAACCATATGATACGCATCTCGCCTTGTACCATTTTTGCCAACCCCGGATGGGACGTCACAACGTCGTCCACTTATTCCAGGTACCTATTTACAGCTAGGTGAACTGAGGCTAACACATGAAAGAAGACAAGCCCAATTTGTCTCCGCCCGGCCGGGGATTCAACCCCCGACCCCTCGTGTGTGTGTGTGTGTGTGTGTGTGTGTGTGTGTGTGTGTGTGTGTGTGTGTGTGTGTGTGTGTGTGTGTGGACGAGCGGTTGTGTGTTTATTGGTACAAATCTCTGGATATTTGTAGGTTTACAGGTACATGAGGTTTTGGGCGACAGTTAATAGGTACACACCTCTTTAAAATACGTTGAAATGGAGTGTTTTCGGTTAGGTTAGGTAAGTTAGGTTAGGTTAGGTTAGGTTAGGTTAGGTTAGGTTAGGTTAGGTTAGTGTAATTTAGGTTTAAAAATCGAAAAATGTACTCGTAAGCATGCACCAAATTGATATGTACCGATAAACGCCAACCGCTCGGGTGTGTGCGTGTGTGTGTGTGTTAAGCATCTAATAACCAGTAGTTATCTACATATCTACCCTCTATATATATATATGTACAGGTAAAGGTCAACAATATATATATATATCTAAGTATCTATCTTTCTATCTATCTATGTGTCTATGTATCTATCCATTAACCAGCATCTATCTACTTATCTACCCTCTATCTGGTGAACTCTACCACCTGGTCCGACTTTTTCACAGAGCCAGATACCATCTATCTATTAATCTATCTATTTATCTATCTATCTATTTATCCATCTGTCTATCTATCTCTATTAACCATTATCTATCCATCTATCTATCTATTTATCCACCTTTCTATTTATTTCTATTAACCATTATCTATCCATCTATCTATCTATTTATCCATCTGTCTATTTATATTAACCAGTATCTATCCATCTATCTATCTATTTATCTAAGTATCTATCTACCTACCTACTGTATATAACTATCTATCTATCTATTTATCTGTGTATCTATCTATCTATCTATCTATTTATTTAGCGAAGTGTCTATCTATATATTTATTTATTTAAGTATCTATCTGTCTATCTATTTATCTATCTATATTTCCATCTGTCTATCTATCTCTATTAACCAGTATCTATCTATCTATCTGTCTATCTATCTATCTATGTAACTATCTATCTATTTATCTAAGTATCTATATATCTATCTAGCCATCTATCTATGTATCTAAGTATCTATCTATCTATCTACTTATCAATCCACAGGTACAGGTGAACACTGCCAACTGGACCGACGGCTATCTCACAGAGCCAGACACTGGGGCTCTGAGAATAACAGGCCTCGGGTATGACTGGTGTGTGACGGATACTCCTCTTATTATCACATGGAACTGAAGAGAGGGGAAGGGAAGAGGGAAGGAGGAGGAGGAAGAGGAGGAAGAGGGAAGAGGGAAGGAGGAGGAGGAAGAGGAGGAAGAGGGAAGAGGGGAGGAGGAGAAAGAGGAGGAGAAGAAGAAGAAGAGAGGAGAAGGGGTTTAAGAACAAACACACACATAAAATAAAGGAAACACGACAACAGATGGAAAGGGGCAGAGAAGAAGAAGAAGAAGAAAAAGAAGAAGAAGCAGAAGAAGAAGAAGAAGAAGAAGAAACACATATATATATATATATATATACATTAAGGGGAGGTTTTTAGTTTGGTCTCTAGATATCCATCAAGCTTAAGATTGCACTCCCTTGAGCTCCTTTCAAGATACATTTGTACATTTTTCGGTAGAAAAATGTCCCGGCTGCAAGCCGGTTCCTCTTATATTACAGGCTCGCTATCGCTCGCCAGGATAAAATCGACACCTAAATGGCACGAAAGGTCTTACAATTGACAGAAATGGGTCGAAAGTTCTTAAAATCGTCAAAATAATGGGGCGAACGTCTTAAAATTAGACAAACAATGGGGCTAAACATGAGGGAGAAAGGAGTCAAGAAAAAAAAATCCCTCAAGTGGAAAAAAATCTCCCTCCCCTGAAAAGGAAACACGAACACAGGGAAGAAACAGACGAGGGGAAGCAACAGGAAGAGAAGCTTGAAGATGAAGAGAAGAGGAGGACAAAGAAGAAGAAGAAGAAGAAGAAGAAGACGAAGAGGAAGGAGAGAACAGAAGAACAGTTAAGGGGAGATGGGTCGTTTTTCTGCCCGCCCCCCCCCCCCTCCCCCCTTCTTCTTAAAGCTTAGCCCCATTAGTTTGCAGATTTTAAGAAGTTCGCCCCCCATTAGTTTTTCGATATCAAAATCTTTCGTCCCATTTATATATATCAAAATGAAGACCTTTCGTGCGATTTAGGTGTCAGTTTTGTCCTGACGAGCGATAGCGAGCCTGAATTTTCAAGAGAAACCAGCCTTCGGCCGTGACATTTTTCTATCGAAAAACGTACAAATTTACCTTGAAGGGGGGGGGGGGGGGGGTCTAGGGAGTGTTCTTATTTAAGTGTGATGGAGGTCTAGGGAGGAAACTAAAAATATAAAAAAATAATGAAAACATGTATCGGCCCAAAAAAAACAACAACCCGAAGCATCTCCCCTTATGCTTGGTATTGTCGTTGCAATGAGACAACTGCAATAACGATATCCAGTATTTCTCGTCACAAATTACAACAAACAACGTCAACGGTATCATATTGACCATCGTCCGTTCATTCTAGGAGGGAGCAGACATCGTAACCTCTAACCTCTGTAACGAAACCAAAACGGGCTAGAGCAAATGAGCTGTCAAAATGGTCCACACCTATTCCCAAGCAAATTCATCCTAGTTGGTAGAAATGTTAGGTCGATTACTTATATAGTCGAGTCCTTTTTTGATTTATGAGAGGTTGTTGTTGTAGTTGTTGTTGTTGTGGTTGTTGTTGTTTGTTGTTCTTGTTGTTGTAGTTGTTGTAGTTGTGGTTGTTGTTGTTATTGTTGTTGTTGTTGTAGTTGTTGTTGTAGTTGTTGTTGTTGTTGTTGTTCTACCAGTGTTTTGTAGCGAGAGATATATTATACGTTATTATACACTCCTATAATATGTACCACTGATTCCAATAAGTTAACCCTTAGGTGGATTAATGACGCGTGTTGACAGTTTCTGCTGGCTATCACTAGACGATTTTATACAGCTAATTAGGAAGGATCGGTGGGAATGCGAAGGGTAAAGACTGTCTCTATTAAGGGGAGTGACCTGCTTTTTGTTATTTCTGTCCTTTTCTCTTTCTCTGGCTTGTATCCATTCGGCCCCATTCAGCCAACTATTTTAAGACGTTTATCCCCATCTGGGTGTCGATTTCTTCCTGGTGAGCGATAGCGAGCCAGCATTATATGAAAAAATCCGGCTTCGCCGGAGAAATTTTTCTATCGAAAAATGTACAAATTTAGCCTGCTGTCAAACAAAAATATAAAATATACTGGCTCGCTACCGCTCACCAGTAAAAAATTGACAGCTGGATGGGGATAAACGTCTTAAAACAGTAGGCTGAATGGGGCCAAATGGATACAAGCCAGAGAAAGATAGAAAAGGACAGAACAAAAACAGGTCACCCCCCTTAACCCTCTGACTTCCATATACCCTTCCTAATCTCAATAAAATCGTCTAATAATAGTCAGACAGAGGGAAAAAAATGAGTCATAGAATTTTGAAAAGGTAAACACCATGATTATATAAACACCATGATTATATAAACACATGATTATATAAACATGATTATATAAACACCATGATTATATAAACACCATGATTCATATTTGTTATCAAGATGATTACAATATGGTCTTTCACTACTTTATATATAAGGTATATAATATATGTGCATGCTATTTGTACCCATTATATCATCGAATGGTCTATATACAAAGTGATTAAGTTCTATATATACTATTTATTGAAAAGCAAGTTCTACCCGAAAATTAATCCAGATAGTTATAATTAATCCAGGGGTGGTAGGGAGGGGGTGGGGGGGGCGGGAGGGGGCAGGGGTGAAGGGAAGGAAGGAGGGTAGGGATGGGAGGGGAGGGGGTAGGGTGGTATGCGGGGTTAGGGGGTGGCGGGGAGTTAGGGGGGGTAGGGTGGTAGGGGGGCTCGTTGTTGGTTAACTCCCCCCCCCCCCCTCACCCCCACCCCCACACTCCTTCCTTCCCCGCACCCCCTGCCCCCTCCCGCCCCCCACCCCCTCCCTACCACCCCTTCCCTACCACCCCTACCCCCTTCCTTCCCTCCCGCCACACAGCCGCGCTAATAAGTGATGTCTCGGCACCAAGTATATTTCGATCAATAATTGGTATCAGCAATGTCTAAAACTGTATTTATTCGTTCCGAGTGAGATATACAAGCATGCTCTCCTACACTTACCCACCCTATTCAACATCTGACAGACATTAATACAGCACAGAGCCAGCCAAACGTATAATGACAGCTGGGACATATGGGACTTATTAGCGCGACTGTACATAAAAAACCCAAAGGGGGTCCACGAATTATAATGAGTGGGCCAGAGACTATGGTATACGAGTGTACTAATAAATGCCATTGGTGAAATTGGTCGACATCCTACAATTAGCGATTTCAATGCCCACTTAGCAATGATCTAACTTTGACCTTCATCTAATTATGGTTTGGGAGGTAAGAATACAGGTTATATTTTGAGATATTGTAAGCATGTCCATGGCGTTAAGGGGAGGTCTCCACTCGAGGGATTTTTTTCTTGACCCCTTTCTCCCTTATGTTTAGCCCCATTGCTTTTGATATTATAAAATGTTTGCTCCATTAGTTTAGCGATTTTAAAAACTTTCACCCCATATTAAGACCTTTCGTGCCATTCAGGTGTCGATTTTATCCTGGCGAGCGATAGCGAGCCTGTAATTTAAGAGGAATCGGCCTTCGGCCGGGAAATTTTTCTACCGAAAAATTTACAAATTTACCTTGAAAGGAACTCAAGGCGGTGAAATTTTAAGCTTGATGGAGGTCTAGGGAACAAACTAAATACCTCCCCTTAACCATATCAAAATCCGATTACGCATTTCTCTTCTGTTTACTGGCTATTATTAAGACCTTTCATGCCATTTAGGTGTCAATTTTTGTCTAGCGAACAATAGCGAGCCAGTTAAACCGGCCTTCAGCCTGGACATTTTTCTACCGAAAAATGTAGGCTACGACATTTCTCTCGAAAAGGGTCTTTGAGGTATTTTCATAAAGCTAGGCGGAGGCCTAGGGAACAAACTAAAAACCTCCCCGTAACCCTATCTTGTGCGAGGCGGGTCAATTTATTAAGACCTTTCATGCCATTTAGGTGTCAATTTTTGTCTAGCGAACGATAGCGAGCCAGTTAAACCGGCCTCCAGCCTGGAAATTTTTCTACCGAAAAATGTAGGCTACGACATTTCTCTCGAAAAGGGTCTTTGAGGTATTTTCATAAAGCTAGGCGGAGGCCTAGGGAACAAACTAAAAACCTCCCCGTAACCCTATCTTGTGCGAGGCGGGTCAATTTTGGAACCTACCAGTTTCGCTTCATTAGTTTGGAAATTTTAAGATGTTTCAAGCAATTGGGTTGACAATTAAACGACGATTCAGGTGCCGATATGTTCAGTGCGAGCGAAAACGAGCATGCAATTTAGGAGAAACTGGAAACCAAAATAATGAGTGAAAATCTTAAAATGTGAAAACTAATGGGGCTAAATATGAAGGAGAAGGGGGTACAGAAAACATAACAAATACTTCCCCTCAATATAACGCCGAGACAGATTGGTTGCATATGATATACAGTACACAGTATCTATGTATCTATCTACATATCTACCCTCTATCTATCCACAGGTGAAGATCAACCATCAATCTATCACGTTATGTATGTACAAAGGAGTACAAAGGAAATCAAGCAACAACAGTTCTAGTGACCCTTCTAGGCTGCTTGGAACTGAGTTTACCGTCAGTTGAAGAGAAATATACTATGACGGCGGTGTCATACCAGCGACTTTTCCGTCAATTTCTACGAGCAATTGTAGTCTGGCAGGCTTAACATTTCAGTTATATCAGAAACCAGCCTAATAAAATCGTCTAATCATTGCCAAAATATATTAGCGAAGGAGTTAAGGTTTATCAGAAATCGGCCACTTAACATAATCTACCTCAAGGGGAGATCTCCACTTGAGGGATTTTTTTCTTGACCCCTTTCACCCTCATGTTTAGCCCCATTGCTTTTGATATTATAAAACGTTCGCCCCATTAGTTTAGCGATTTTAAGAATTTTCACCCCATATTAAGACCTATCGTGCCATTCAGGTGTCGATTTTATCCTGGCGAGCGATAGCGAGCCTGTAATTTAAGAGGAACCGGCCTTCGGCCGGGACATTTTTCTACCGAAAAATGTACAAATTTATCTTGAAAGGGACTCAAGGGGGTGTAATTTCAAGCTTGATGGAAGTTTAGGAAACGCACTAAAAACCTCCCCTTAAGTCTACTTTCCGATTCCAATGTGAAAAAGCCTCAAGCTCGTGTGACACCGGCTTATAAGGAAAAAACCAAACGTCAGCTGAACAAAAATAGACTATGAAGGCGGTATCACACGAGAGATTTTTCCGTCAATTTTTTTACGAGCAATTGTTGTCTGGCAGCTGCAAAATACAAGTTCCGTATGAATGACAATAACTAATTATAATCTACCTTCGATCCTCAAAATAATGGTACGAGAAAAATGCTAGAAAAGCGCCCGTGTGACATCAGATTAAGGAGAGGTATTTAGTTTGTTCCCTAGACCTCCATCAACCTTAAAATTACACACATTCGAGTCCCTTTCAAGATGAATTTGTACATTTTTCGGTAGAAAAATGTCCCGGCCGAAGGCCGGTTCTTCTTAAATTACAGGCTCGCTATCGCTCGCCAGGATAAAATAGACACCTAAATTGCACGAAAGGTCTATATATGGGGTGAAAGTTCTTAAAATCGCTAAACTAATGGGGCAAACGTTTTATAATATCAAAAGCAATGGGGATAAACATGAGGGAGAAAGGGGTCCAGAAAACAATCCCTCAAGTGGAGACCTAAGATGGGCCGTTTTTCTGCCCCCCCCCCCCCCCCCCCTCGTGTTTAGCCCCATTAGTTTTCAGATTTTAAGAGTTTCAGCCCATTAGTTTGGCGATAGACCTTTCACCCAATTTTGTTGTTGATATTAGGACCTTTCGTGCCATTCAGTGGTCGATGTATTCGTGGAAAGTGGTAGTGAGCCTGTAATTTTAAGGGGAGATATCCACTTGAGGGACTTTTTTCTTGACCCCTTTCTCCCTCATGTCTAGCCCCATTGCTTTTGAGATTTTAAGATGTTTGCCCCGTTAGTTTGGCGATTTTAAGAACTTTCACCCCATTTTAAGACCTTTCGTGCCATTCAGGTGTCGATTTTATCCTGGCGAGTGATAGCGAGCCTGTAACTTAAGAGGAAACGGCCTTCGGCCGGGACATTTTTCTACCGAAAAATGTACAAATCAATCTTGAAAGGGACTCAAGGGGGTGTCATTTTAAACTTGATGGAGGTCTAGGGAACAAACTAAATACCTCCCCTTAAACGGAACGAACCGGCATTCGGCTAGGACATTTTTCTACCAAAACATTGACAAATGATTAATCTCGACGGGGGGGGGGGGGGGGTGTTTGTTTAAGCTTGGTGGAAGTCTAGCGAGGAAACTTAAATCATCAATTATAACATTAGGCCAAAAAACAAGCCGTAATCCCCTTAAGCAAAGATGTTAAACTATTCCGGTGAACAATGAACCACATTTTCTGAAAAGTTGAACGGTAGAACGACATTTGGTTTCCGATGATGCAACAACCAAACTATATATCATACCTACCATGTAACTTAACAATAATAATATCAACTGGATAATAAATATAATGTTGAATAAGTTGTGTAGTATTTTTAACCTCGTCAATCAAATAGTCATGAAGGGGAGATCTCCACTTGAGGGATTTTTTTTCTTGACCCCTTTCTCCCTCATGTTTAGCCCCCATTGCTTTTGATATTATAAAACGTTTGCCCCATTAGTTTAGCGATTTTAAGAACTTTCACCCCATATTAAGACCTTTCGTGCCATTCAGGTGTCAATTTTATCCTGGCGAGCGATAGCGAGCCTGTAATTTAAGAGGAATCGGCCTTCGGCCGGGACATTTTTCTACCGAAAAATGTACACATATATCTTGAAAGGGACTCAAGGGGGTGTCATTTTAAGCTTGATGGAGGTCTAGGGAACAAACTAAATACCTCCCCTTAACCCCTTCAGTACCGGTGACGCCCTTTTCTATAGACGGTGGCAACTAATAGACGATTTTATTCAGGTTAGGAAGGACCTCTAACCAATAATAATAATAAGGCTTCAAACTATCTCAACCGAGCCTTTTAACTACCACAGATCCTTTCTAAGCTGCACAATACCATCTAAATATAGCTATAGACTATAAGATAACACACGTCGCTGGTACTCGAAGGGTTAAGGGGAGATTTCCACTTGAGAGACTTTTTTCTGGACCACTTTGTCTCTCATGTTTAGCCCCATTGCTTTTGAGAGTTTAAGACGTTCGCCCTAGTAGTTTGGAAATTTTAAGACATTTTGCCCCATTACTGTCAATTTTAAGACCTTTCGTGCCATGAAGGTGTCGATTTTTTCCTGGCGAGCGATAGCGAGCCTGTAATTTAAGAGCAACATTTTTCTACCGAAAAATGTACAAATTTATCTTGAAAGGGGGTCTACGGGGTGTAATTTTAAGCTTGATGAAAACGTAGGGAACAAACTAAATACCTTCCCTTAATGATCATAATTATTCCCGCCACCGACAGACAATTCTCTATACGTCGCTTCAGAACTATACTGCATATTATGAAAGACATTTGTAATTAGTCATGTTTTTTTACTTTTAAGGGGAGAGGGTCGTTTTTCTGGACCCTCTTCTCCCTCATGTTTAGCCCCATTAGTTTTGACATCTTAAGACGTTCGTTCCATTAGCTTGGCGATTTTACCACCTAATTTCGCCCCATATCGTTGTCAATTCTAAGGCCTTTTGTGCCAATTAGGAATGGATATTTTCCTGGCGAGCGATAGCGAGCCTGTAATTTTAAGAGAAACCAGCCTTCGGCCGGTACATTTTTTCTACCGAATTATGCCCCGCTGATGATCACCTGGTGTAATGAAAGGCTTGGGAGAGGTAAGAGAGGAAGATGAAGAAGACACAGAAGTAAGAAGAAGAAGAAGAAAGAGAAGAAGATGATGTGAAAAAGGAAGAAAAGGAGAAGAAAAGAGAGAAGGACAACAATGACAATAACAATAACACCAACAACAACAACAACAACACTAGCAAGAATAGCAAAGACAATATGCAAAATAACATAAAAACAAACAAACTAGAGAAAGACAATAAAGTAAAGCATAATAATAACATGAAGAGGCGGAAGAGGAAAATGAACGAAGAAGAACAAAAGAAGAAGGAGGAGGAGGAGGAGGAGGAGGTGATAAAGCAATATAGAGAAGGCAAGGGACGAATGATAATAAAGGTGGGAATAACTTTAGTATGATTGATGGATGGATGACCCGCTGATGATCACCTGGTGTAATGAAAGGCTGGGGAGAGAGAGGGAGGTGAGAGCAGAAGCAGAAGCAGAAGCAGAAGAAGAAGAAGAAGAAGAAGAACGAAGAAGAAGAAGAAGAAGAAGAAGAAGAACGAAGAAGAAGAAGAAGAAGAAGAAGAAGAAGAAGAAGAAGAAGAAGAAGAAGAAGAAGAA
>CM064508.1:34601525-34604025 GCA_032716605.1 Paralithodes platypus
ACCACCAGGACGTAATTTTCATCATATGCTGGATACCAATAGACGTTTTTCTTTAAATGATAATCTACCTCTAGGACTCAAAGGGGTAAATACGAACTCAATAAACCCCTTAGCATAGCATAGGTTCGTCTTAAGGGGAGATCTCCACTTGAGGGATTTTTTTCTTGACTCCTTTCTCCCTCATGTTTAGCCCCATTGCTTTTGATATTATAAAACGTTTGCCCCATTAGTTTAGCGATTTTAAGAACTTTCACCCCATATTAAGACCTTTCGTGCAATTCAGGTGTCGATTTTATCCTGGCGAGCGATAGCGAGCCTGTAATTTAAGAGCAACCGGCCTTCGGCCGGGACATTTTTCTACCGAAAAATGTACAAATTTATCTTGAAAGGGACTCAAGGGGGTGTAATTATAAGCTTGATGGAGGTCTAGGGAACAAACTAAATACCTCCCCTTAAACTGTACAAAATCGTCTCATTTTAGCCAGAATAAAAACAAAAATGGTGTCCTGGTGCTCAAGGGATTAAATACACAGATAAATTGACCCGACCAGTTACCAAATTGAGCCGACCAGTTACCAAATTGAGCCGACCAGTTACCAAATTGACCCGACCAGTTACCAAATTGACCCGACCAGTTACCAAATTTTTTAGTGAGCCTGTAATTCTTGGAAGAAGTGGACTTTGGCCGGGACAATTTTTCTGCCGAAAAGTGTAAAGCTATATCTTGAAGGTGGTGGTGGTGGGGGGGGGGGGGTATAGGGGGTGTTTTCTTAAGCTTGATGGAGGTCTAGCGAGGAAACTATATAACAAATAAGTTAATAAACAAATAGACTAAACAACAGCCACTAACCCCCCCCCCCCCTTACAGGACGGAGTCGCAATAACAACGAACGAGCGGCGGGCGACGCTCCCAGTGTCAAGTGTAGGAAAACAAAGGATTAGTGGAGGATGGAGGAAAAACAAGCAGGGAAGAGAGAGAGAGAGAGAGAGAGAGAGAGAGAGAGAGAGAGAGAGAGAGAGAGAGAGAGAGAGAGAGAGAGAGAGAGAGAGAGAGAGAGAGAGAGAGAGAGAGAGAGAGAGAGAGAGAGTTACAGATTTACAGAGATATTCAGACCACACAGACCTTGCGGTCCCAACTAGATGGTCTGGCCTTAATACTACTAGACAGGGACAGTTAATAGTGGAAGAATAGGACAGAGAGAG
Source organism: Paralithodes platypus (assembly GCA_032716605.1). NCBI lineage: Eukaryota > Metazoa > Arthropoda > Malacostraca > Decapoda > Lithodidae > Paralithodes > Paralithodes platypus. The sequence continues at coordinate 34,602,729 of CM064508.1, forward strand.
AGAGAGAGAGAGAGAGAGAGAGAGACCAGTGAATGAGAACAATTGGGATATTTTTACAAGATAATTATAGTAATACACCATAATTGAGATATAAACGAGAAGGGTGCCTCTAATTAACTGACATGGAGTGCTGGTTGGCGTGGTGAAGGAGAGGGGTGTGACTAATGTGTGTGTGTGTGTGTGTGTGTGTGTGTGTGTGTGTGTGTGTGTGTGTGTGTGTGTGTGTGTGTGTTTGTTTGTACTGATGGATTAGGTCATGGCTAATTGGTAGGAAGCAGAGAGTCAGCATAAATGGTACAAAATCAGAATGGTGAGCAGTCAAAAATGGTGTCCCCCAGTAATCTGTTTTAGGTCCTCTGTTGTTTGTTATATACATAAATGACCTTGATTTAGGTATAACTAGTAGGATAAGTAAATTTGCAGACGATACCAAAATGGGGAGAAAAATTGATTCAGATAGAGATATAGAGTGCCTCCAAAGGGATCTAGATACCTTACACGAATGGTCAATAAATTGGCAGATGAAGTTTAACATTGACAAATGTAAGGTATTAAAGATTGGGAAGATGCATACAAATGTTAAATATAAACTAGCTAATATGGAATTAGAAAACTCAGACTGTGAGAAAGATCTAGGTGTGTTTGTTAGCAATGATTTGAAGCCTAGAAAACAATGTATAAGCGTTTGTAACAAGGCAAACAGGATTCTCGGGTTCATCTCTAGGAGTGTGAGTAACAGAACTGCTGATGTTATCTTAAAACTTTACTTGTCATTAGTGAGACCCCAAATGGATTATGCTTTTCAATTTTGGTGTCCTTATTACAATATGGACATAGATTCATTGGAGAGAGTACAACGTAGAATGACAAAAATTATCAATAATATTAGAAATCTTCCTTATGAAGAAAGGTTGAAGAAATTAGGCTTACATTCATTAGAGAGACGCAGAGTTAGAGGGGACATGATAGAGGTATTCAAGTGGGTTAGTGGGATTACTAAAGGGGACATGAAAAATGTACTAAAGCTCAGTGATAGCTAAAGAACTCGTACAAATGGTTTCAGATTAGATACATTTCGTTTCAAGAAAGATTTAGGCAAATATTGGTTTGGTAACCGAGTTGTAGATAGGGGGAATAGGCTACCAAGTGCTATAGTGGGATCAAGAACCATAGGGAGCTTTAAGATAAAATTAGATAGGCATTTAGACGAGATGGGTTGGGTGTGAGGGGGATCTGTCAGGTGTGGGCAAATCGGCTTTCTGCAGACCCCCGTTTTCTGACCTCTGACCGTTTCGGT
>CM064508.1:34609025-34624025 GCA_032716605.1 Paralithodes platypus
AGTGGGAGGGAGGTATGTAGTGGGATGAATGTATGTAGTGGGAGGGAGGTACGTAGTGGGAGGGATGTATGTAGTGGGAGGGAGGTATGTAGTGGGAGGGAGGTATGTAGTGGGAGGGATCTATGTAGTGGGAGGGATGTATGTAGTGGGAGGGAGGTATGTAGTGGGAGGGAGGTATGTAGTGGTAGGATGTATGGAGTAGGATGTCGTGGGGAGATGTTTGTAGTGGGAGGGAGGTATGTAGTGGGAGGCATCTATGTAGTGGGAGGGATGTATGTAGTGGGAGGGAGGTATGTAGTGGGAGGGATGTATGTAGTGGGAGGGAGGTATGTAGTGGGAGGGAGGTATGTAGTGGTAGGGATGCATGTAGTGGGAGGGATGCATGTAGTGGGAGGGATGTATGTAGTGGGAGGGAGGTAAGTAGTGGGAGGGATGTATGTAGTGGGAGGGATGCATGTAGTGGGAGAGATGCATGTAGTGGGAGGGAGGTTTGTAGTGGGAGGGATGTATGTAGTGGGAGGGAGGTAAGTAGTGGGAGGGAGGTATGTAGTGGTAGGGAGGTATGTAGTGGGAGGGAGGTATGTAGTGGAGGGAGGTAGTGGGAGGGAGGTATGAAGTGGGAGGGAGGTGTGTTGTGGGAGGGTTGTAGGTAGTGGGAGGGATGTATGTAGTGGGAGGGAGGTAAGTAGTGGGAGGGATCTATGTAGTGGGAGGGATGTATGTAGTGGGAGGGAGGTATGTAGTGGGAGGGAGGTATGTAGTGGGAGGGAGGTATGTAGTGGGAGGGAGGTATGTAGTGGGAGGAGGTATGTAGTGGGAGGGAGGTATGTAGTGGGAGGGAGGGATGTATGTAGTGGGAGGGATGTATTCAGTGGGAGGTAGGTATGTAGTGGGAGGGATTTATGTAGTGGGAGGGAGGTATGTAGTGGGAGGGATGTATGTAGTGGGAGGGAGGTATGTAGTGGGAGGGAGGTATGTAGTGGGAGGGATGTATGTAGTGGGAGGGAGGTATGTAGTGGGAGGGAGGTATGTAGTGGGAGGGAGGTATGTAGTGGGAGGGATGTATGTAGTGGGAGGGAGGTATGTAGTGGGAGGGATGTATGTAGAGGGAGGAGGTATGTAGTGGGAGGGAGGTATGTAGTGTGAGGGAGGTAAGTAGTGGGAGGGAGGTATGTAGTGGGAGGGATGCATGTAGTGGGAGGGATGTATGTAGTGGGAGGGAGGTAAGTAGTGGGAGGGATCTATGTAGTGGGAGGGATGTATGTAGTGGGAGGGAGGTATGTAGTGGGAGGGAGGTATGTAGTGGGAGGGAGGTATGTAGTGGGAGGGAGGTATTGTAGTGGAGGGAGGTATGTAGTGGGAGGGATGTATGTAGTGGGTGTGATGTGTGTAGTGGGAGGGATGTATGTAGTGGGAGGGAGGTATGTAGTGGGAGGGAGGTATGTAGTGGGAGGGATGTATGTAGTGGGAGGGAGGTATGTAGTGGGAGGGATGTATGTAGTTGGAGGGAGGTATGTGGGAGGGATGTATGTAGTGGGAGGGAGGTATGTAGTGGGAGGGAGGTATGTAGTGGTAGGGATGCATGTAGTGGGAGGGATGCATGTAGTGGGAGGGATGTATGTAGTGGGAGGGAGGTATGTAGTGGGAGGGAGGCATGTAGTGGGAGGGATCTATGTAGTGGGAGGAATGTATGTAGTGAGAAGGATCTATGTATTGGGAGGGAGGTATGTAGTGGGAGGGAGGTATGTAGTGGGAGGGATGTATGTAGTGGGAGGGAGGTAAGTAGGGGGAGGGAGGTATGTAGTGGGAGGGAGGTATGTAGTGGGAGGGAGGTATGTAGTGGGAGGGAGGTATGTAGTGGGAGGGATGTATGTAGTGGGAGGGAGGTATGTAGTGTGAGGGAGGTATGTAGTTGGTCGGGATATGTAGTGGAGGGAGGTATGTAGTGAGGGATTGGGAGGGAGGTATGTAGTGGGAGGGATGTATGTAGTGGGAGGGAGGAGGTATGTAGTGGGAGGGAGGTATACTGTAGTGGAGGGAGGTATGTAATGGGAGGGATATACGTAGTGGGAGGGAGGTACGTAGTGGGAGGGATGTACGTAGTGGGAGGGAGGTATGTAGTGGGAGGGAGGTATGTAGTGGGAGGGAGGTATGTGGTGGGAGCGATGTATGTAGTGGGAGGGAGGTATGTAGTGGGAGGGATGTACGTAGTGGGAGGGAGGTATGTAGTGGGAGGGAGGTATGTAGTGGGAGGGATCTATGTAGTGGGAGGGATGTATGTAGTGGGAGGGAGGTATGTAGTGGGAGGGAGGTATGTGGTGGGAGCGATGTATGTAGTGGGAGGGAGGTATATAGTGGGAGGGATGTATGTATTGGGAGGGAGGTATGTAGTCGGAGGGAGGTATGTAGTGGGAGGGATGTATGTAGTGGGAAGGATCTATGTATTGGGAGGGAGGTATGTAGTGGGAGGGAGGTATGTAGTGGGAGGGATCTATGTAGTGGGATGGAGGTATGTAGTGGGAGGGAGGTATGTAGTGGGAGGGAAGAATGTATGTAGTGGGAGGGATGTATGTAGTGGGAGGGAGGTATGTAGTGGGAGGGATGTATGTAGTTGGAGGGATGTATGTAGTGGGAGGGAGGTGTGTAGTGGGAGGGAGGTATGTAATGGGAGGGATATACGTAGTGGGAGGGAGGTATGTAGTGGGAGGGATGTACGTAGTGGGAGGGATGTACGTAGTGGGAGGGAGGTATGTAGTGGGAGGGAGGTATGTAGTAGGAGGGATCTATGTAGTGGGAGAGATCTATGTAGTGGGAGGGAGGTATGTAGTTAGAGGGAGGTATGTAGTGGGAGGGATTTATGGAGTGGGAGGAAGGTATGTAGTGGGAGGGATGTATGTAGTGGGAGGGAGGTATGTAGTGGGAGGGATGTATGTAGTGGGAAGGATCTATGTATTGGGAGGCGTATGTAGTAGTGGGAGGGAGGTATGTAGTGGGAGGGATGTATGTAGTGGGAAGGATCTATGTATTGGGAGGGAGGTATGTAGTCGGAGGGAGGTATGTAGTGGGAAGGATCTATGTAGTGGGATGGAGGTATGTAGTGGGAGGGAGGTATGTAGTGGGAGGGAAGAATGTATGTAGTGGGAGGGATGTATGTAGTGGGAGGGATGTATGTAGTGGGAGGGATGTACGTAGTGGGAGGGAGGTATGTAGTGGGAGGGATGTACGTAGTGGGAGGGATGTACGTAGTGGGAGGGAGGTATGTAGTAGGAGGGATCTATGTAGTGGGAGAGATCTATGTAGTGGGAGGGAGGTATGTAGTTAGAGGGATGTATGTAGTGGGAGGGATGTATGTAGTGGGAGGGATGTATGTAGTGGGAGGGATATATGTAGTGGGAGGGAGGTATGTAGTTAGAGGGAGGTATGTAGTGGGAGGGATGTATGTAGTGGGAGGGAGGTATGTAGTGGGAGGGATGTATATATTGGGAAGGATCTATGTAGTGGGAGGGAGGTATGTAGTGGGAGGGATGTATGTAGTGGGAGGGAGGTATGTAGTGGGAGGGAGGTATGTAGTGGGAGGGAGGTATGTAGTGGGAGGGATCTATGTAGTGGGAGGGAGGTATGTAGTGGGAGGGATGTACGTAGTGGGAGGGAGGTATGTAGTGGGAAGGATCTATGTAGTGGGAGGGATCTATGTAGTGGTGGTATGTAGTGGGAGGGAGGTATGTAGTGGGAGGGATTTATGTAGTGGGAGGGAGGGATGTAGTGGGAGGGAGGAATGTATGTAGTGGGAGGGATGTATGTAGTGGGAGTGAGGTACGTAGTGGGAGGGATCTATGTAGTGGGAGGGAGGTATATGTAGTGGGAGGGATCTATGTAGTGGGAGGGAGGTATGAAGTGGGAGGGATCTATGTAGTGGGAGGGATGTGTGTAGTGGGAGGGAGGTATGTAGTGGGAGGGATGTATGTAGTGGGAGGAAGGTATGTAGTGGGAGGGAGGTATGTTGTGGGAGGGAGGTATGTAGTGGGAGGGATGTATGTAGTGGGAGGGAGGTATGTAGTGGGAGGGATGTATGTAGTGGGAGGGATGTATGTAGTGGGAGGGAGGTATGTAGTGGGAGGGAGGTATGTAGTGGGAGGGATGTATGTAGTGGGAGGGATCTATGTAGTGGGAGGGATCTATGTAGTGGGAGGGAGGTATGTAGTGGGAGGGATGTACGTAGTGGGAGGGAGGTATGTAGTGGGAGGGAGGTATGTAGTGGGAGGGAGGTATGTAGTGGGAGGGATGTATGTAGTGGGAGGTATGCATGTAGTGGTAGGAATGTATGTAGTGGGAGGGAGGCATGTAGTGGGAGGGATGGATTTTGATAGTAGGAGGGGGGTATGTAGTTGGAGGGAGATATTTAGTGGGAGAGATGTATGTAGTGGGAGGCATGCATGTACTCGGAGGCAGGCATGTAGTGGGAGGGAGGGTATGTAGTGGGAGGGAGGTATGTAGTGGGAGGGATGTATGTAGTGGGAGGGAGGTCTGTAGTGAGGTATGTAGTGGGAGGGAGGTATGTAGTGGGAGGGAGGTATGTAGGGGGAGGGATGTATGTATCTAGTGGGAGGTATGTATGTAGTGGGAGGGAGATATGTAGTGGGAGGGAGGTATGTATGTAGTGGGAGGTATGTATGTAGTGGGAGGGAGGTATGTAGTGGGAGGGATGTATGTATGTAGTGGGAGGTATGTATGTATTGGGAGGGAGGTATGTAGTGGGAGGGATGTATGTATGTAGTGGGAGGTATGTATGTAGTGGGAGGGAGGTATGTAGTGGGAGGGAGGTATGTATGTAGTGGGAGGGAGGTATGTATGTAGTGGGAGGTATGTATGTAGTGGGAGGGAGGTATGTAGTGGGAAGGATGTATGTATGTAGTGGGAGGTATGTATGTAGTGGGAGGGAGGTATGTAGTGGGAGGGATGTATGTATGTAGTGGGAGGTATGTATGTAGTGGGAGGGAGGTATGTATGGGAGGGAGGGATGGATGTAATTTGAGGGAGGGAGGGAGGGATGGATGTAGTGAGAGGGAAGGAGGGAGGGAGGGAGGGAAGTGGTGGGAGAGTGAGCGATGGCTGTAGTGGGAGGGGCTTATAGTGATGCATGCTGGTTTTACACATCAGTAGCAACTCAGACACATATTTACAGTTTAGACACAACACTTTTAACACATCATGGACATTTATACACAAGTTACGAACTTAGAACTGTTTCTGCACCAATAAGAACATGTTAAGCACAAGTTCGATACAGTTTGTACACCCATTATAATTATTATTATTATTATTATTATTATATTATTATTATATTATTATTATTATTATTATTATTATTATATTATTATTATTATTATTATTATTATATTATTATTATTATTATTATTATTATTATTATGGAAGGCTTCGAATGTCGTTAAGGGGCTATTTTTTCTAGACCCCTTTCTCCTTCGTGTTTAACCCCATTGTTTTGTTTTTTAAGACGTTCGCCCGATTACTTTGGCTATTGGAAGACCTTTCACTCCAGTTGTGTTGTTGTCAATTTTAAGACCTTTCGTGACATTTAGGTGTCGATTGCTTCCTAGCAGGAGATAGCGAGCTTGTAATAAAGGATGAACCGGCCTTTCAGAGAGAGAGCGAGAGCGAGAACGAGAGAGAGAGAGAGAGAGCGAGAGAGAGAGAGCGAGAGAGAGAGCGAGAACGAGAGCAAGAGAGAGAGAGCGAGAGAGAGACAGCGAGAACGAGAGCAAGAGAGAGAGAGAGAGAAAGAGAGAACTAGCGAGAGAGAATGCCAGAATCGACCAATAATATCTAGAACGACGATTAAACAATACAAATAGTCAATATCCCTTTAAACAATACCAATATCCCTTTAAAATATCATACAGTATTTACCTGTCCAAACTCACCACCTGTCCGAACCCTCCGATTTCTTATGCGAAGTTCAATGGATTTTGTTCGAGTCTTGCAATGACCGCTCTTAAATAACTTCGCTCGCTGTCCCACAATTCTTCGCTCACAAGAACGATTCGTCGCTATTTTTCGCAGTTGTTCGCTGTTGAGGATTTATCTTTTGTTGGGAGTATATATATATTTTTTTTTTGCTGGGGGTGTGGGGGGGGGGGGGGTGTTAAAGGGACGTTCATTGTGGGAGGATGTGCGTGTGTGTGTTAGTGTATGAGAGAGAGAGAGAGAGAGAGAGAGAGAGAGAGAGAGAGAGAGAGAGAGAGAGAGAGAGAGAGAGAGAGAGAGAGAGAGAGAGAGAGAGAGAGAGAGAGAGAGAGAGAGACCTACACAAAAACAGACATACAGGCAGATAGGTAGATAGTGAGTGTGTGTGAGAGACTGAGATTGGGGTTATGTTTTTAAGTTTGATGGAAGTCTAGAGAGCAAACTAAAGTAAACATTGAAAATAAAATAAAACAAAATAAAATAAATAGACAATACAAATACAACCTTTAAATAGACAATACAAATATAACCTTTAAATAGACAATACAAATACAACCTTTAAATAGACAATACAAATATAACCTTTAAATAGACAATACAAATACAACCTTTAAATAGACAATACAAATACAACCTTTAAATAGACAATACAAATATAACCTTTAAATAGACAATACAAATATAACCTTTAAATAGACAATACAAATATAACCTTTAAATAGACAATACAAATATAACCTTTAAATAGACAATACAAATATAACCTTTAAATAGACAATACAAATACAACCTTTAAATAGACAATACAAATATAACCTTTAAATAGACAATACAAATATAACCTTTAAATAGACAATACAAATATAACCTTTAAATAGACAATACAAATATAACCTTTAAATAGACAATACAAATACAACCTTTAAATAGACAATACAAATACAACCTTTAAATAGACAATACAAATATAACCTTTAAATAGACAATACAAATATAACCTTTAAATAGACAATACAAATATAACCTTTAAATTGTCCGACATTGCATATATTAAGGGGGGGGTCATCGGCTTTTTTGTATATCCTTTTCTCTCTTTCTCTGGCTTGTATTCATTTGGCCTCATTCAGCCTACTGTTTTAAGACGTTTACCCCCATCCAGGTGTCAATATTTGGTAAATCTACAGTTATACTAGCCCTCCCCCCCCCCCCCCTCCAAAACACGCATTTTAGCGTGTTTTTTGGATGGTTCAGCAGACGCGGAAACTGGAAAAAAACGTATTTTGATAAAAATTGATCACCAACCAGATACGAGTTTTTCAGGTAATTTGTTGTTGTTTTTTCTTTTGTCTTTGATATACAATGTTGTTTAATACCGAGGACCGTCGCATTTTAGTATTTTTAACATTAGCCTAACCTAACCTAACCTAACCGAAAACTAACCTGTCTCGCGACCGGTCTAAACCCAGCTCACGTTCCCTGTTTATGGGTGCGCGACGGTCTAAACCCAGCTCACGTTCCCTGTTTATGGGTTCGCGAAGGTTTGTAATACTTCAATGGATCTATTTCAAGTCAAATATACATTTCCGCGCATCATCAAACCATACTAAGTCTACTACTAATAATATTAACCCATTAGTACCAACAGAATAGCGACAAAATAGGGGTAGTATAACTGTAGATTTATCTTAACCTCTTCTGTACCAACGACGTCTTTTTAACTTTATTTTGCCTATTAGACGATTTTATTCAGTTTTTAAAAATAACCTCAGTAATAATCAGGCTTCCAATTCTCTCACCTAACCCATTCTACTACCACAGATCCTGATAATTATAGGGAAGAGGCTCGCAGCCTTATTATACATCATTTATTAGGGTCTATGTATGGAATCCTTATACTGTATTAAGGGGAGGTATTTAGTTTGTTCCCTAGACCTCCATCAAGCTTAAAATTACACCCCCTTGAGTCCCTTTCAAGATAAATTTGTACATTTTTCGGTAGAAAAATGTCCCGGCCGAAGGCCGGTTCTTCTTAAATTACAGGCTCACTATCGCTCGCCAGGATAAAATCGACACCTGAATTGCACGAAAGGTCTTAATATGGGGTGAAAGTTCTTAAAATTGCTTAACTAATGGGGCAAACGTTTTATAATATCAAAAGCAATGGGGCTAAACATGAGGGAGAAAGGGGTCAAGAAAAAAATCCCTCAAGTGGAGATCTCCCCTTAATGTGTATAATCCACTGTGGGAGAATAATTTTTTATCACATTTATAAAACCCGATATTAGTAAAAAAAACGCCCATTTTAATCAATCTCAGAGCTCTTTCGGACATCCTCACTGTTTACAAAAGCCTTCTTTATGCAGTATAATCGATATTTACCCCCTGCTGGCAACATAGACGACGATTTCAATCATTCATGGGGGGGGGGGGGTATCCCACATTGGAATAATAACTAAGACCATGAAAACACCCATTTCTCAAAATCTGGAGGAAAAAACATGAAAAATAAGGGTGTGAGCCTATTTCCTATAATTAATAAGGGTGTGAACCTATTCCCTATAATTAATAAGGGTGTGAGCCTATTCCCTATAATTAATAAGGGTGTGAACCTATTCCCTATAATTAATAAGGATGTGAGCCTATTCCCTATAATTAATAAGGGTGTGAACCTATTTCCTATAATTAATAAGGGTGTGAGCCTATTCCCTATAATTAATAAGGGTGTGAGCCTATTCCCTATAATTAATAAGGGTGTGAGCCTATTCCCTATAATTAATAAGGGTGTGAGCCTATTCCCTATAATTAATAAGGGTGTGAGCCTATTCCCTATAATTAATAAGGGTGTGAGCCTATTTCCTATAATTAATAAGGGTGTGAGCCTATTCCCTATAATTAATAAGGGTGTGAGCCTATTTCCTATAATTAATAAGGGTGTGAGCCTATTTCCTATAATTAATAAGGGTGTGAGCCTATTCCTATAATTAATAAGGGTGTGAGCCTATTTCCTATAATTAATAAGGGTGTGAGCCTATTCCTATAATTAATAAGGGTGTGAGCCTATTTCCTATAATTAATAAGGGTGTGAGCCTATTCCCTATAATTAATAAGGGTGTGAGCCTATTTCCTATAATTAATAAGGGTGTGAGCCTATTCCCTATAATTAATAAGGGTGTGAGCCTATTTCCTATAATTAATAAGGGTGTGAGCCTATTTCCTATAATTAATAAGGGTGTGAGCCTATTCCCTATAATTAATAAGGGTGTGAACCTATTTCCTATAATTAATAAGGGTGTGAGCCTATTCCCTATAATTAATAAGGGTGTGAGCCTATTCCCTATAATTAATAAGGGTGTGAGCCTATTCCCTATAATTAATAAGGGTGTGAGCCTATTCCCTATAATTAATAAGGGTGTGAGCCTATTTCCTATAATTAATAAGGGTGTGAGCCTATTTCCTATAATTAATAAGGGTGTGAGCCTATTCCCTATAATTAATAAGGGTGTGAGCCTATTCCCTATAATTAATAAGGGTGTGAGCCTATTCCCTATAATTAATAAGGGTGTGAGCCTATTTCCTATAATTAATAAGGATGTGAGCCTATTCCCTATAATTAATAAGGGTGTGAGCCTATTTCCTATAATTAATAAGGGTGTGAGCCTATTCCCTATAATTAATAAGGGTGTGAGCCTATTTCCTATAATTAATAAGGGTGTGAGCCTATTTCCTATAATTAATAAGGGTGTGAGCCTATTCCCTATAATTAATAAGGGTGTGAGCCTATTTCCTATAATTACCCAGATCCTTCTTACTGCACACAACACTCTAAATATAACTAGAATATAATTGTGTCGCCGGTACAGAAGGGGTTACCGAAAGGGGAGCGTGGTGCCCCTTTGAACAGTCTGCTGCACCAAATCACCACCCAGCAGGAGGGGCGGCGCGCTCCTCGGTGTCAATAGAAGAGTGGCGAACCCTACCTTAGATCTACCTTGGTTCTTAGATCTTAGATTAGCATAAAGAGTGCGATTTAAATGGCTAGCTTCTTTAAGGGGGGAGGTAGTCACTTTTTATGGACCCCCGTCTCCCTCACGTTTAGCATAATTATTAGTTTTGATATTTTAAGAAGTTCGTTCCATTAGTTTGGCGATTTTGAGATCTTTCACCCCATTTTGTTGTCAATATTAAGACCTTTCGTGCCATTTTGGTGTCGAACTTTTTCCTGGCGAGCGATAGCGAGCCTGTAATTTTATAAGGACCTTTTTTTTAGGACACTTTTCTACCGAAATTTTTTTTTTTACACATTTATCTTGAACGGAGGTCTAGAGAGTGTATTTTTAAGCTTGATGGAGGTCTAGCGAGGAAACTCATAAATACATAAATACATATATACACACTATGTAAATTAATCTACAGACAAGCAGACAGACAGACAGACAAGCAGACAGACAGACAGACAAGCAGACAGACAGACTACACAGTAAAGCTCTTATAGTGTTCTGTGTTCGTTCAAAGTGGCATATGCAATGATAAAATATGATGCTACCGACACCCGCTGGCAGTGCGTTGAATATGTCGTCTAGGTGTGACGTGCTCTCTCTCTCTATCTATCTATCTTATCGCTCTACTTGACGTATCAGGCCAATTAATAATACATGACGAATGGCACTATTGTCTCTCACGTCTCTTTGTTTTCCTGTTCTCTTGTTCCCTTGCTGTTCTTTTGTGCCTTTTGTTCACGTTTACGGTTGTTGTTGTTGGTGTTGGTGTTGGTGGTGGTGGTGTTGGTGGTGGTGTTGTTGGTGGTGGTGATGGTGTTGTTGTTGGTGGTGTTAATGTTGTTTGTTGCTGTTCTTGTTGGTGATGGTATTGTTGGTGTTGCTGCTGTTATTCTTGTTGTTGTTGTAGTAGTTGTTGTTCTGAAGCTTCATTGTTGTTGTTGTTGTTGTTGTTTTCCCGGAGCTTCATTGTTGTTGTTGTTGTTCCGAAGCTTCATTGTTGTTGTTGTTGTTCCGAAGCTTCATTGTTGTTGTTGTTGTTGTTCCGAAGCTTCATTATTGTTGTTGTTGTTGTTCTGAAACTTCATTGTCGTTGTTGTTGTTGTTCCGGAGCTTCATTGTCGTTGTTATTGTTGTTCCGAAGCTTCATTGTTGTTGTTGTTGTTGTTCCGGAGCTTCATTGTTGTTGTTGTTGTTGTTGTTCCGGAGCTTCATTGTTGTTGTTTTTGTTCCGAAGCTTCATTGTTGTTGTTGTTGTTCCGGAGCTTCATTGTCGTTGTTGTTGTTGTTCCGGAGCTTCATTGTCGTTGTTGTTGTTGTTCCGGAGCTTCATTGTTGTAGTTGTTCACTATTTCTTTTAAGCAGAAGTGAAGGTAAACAAAGGAGTAATTCAAGGCTGTTTAATTAGTGAGCTAGTAGTATTCTAAGACACTACCTTATTAACCCTTTCCGTCCCATCGAGATCCTTTTTTATATTATTCATTTTTGTTTTCATTCATTTTAAGTAGGCCAGAAATCGTGACTTCTAACCTCTGTGACTAAAAAAATGCTCAACCAAATGGGCTGTAAATCTCCACACCTATTCCCTGGCTGACTCTTCCCAAATGGTAGAAATATCAGCTGGATTATTCTAGTCGTTTTTTGAGTTATAAGAGGTTAGTGGTCAATATATTTTACCTAATTATGATGGATAGACTAATCGACTTTATTCAGCTTACGAAGGGTCTCCAGCAATTAACAGGCTTCGAACTATCTCACTAGGCCTTTTTTACTACCACAGATCCTACTAAAGCTGCACAATATCGTCTAAATATAGCTAGAAGGCCGGTTCCTCCTAAAATGAACAGGCTCGCTTTCGCTCGCCAGGAAAGCAAATCGACACCTGAATAGCACCAAAGGTCCTAAAATTGACAACCAAATGGGGTGAAAGGTCTTAGAATCAACAAAATAGTGGGGCGAACGTCTTAAAATCTGAAAACTAATGGGGCTAAACATGAGGGAGAAGGGGGTCTAGAAAAGCGACCCATCTCCCCGTAAGGGTTCAAGAGTCAATGAGAAGATTCGAGTCAGTTCGGGATAGCTCGAAAACTTAAGGGGGGATGGTTGTTGTTTTTTCTGGTCCCCCTTCTCCCTCATGTTTAGCCTCATTAGTTTTCAGATTTTAAAATGTTCGGCCCATTAGTTTGGTGATTTTAAGACTTTTCGTCCCATTTCTTTGTCAATAATAAGACCCTTTGTGTCATGTAGGTGTCGATTTTCTCCTGGTGAGCGATAGCGAGCCTGTTATTTCGAAGGACCTGACCTTCGACCGGGACGAAGGTCTCCGAGATACTAACTATTCCTTGTAACTCTCTCTCTCTCTCTCTCTCTCAATGACCTGAATAGTCACGAAGCCTGAAGAACGGAGAATCAATCGAATCAGCTTAACTTTCGCTTACTCTCACACATTCTCGCTCTCTCTCTCTCTCTCTCTCTCTCTCTTTTTCTCATGCTTCTTAGCTAATTTCTGCTTTCTCCTTTTCCACTATCTCTACCCACTTTCTCTCTCCCTCTCCCTCTCCCTCTCTCTCTCACACACAAACGCACACATACATACATACATACTCACACATTTCCTCTCTTTCATGGGACTGGAGTTCTGGAAAAGGGGTGGCATTCCTGACGCTGGCTTACAGTGTGCTGGCTTAATAATCCAGAAGGGTTGATAACCTCTTAAGTCCTATTTTAACTAACCTTCTAAAACCTCAGAAATCACCAGGCCCAGATGAAGTATATGCTAAAGTATTAACACTTTGGCTGCGGGCATATTTACGCTTATCTCAGCCATATTAGGGCTCATTCAGGCACTCCTGAATGATTAGGCAAGTGTCTGAATAAAATGAAATGTATTCAGCCAAACACTAGAAGAAAATAGCTTCAAAATTACACCAAAACGAGCTTCGTAGCTTGCGAGCTTCACCCGCAGAGCTACCATAGACATTCGCTAAAATGAGCAATTATCGCAACATTTGCTTTTGGCAGCACTGAATATCTCGCGAGATCATGATTCAGAATCCTCAGTGCCGCGGCTGGCTGGCTGGAGGAAGGACGTGTGGCTTGTCACGCTCCCGCTCCCTCGCACTCTATTCTACCGGCTTTAACCCTCTCACTACCAAATGACGTAGAGGTTGCCAGATTAGCAATAATAAATAGAGTTCTCTCACTCTTATAATTACCTCCCCAAAATTAGTTTTCTGCCCACAGCTAACTCAAAGACAACTGCAGAGGTTGAAGTAACTAAACTAAAGGTTTCTAAATACCCCTGATGGTAACAACAGTTTTAAAGTATCCCTAATAGGCTCAACATTGCGTCAAGGACGTGAGAGGGTTAAGAGGCTTTAAAAGCCTGTAAATTGCTGTAAATTGGCATGGCGTTCCGGAACGTCTCCCGCAGGCAATGGGTTAAAAGAATGCAGTGATGAATTATGTTATCCATTAACATATATATTTAACAATTCATTAGAATCAGGCTTAGTTCCAGAATCCTGGAAACTTGCAAATGTAGTTCCGATTTAAAAAAAGTGATAAGTCAACAGCATCAAATTACCGTCCCATTAGTCTCACAGCATTAACAGGAAAGTTGCTAGAATCAATTATTGCTAGAACAAATATAAATCACCCTGACAATTTCAACTTAATCTATCTCAACACGGACTCACCCAGGGGCGCTCTTGCCTAACTATTTGTCTTAGGTTTTCTCAGAGGTACCGGTATATGAAGCAGTAGATAATGAAACATCATATGATATAGTTTACTTAGACTTCAGTAAGGCCTTCGATAGAGTCCCTCATGATAGATTGATGAGGAAGGTAGAAACACATGGAATAGGTGGGTCGTTACTGAAGTGGATTAGGTCATGGTTGTTTGGTAGGAAACAAAAGAGTTAGCATACATGGTATTGTATTGTACATACATAGTCAGATTGGGGTTCAGTAAAAAGTGGCGTTCCTCAGGGTTCTGTTTTGGGCCCCCTGTTGTTTGTTATTTATATAAATTACCCTGATTTAGGCAGAATCAGTAAACTTGCAGATGATACCAAAATGGGGAGAATAGATTAAAATAGTGACATTGAGAGTCTCTAAAGAGATCTAGACACTTTGCATGAATGATCAATAAATTGGCAGTTGAGTTTCAATATTGTTAAATTCAAGGTATTAAGGATAGGAAAGTTGAAAAAAGATGCAAACTATAAACTAGCAAATGTAGAATTAGGTAATTCAGACTGAAAAGGATCTGGATGTATTCGTTAGCATTAATCTGAAACCTAGAACACAGTGTATAGGCGTTCGAAACAGAACAAATAGGGTTCTGGGATTTATATCTAGGAGTGTGAGTAATAAAACTGCTGACGTCATCTTGAAGCTTTACTTAGCATTGCTGAGACCTCATTTGGACTACGCTGTTCAGTTTTGGTGTCCTTATAGAATGGATATCGGCTCTCTGGAGGCAGTCCAACGAAGACTGACGAAAATGATCCACAATATTAGACATTTATCATATGAGGAGAGGCTGAGAACCCTTGGCTTGCATTCATTAGAGAGACAAAGATGTAGAGGAGATATGATATAGGTGTTTAAGTGGATGAACGGTATCAATTAGGTAGATATTAATAAGGTATAAAAGCTTAATAACCCGTTCAAATGGCTTCATATTGGAAAAGTTCCGCTTTGGAAAAGATATAGGTAAGCACTGGTTTGGGAACAGAGTTGTAGAAGTGTGGAATAGATTGCCTAGTGCAGTGAGTAGCTCAGGAACGGTAGAACATTTCCAGTGCAAACTGGATAGTCATGAATGATAGGGGTTGGGTGTGAATGGGATCTGCCTCGTGTGGGCCGGTCGGCCTCGTGCAAATTTCCGGTTTCTTATATTCTTATGTTCCTATGTTCTCTCTAGCTTTCAATCTCACACTCACTCTCTCTCTCTCTCCCTCTCTCTCCATCTATCTGTCATCCCTCTATATAGCCATGATCGCCGCCGTGAGCCC
>CM064508.1:34629025-34641071 GCA_032716605.1 Paralithodes platypus
CGGAAAAGAAAACGGATAAAGGTGTTGACAGATCCGAAATAGAAAACGGAGAAAGATGTTGACAAATCTGGAAAAGAAAACGAAGAAAAGGTGTTGACGGATACGGAATAGAAAACGGAGGAAAGGTGTTGACAAATCTGGAAAAGAAAACGAAGAAAAGGTGTTGACAGATCCGGAATAGAAAACGGAGAAAGGTGTTGACAAATCTGGAAAAGAAAACGAAGAAAAGGTGTTGACAGATCCGGAATAGAAAACGGAGAAAGGTGTTGACAGATACCAGAAAAGAAAACGGAGAAAGGTGATGCCAGTAACTCTTGTAAAATATCTGCGAATTCTGGTGCAAGAGAATTGGCTGGAAGATGAAGAAGACGTGAAGAGAAACTGGCGAGGTGAATGGACTGTGATATTTGGAAAGGAGGGAGAGAAAACGTATTGGGGTCGACGACAATAAAATATAATATAATATATAGAATGTCTGGGAAGGAAGGCATTGGAGACTTGACTGGAAATTCTGGAAGGAGGAAGTGAATCATCTAATATATATATATATATATATATATATATATATATATATATATATTGTATATATTTAAGGGAGACAAAAAGGCAAAGTTGCCTGTAACGAGTGTCTCCCACACAGCCAAAAGAGCGACAGAGTGCCAAGTTCAAGGAACGTGAGAGTCAAAATGATTGGGAACACGAAGTTTAAAGCAATCTAAGTCATATAATGAAGGAAAGATTGCCTGAGAAATGGCTGAGAGATGAAGAAATGACTGAAAAAGGGTAAATTTAATGGAATGAAATATGTTGAACAGAATAAGGAAAATATAGATGAGAGATTTACATTAATTGTTTTTAAATATTTGTATTCAACATAAATTTGTGCATATTTCGATAAAAAATTGCTCAGACCGAAGACCGCTTCCTCCTAAATTGAAGGCTCGGTATCGCTCGCCAGGAAAAACTTAACAACTAAATGGCACGAAAGTTCTAAAAATCGCCAAACTAATGGGGCGAGTGTCTTAAAACTGATGGGGCTAAACATGAGGGAGAAGGGGGTGCAAAAAAATAAAATACGAAACCTTAACCTTGTAGCGACCTTGACCTTCACAAAACACGAACAAAACTAGGGGAACTCTCTGACATCTAGAGAGAGAGAGAGAGAGAGAGAGAGAGAGAGAGAGAGAGAGAGAGAGAGAGAGAGAGAGAGAGTGTGTTATAAAATAGTTCCCATCATCCGACCGTGTTTGTATTACCCGTTTTCTATTTTTCCTTTGTTTTTGTTTGGAAAGTTCTGAGGATAGTGTGTTTGTGTGTGAGAGAGAGAGAGAGAGAGAGAGAGAGAGAGAGAGAGAGAGAGAGAGAGAGAGAGAGAGAGAGAGAGAGAGAGAGAGAGAGAGAGAGAGAGAGCACACTTTAATATATACTCTATCTCTCTTCTCTTTCCTTCCTTCCCTTCGACACACACACACAATAGTTAATAATGACATTATATCTTCCTCTCTCACATTCCTACCCTCTCTCTCTCTCTCTCACACACACACATACGGTCATTCATAGTTATTCACCCCCCTCCCCCTTTCTGTCTCACTCTCACTCTCACTCTCTTACTCTCTCTCTCTCTCTTTGTCGACACGTGGGATCATTTTTACTATGATAAATCTTTGTTTTCAGGAGATGGTGTACATCTCAATGAAGTAGGAGCTGCACGTCTTGGTCGTCTGCTGAACGATGCAGTCAAGGATTTCCGTTCAAAAAACGGGGTCAACCAGACCCCAGACAGGGTAGTGCAAGTCAAATACGAACTGAAAATTCAGACAATGCACAATCAGTAACATCCAACTCTAATACTCTTAAGGTGTTTTATGTAAATGCTCGTAGCATACGCAATAAATTTTCAGATCTAGAGGAAATCGTGTTTACAGAACATTGATATAATCGGCATTACAGAATCTTGGTTAAATACGGAAGACAGAGACTTTTTAGCCGAATATACGCTTCCTGGTTATACAATGTTTGAGAAAAGTCGGATCAATAGAAATGGAGGAGTTCTGTTTTTTATAAAGGAAAGTCTTAATCCCGTCTTAATGTCAAAACCTCAAATTGCGAATATAGACATATCTTACGTACTATTAAATAATAAACGAGGAACTAAAATAACACTAGCTTTATTATACAGACCCCCATCTCAATCAGTGCAAACTGACAGTGAAATTTATGAACAAATTACAGGAATAACTAACATACAAGATACCGTAATTCTTGGCGATTTCAACTTACCCGTGACTAAATGGGGCGATATTCTTACTTCACACTCTGGACACGACCTCTATGCTAACTTGCAAGAGAGTTCACTTTTTCAATTTGTACAATCTCGGACCCGTGGTAATAATGTGCTTGACCTTGTACTCGCAACAAAAGAAGAATTAATAGAGAATTTGAATGTTGGTGATGAATTCAGTAACAGCGACCATCGTACGATAACTTTCACTTTAAAGTTTACTAGTAACAAATCAAATAGCAGCATTGAGAAAGTCCCTAATTTCAAGAAAGCAAATTTTCATAAACTTAAATCAAAGCTTAAAGAAACTGACTGGAGCTTTCTGACTAACAATAACGACATAAATACATCTTGGGAGTGTTTCACAACCACTTACATTAAGACAGTGCAAGACTGCATACCATCGAAAATACGGCGTCCAGGCCATAATGATAAGCCCAAATGGTGGAATAAAGATATTTCAGACTGTCTGCTTGCTAAAAAATTTGCTAATGATAGATTAAAATCCTCACAAAATGACGAAGAACGGGTGAAATTTGTAGAGCTACGACGCAAAGCCAAAAAGTTAATTAAGCAAAGTAACAAGACCCTGGAGTTACATGTTGCGAATCAAAGTAAAACAAACCCGAAAAAATTCTATAGTTATATCAGAAAGAAAAAAGTAGTTACTTCAACTGTTGGGACCGTTAGTCGATGAAAATGGAGAATACACCAAAGACGAAGTACAAATGAGTAATGCCCTCAATACCTTCTTTGCATCAGTTTTTACAACCGAAGACCTCAGTGATATCCCTACACCATCGCCGATTCAGATTGATAATTCAGATGTTCTAAGCAATATCACCGTTACAGAGAGGAGAAGTATTGAATTGTTTAGATAAACTCAAGGTAAATAAAACGCCTGGACCTGATACAATCTCACCTAGAGTTCTAAAGGAAGCTAAGGATGAGCTCTCCAAACCACTGACATTGCTATTCAATGATCCTTGCAGTCTGGGACTATGCCTGATCAGTGGAAGCTGGCCAATGTAACACGATATTCAAAAAAAGGCCAGCAAATTCCTACCAGTAATTATCGTCCAATTAGCTTAAACCTAAATTGTATGTAAAATGCTAGAAAACGGTCATAAGAGACAGACTCGTAAAATCACTTAGAGGCAAATAACATACTTAAAGATACTCAACACGGCTTTCGTAAAAAACGTTCCTGTTTAACAAACCTCTTAGACTTCTTCCACGATATCCTCAACCTCTACGATGAGAGTTAAAGCTGTAGATATTATATACCTTGATTTTCAAAAGGCCTTGACAAAGTTCCCCACACAACGTTTACTGCTAAAACTAAAAGCGCATGGAATACAAAGACGGTGTGTTGAAATGGATAGAAAATTGGCTCAGCGACAGAAAGCAAAGAGTAGTCATAAACGGTAAGGCATCTAAATGGACCAATGTAAGTAGCGGGGTACCCCAGGGATCGGTACTAGGACCAATTCTCTTTCTAATTTACATCAACGACATAGATGAGGGTCTCACCTGTACAATCTCAAAATTTGCTGACGATACAAATATTGCAAATAGCGTACTCTCAAAAGAACAAGTTGACGATATGCAACACAATCTAGATAAATTGTCATGTTGGGCCCAAATTTGGCAAATGAGTTTCAATGCGGACAAATGTAAAATACTACATGTCGGATACCTAAATGAGAAAGCAAACTATTCGATGAATGGCACTCAGCTTAAGAATGTAAACAGAGAAACCGATCTGGGAGTAACAACATCGAGTAACCTAAAACCGAGTCAACAATGTTCAGAAGTTGTTAAGAAGGCAAACAAAATAATTGGCTTTATAGGCAGGTCATTTGAGCATAAATCCAAAGAAGTTATCCTAACCCTTTACAATTCCTTAGTCCGCCCTCTTCTGGAATACTGCGTTCAATCCTGGTGCCCTTATTACCAAAAAGATATAAACAAGCTAGAACGAGTTCAACGTAGAGTTACCAAAATGATACCTAGCCTAAAGAACAAACCATACGAAGAGCAGAGCGTCTTAGAGAATAAAATCTATTTCCTTTAACCCAGCGCAGATTAAGAGGTGACTTAATTCAAGTGTTCAAAGTCATAAAAGGCATCGACAATATGAACTGTAGTAAGTACTTCACTATCGACCAATCTAATTACACGCGGGGAAACGGTTGCAAAATTATTGGTAAATCTTTTAACTCACACGAATCTAAGAATTTCTTCTTCAATCGATTTGTCAACTTGTGGAATGGGCTTCCCCGAGAAGTTATAGACTGCAGCACCGTTGATTCATTTAAACTCCGCCTAGACAAATATCTCGCATCAAACCCGCAACTGACTGCGTTTGTAAATGAATAAGTTTATTTTATCCCCCCCTCAGTTACTAACCCATCTGTCCCCTACTAACTTCCTAATCCTGCCACGGACATTAGTTCTAGGGCAGTAGTTCCCTTTCCAATGTTTCCTTACCCACTCTAAACCACTGTTTGGACACTTGATCCTCAGTGTTTTGGAGGACAAGCAGCCTAGAAGGGTCACTAGACCTGTTGTTGCTTGATTTCCTAACACCCACACACACGCGATCATTCATACAGTTATTCATCCTCCCCCCATACCTATCTCTCACTCTCTCTCATACACACATACAATAATTACTAAGGACATAATTATAGTCTCTCTGTCTCTCTCCCTCTGTGATCTCTTTCCCCTCAGCCAAATATGTCAGTCCCATATTTTCATCTTCTCCCTCTCTCTCTTTTCCTCCTCTTTGATGCATTCCCTAAGATATATCACTTCTATCTATTCATTACGAGAGAGAGAGAGAGAGAGAGAGAGAGAGAGAGAGAGAGAGAGAGAGGTATGGGTCGTCTCTACTTCAAACACAAGGCTATATTTGGGGGAATTTGATCACCCTCTCTTTCTCACATGTACACTCTCTCTCTCTCTCTCTCTCTCTCACTCACTCTCTCTCTCTCTCTCTCCATCTCTCTATCTCTCTATCCCTCCATCCATCGGATTTACTATCCCTACTAGAATTTAGTCCTGACCACCTCGCTGGGATCGTAAGGTGTATGTGACTATAGTGTATTTATGTAAATATATATATGTGTTTCCTTTTCCTTTTTTACATATATAATACCCCAATACATAGATCAATCTCATATGCATTACCTTCACATTTACCTACCTACTGCATCTACCTTCCAACTGTATCTATCTACCTACCTACTGTACGTGCCTTATTATCTACCTACCTACTGTACCTACCCGCCTATACCTACCTACCCCCTCCATCACTTCCCCCCTTTTCACTTACCTGCAAATTTACCTGTCTAACTAACTGCATGATACTATAGATATCAATGCAAAAAAAAAAAAAAAAAAAAAAAAAAAAAAAAAAAATATATATATATATATATATATATATATATACCGGGTATATATATATACTGTATATAAACTGTATATGCAGAATATAGCACACTAAATAAATATAATACAAAACATTTAAATTAAACAGAGCATAGTATATACTGTAGCTTACATGTACAAATAGGAATTTAAAGAGCTTCAAAGTTATTCATGTTGAAAATTCCAGTACGTCAACATTTCGAGTGAACGTTAAGACAGCATGGTGAAAGAGAGGAGGGTGAATGGAGATTGGAGAGCTCAGCTGAATTTCGAAAGGAAGGATTTAGTTAGTCTGAAAGTGAAAGAATCTCCCAGAAAAACTATTTTGAAATTTTTGATCCTATGGATCAACATCTGGACAACAGAAGAGAAGAATCTTTTAAAGTCTAAGCCTAGAACAGTGGAGGTGATATATTTACATAGCCTACATACAGTACATATACACTATATACACTACTAGTTTAATAAGGAAGTTGGAGCTGTAATCATCGATATTTAGCAGAATTACCAGCTAAAATAAGATTGTAGTACATTTATAAATACATAAAACCCAGTTTAACATACTCTTTAGCAATCAGAAACTTACAATATTATTATATTTCTGTTTACTATCGATGTCTACAGCTCCAACTTCCTTATAGCATGAAACTCGCAAGTGGAATTCAGTCCTTTTACTATAGGCCAGTACAATAAAGCCTTGCCACAACACTGCCCCACCATGTCACTGTGGTTGATGTTGGTATAGTGCTAACAGTGCCTCAGCAAGATTCAACTAGGTCCCTCAGCAGCCCTTGCATCTGCAGTATCCTCACCACACCAGGTTTAAGGAGGGTGACCTGCTTTTTTCTCTCTCTCCCTCTCTCTTTGGCTTGTTTGTATCCAATCGACCCGATTCAGCCTACTGTTTTAAGACGTCTACCCCCATCCAGGTGTCAATATTTTCCTGGCGAGCGGTAGCGAGCCATCGTTATATATTATATATATATATTTTATATATATATATTTTTTTTTTTACAGCAAGCTAAATTTGTACATTTTTCGATAGAAAATTGTTTCCGGCGAAGCCGGATTTCTCCATACAATGATGGCTCGCCATCGCTCGCCAGGAAGAAATCGACACCTGGATGGGGATAAACGTCTTAAAACAGTTAGCTGAATGGAGCCGAATGGATACAAGCCAGAGAAAGAGAGAACAGGAAAGAAAGAGAAAAAAGCAGGTGACCCCCTCCCCCCCCTTAACCGTGCTACAAGGCAGCAACAAGACATTCCTGTAACTGCTACAGAGGCTGACTGCACCACCACAGTGATGGGTGATGAGGTCGCTGCATTCCTACACCAGAGAGAGAAAGGTCGACCTGTGCCAGTGAGCTGTGAGAGTGTGAATAAGGTGAAGCATCTTATTATCTCCAAAAGTCGAAAAAAAGTCTTAGAATCTCCAAACTAATGGAGCAAAATAGGGAAAATCCAAAAGGATCTCCCTCGGACCAATTTGTTTTAATTTTTTCTATGTGGGTGAGGGAGACAAAAGTCAAAACTGCCTGTGACGAGTGCCTTCCCAATAGTTGAAAGAGTGGCAAGGCCAAAATCAACGAATGTTCGAGCCAAAATGCCTGGACACACAGCGTTTGAAGCAATGTAAGTCATAGGATGAGGGAAAGATGGGTTCAGGGAGAGAGTTCCAGAGATCAGCTATTGAATAGAAGAAAGATTGGGATTATCGTTTCACTCTTGGGTTGGAGAGCTGCACAGAGTAAGGGTGGGATTGTGTTGCAAGACGGGTGCTACGTATCCTACATAGAGGAAGTGGTATACACTGAGAGAGCTCTGAGGAACACTGATTATTGAAATAGCGATAGATAGTGAGAGAGATGCAACATTGCAGCAAAGAGAGAGAGATTGCAGAGAATCGGTGAGTGGATGTGATTTAATGAGACGAAAGGCTTTCTTTTCTACTTTGTCTAGAAGTGCTGTGTGATAGGATCCTCCCCAAACATGCGAACATACTCAATACAAGGATGCACTGTGCCCCTGTACAGAGCAAGAAGCAGTGCAGGGGTAGGAACCCCTTGAGGCAGTTAAGCTAACCCAGCTTCTGGGAAGCCGTTTGAGCAAGAGTGGTAATATGGTCTTTCCAAGAGTAATCAGAAGAAAAAAGGACACCGAGGATATTAAGAGAAGATGAAGGGTTAATTTGTATGTTGTTGAAGAGTAAGTCATAGTTTTCTGGAAGGGGCCGACGAGTAGACCGATGAAGAAAAAGAGATACCGAGAATACCGAGACACCCACCAGTTCCTCTGCCTCTGCACACTCCTCTCCCGTCCACCCATAAGCGTAAGTCATAGTTTTCTGGAAGTAGGCCGACGAGTAGACAGAAGAAGAAAAAGAGATACCGAGAATACCGAGCTACCCACCAGTTCCTCCGCCTCCGCACACTCCTCTCCCGTCCACCCATAAGCGTAAATCATAGTTTTCCGGAAGGGGCCGACGAGTAAGACAGATGAAGAAAAAGAGATACCGAGAATACCGAGACACCCACCAGTTCCTCCGCCTCCGCACACTCCTCTCCCGTCCACCCGTAAGCGTACATCCACAGCTGACCGTAGGAGTGGATGGAGAAGAAGGCGGTGAGGTTGTAGTGCTGAAGGAGGTCATCGGTGTAGTCTCTCACGGCTTGGGTCTCTGCCTCCGAGAACGGTGTGGGGCCTGCAGGGATAGATTAAGGGGGATGATTATTTTTTTAGTCGATTTTTTAATTTGTTTAATTTTTAATGTATTCATTTATTAGCTTGAGGGAGGTCTAGGAAGAAAACAAAACAATATAAATACTGTATATGTATCTATCGACTGTATCTATCTATATATCTATCTATCTTGTTATCTATCTATCTATATACAGTATATATATATATATATATATATACAGTATATATATATATATATATATATATAATAAAAAAAAAATCTGGCCTTAACCTGTGACTCGGCATCTGTTAGACTGATTGCCCTCACGAACTGACTAAATAGGGCCTTTCACCAGATTAACCTTCGAGTTGTACACCGAGTCGTTTCGTTCTCTGTCACTTCGTATTGTGGAGTGAGAGGTTACAAGGCCGTTCGTCCACATCTAACCGGATCAATCAACGAGCAGAGACCTTTGACCCTCAACTTTCCCTTCATAATTGTTAACCCCTTCTTTACCGGCGACGTCTTGTTCACTATATTTTGGCAACTGTTAAGCGATTATATGCAGTTTAAAAAGGGCCTCCAGCAATTAACCAAACTTCGAACTATCTCACCTAACAGTTTTTACTACCACAGATCTTTGTTAAGCTGCACAAATCGTCTGAATATATAGAATATAGCTAGAATAAAACTAAAAAGACATCCCGGTAAAAAAGGGTTTAAGGGGCACGGGGCCTTGGGTGGGGCTTCGGTGTCCCGGGCGTTTCCGCACCCTCCTTAGCTCCTCGCTTGGGAGCGGCGACGGTCACCTGAGCTTTCTTAGTGGTAAAGCAGGGAGGGTTCTGTAGGGGCGCTCGGTTGTGGCCTTGGCCTTGCTCGGGACTTTGGGGCTGTTCGGCCAGACAGCCTGGGGAACAACAAGAACAACCATTGGGTGTATTGATAGGGATTTACCTTTCTATCCTTAACCCTTTCTACACCGGTTATATTATAATCTAACTATATCTAGACAATCTTATGCAGCTTTGGAAGGATCAGTGGTAGAGTTAAAAGGGTTGATTGAGAGATAATTCGAAACCTTATAATTGCTAGAGATCCTTCCTAAACTGAATACAATCGATTAATAGAAGCCAGAATAAAATAAAAAAGATGTCGACCGTACATAAGGGGTTAAATTAGACGAGTTAATTATTCACTATGTCAACTTTCGGGGGATCACTTGTACAGGTAGCTTTGTTTTTTTGTCACCTTCATACTCATCGGAAAATGAAACACATACACACACATACATATATATATATATATATATGGGAATATAACACTAAGCTCACATTAATTACCCTTTTCCCACCCATACCTTTTAACACCTTGAGGATTTTGACGCGTTTTGACAGTTCATTCTGGCTGGTACTAGACAATTTTATTTAGATTAGAAAGGATATATGACATTCAGAAGGTTAAATGGGACAGCTATTACCTTTTCTAATCCCCACAGATCCCTCCTAAGCAGAATAAAATCGTCGAATGATAGCCAGAATGAAAAACGGTCAAAATGCGTCATAATTTTCAAGAGGCGAAGCGAAACACAAGCGAACTAACCACCCACTTCACCCATTTCACCGCTAAGCAGATCACATCGCCCCTTACATGAGATATATATAAATGTAAGCTAGCAGATCACCTCGGAGACACGTAGCAATCCATCACATTCCAAACATTAAATTTGATCGGGGTCGGTAAAAGCTGGGATTAATCTGAGCCGGTGTCGTAATAACAAAAAACATTCTCTCTCTCTCTCTCTGTTCCACACTGTTTTTATATATACCTCATAACATCTGTTATCAAAAAACGTTGACCCCACCCACACTCCCAGTTGGCCTGTTCATCATAGTCGGCTCTCTCACTCTCATTCTCTCCCTGACACTCTCTCTCTCTCTCTCTAGTCTCTCTCTCTACTCTCTCTCTATCCTCTCTATCTCTCTCTGTCTCTCTCTCTTCTCTCTCTCTCTCTCTCCTACTCTATCACTCTCTCTCTTCTCGCTCTATACTACTCTCTCTCCTCTTCCTCTCTCTCGGCTATCCTCTCTCGGCTCTCTCTCTCTCTCTCTCTCTCTCGTCCTCTGGTCTCTCTCTCTTTTCTCTGCAGAGTAAAGCTGTAGATATTATATACCTGATTTTCAAAAAGGCCTTTGACAACAAGTTCCACACAAACGTTTACTGCTAAAACTAAAAGCGCATGGAATACAAGACGGCTGTGTTAAAATGGATAGAAAATGGCTCAGCGAGACAGAAAGCAAAGAGTAGTCTATAAACGGTAAAGGCATCTAAATGGACCAATGTAAGTAGAGGGGGTACCCCAGGGATCGGTACTAGGACCAATTCTCTCTCTTTATTTACATTCCAAGACATTAGATGAGGGTCTCACCTGTACAAGTCTCAAAATTGGCGGTGAACGATGTACAAAAATTGCAAATAGCGTACTCTCAAGAAGAACAAGTTGGACGATATGCAGAACACCAGATTTAGATAACATTGTCATGTTGGGACGCCAAATTTGGCAAATGAAGTTTTCAATTGCGGATGGTGAAATGTAAAAGTCACTACACTTATCGGATACACCCTAGAATGAAGAAGAGCAACACAACTATTTTCGATGAATGGCACTCAGATTAAGAATGTAGAACAGAGAAAAACCGATCTGGGACGTAACCAGATATCGGAGTAACCTAACACCGAGTCAACAATGTTCAGAAGTTGTTAAGAAGGCCAAAACAAAATAATTGGCTTTATAGGCAGGTTCATTTGAGCATAAATCCCAAAGAAGTTATCCTAACCCTTTACAATTCCTTAGTCCGCCCTCTTCTGGAATACTGCGTTCCAATCCTGCGTGCCCTTATTACCAAAAAGATTATAAACAAAGGCATAGAACGAGTTCAACGTAGAGTTACCAAAATTTAATACCTAGCCTAAAGAAAAACCATACGAAGACAGCGTCTTTAGAGACCAATTAACTCCTAATTTCCTTTAACCCAGTGCGCAAGATTAAGAGGGTTGACTTAATTCAATGTGGTTCAAAAATCATTCACAAGGCGAGAGATCGACAGATATGAACTGTAGTAAGTACTTCACTATCGACCAATCTTAATTACACGCGGGGAGAGAAAGCGGTTGCAAAAATTAATTTAGGTAAAATCTTTTAAACTCACACGAAATCTAAGGAGTTTCTTCTTCAATAGGAGTTGTCGACAACTTGTGGGAATGGGCTTCCCGAGACGTTATAGACTGCAAGCAACCGTTGATTCATTTTAAACTCCAGCCTAGACACAATATCTTCGGCATCAAACCAGCGACTGACCTGCCGTTTTGTAATTCTATAAACTTGTATTTTATCCCCCCTCAGTTACTAACCCATCTGTCCCACTGTACTAAACTTCCTAATCCTGCAACGGACATTAGTTAAAGGGCAGTAGTTCCCTTGGTCCAATGTTCCATTACCCACTCTAAACCCACTGTTTGAGACACTTGATCCTCAGTGTTGTTGGAGGACAAGCAGCCTAGGAAGGGTCACTAAATCTGTTGTTTGACCTTGATTTCCGTTTGTACCCCTTTGTACTCCTTTGTTACTCTCTCTCACCCTGTATATAGTT
>CM064508.1:34641171-34876825 GCA_032716605.1 Paralithodes platypus
AGTTATGAACCACAGGCCATGTAGAACCAAATAAGTGATCTGGTAGTCAAAGTTGGAGTCCACCGAGGTATGGGGGTGGTCGATTGGGTAGGTTTTGTTCTGGATCCAGGTTGGGGATGTTACATTTTGGTTTATACACTCCTCCTCATCTGTAGCAATAATAATAATAATTTTGTATAATAAATGTTGCTACCCGCTTAGGTGAAGTGGCACACAAAAGAAATAATAATAATACAAATAATAATAATAATTATAATAATAATAGTAATATTGTATGTATTGTATGTATAGTATGTATGTACTGTATATACTCAGGCACATACCCCATAGCTGGGGGTGGCCGACTCGAGACACAGCCCGAACAGAAACATCAGTTAATGTTCCAGTTTTTAATATTCGGGATCACTTTCGCGTTCCCTCGCCCCTTACTCTGTCTCGTCAAGTAGGTACATTTTTACAAGGGGAGGAGGATTTCTAGGCTCCTGCCCCCAGAAGGAAAAGGTTGGACAGTAAAAGAAACAGACAGAAACGGCTAGGGTTGGGTGTATGATGTATACTAAATGTTACTTCCCACCTAGGCGAAGTGGCACACAGAAGAAATAATAATAATGATTAATTATAATATTTAAAGTTGCAAGCAACGTTGTCGGGGTTTAACTTGTGTTGGATAAAAAGGTGAATAATCCAACACAGGGAATTATGCTGTGCCAGTTTTCAGAATAATGAAGGTAGAGGTCACAAAAATTAATGGATCTTAATGATTTTTGCAAACTTTATGAAGCAATACTAGGGGAATTGGGTGAAACACTCTAAAAGACTGTAAAAATGGTTGAATTTTAGATGATTTAAAACATTAATGTAGATTTTGCAGTTTTTCAATGGTGCAGCTGAACTATTCCAACAATTTGTATGTATTTAGTATCAAAACGTTCGGAATCATGTGCCACACAAAACTACGAACAAATGGTGTTGATCATCCATGTAGTTTTGAAGATATGGATTTATAAGTTAAACTAAGGTTTTTCCAAGATGGCCGTAAAAAAATGACTTGTAGATCAAAACCTTCCTATATAACATTTGTGGGGCATTGGTAGAGGAGTCCATACACCAAAGCACAATCATCTGCTATAAGTGAGAGACACAATATAGGCCTTCGAATTTTTTTAGAAATGCGGCCGACACGGGCATTTCTAGCAGCCATTGTAGATTTTTAGCATATCAAAAGTTGTCCTATAGAAACGCACCTTATTTCAAGGTTTGGTCGCGATCTGACTAGTGGTTCTTGAGTAATTTGTAAAAACCAGTGAGCAAGAATAATTGTGATAAATAACAAGAAAACAAATAATAATAATTTGAAGGATTTCAATAGGGGTTCCCCGCCATAGGCTTGAACCCCTAATAACTAGTAGGCATTTTGGGTTTTACCATTTCAAAAATGTATTTCCATTTAGGTGGGGATTCCCGCCATAGGCTGAACCCCTAATAACAGAACCAAAAATATAAGGAACATAAATAATTTAACAGCTTGAGGATGAGGGGGCATACTCTTCATTGTTATTGACTGTACTTAACTCACCGTAGAAATACCAGATCCAGAAATAGGCAAATCCGCCACTGGGTGCATCATCAGGGGGCGCAATGATACATCTGTTCATCAGTATCAGCACTATGTTCAGGGTACCAAATACCACTGCTTCAATCTGGGGGTAGAAAAGGGGGGAACCTCATTAAAACCTTTCCAGACAGTGACACATTTCTTTTCTGTTTTCTGGCAATTATTAAACTATTTTATTTAGATTAGGAAGGTTATGTGGAAGTAAGAGGGTTAAATTATACAGCTACAGTATTTATCAGTATCAGAACAATGTTCAGGGTACCGAACGTCACGGCTTCAATCTGGGGGTAGAAAGGGGGTACCTCATTAAAACCTTTCCAGATAGAGGGACACATTTCTTTTCTGTTTCTGGCTATTATGAGATGATTTTATTAAGATCAGGAAGGGTATGTGAGACAGTCTTTATCCTTTTGATTTCCATAGATCCATCCTAAGCTGTGTAAAATGTCTAATGATTGCCAGGATAAACTGTCAAAATGTGGCATAATCCTCAAGGGGTTAAAGCTTTTGTTGTGATGTTTTGATGTCAACATTATTTCTAGTAACATTTCTGGGACCTTTGTAAAGGTCAGAAATTGTGGCAATAGCCTAAATACATGATGTGGAAATATGCTTGAGCCGACCAGGCCAAGTGGGATATCTCTATTGGTCTAACTGGTAGAGTGTTCAACTGCTGTGTGATGGTGATGGGCTGGTCTATCAGAGTGAGAACTGAGCGATCTCTGCCATACCCATAGCTTACTCCGACTGTTCCTTTTACTTATGTAT
The DNA here is from genome assembly GCA_032716605.1 of Paralithodes platypus. Lineage (NCBI taxonomy): Eukaryota > Metazoa > Arthropoda > Malacostraca > Decapoda > Lithodidae > Paralithodes > Paralithodes platypus. The sequence continues at coordinate 34,643,555 of CM064508.1, forward strand.
TTCCTAGATCTCAAGTGATGGCGTCTTTTCCGTGGATTGACCTCCCAATCTACCAAGATTGGAAGCCAAAGCGTCACATTTTTCCTTTGCCCCTCAACTTTCTCTTCATAATTGCTGAGGGGCACAGGGCCCTGGGTGGGACTTTGGTTTCCCGGGCGTTTCCGCACCCTCCTCAGCTCCCCGCCATGGAGTGGCTTCGGTCACCCAGGCTTTATTGTGGTAGGCAGAGAGGGTTCTGTGGGGGCGCTCAGTTATGGCCTTGCTCGGGGCCTTGGGGCTGTTCGGCCAGGCAGCTTGGGGAACAACAACAACAACAACAACTGCTGTGTGAGGGGCCCCGGGTTCAATTCCTGGCCCGGGGTAGCTCCTCATGAAAGATTTTTCCGCATCTAATGAAGTTTAGCTGGTTTGGTAACATTGTCAAGAGTAGAGTAAAAATATTTGTGTGTAAGTAACAAGCAGGTTTTACTTTCGTTTCATCTTTTCCAGTTGTTGTTGTTCCCTAAGCTGCCTGGCCGAACAGCCCCGTCATTTCCAGTAGTATTAGAAACTAGGCTTACGATAGATGACTTGAATGACATAATTAAAAAGCTGATTTCATAAGCTGCCAGACTGGTGTTGAAGATAGGTGAGAAATGCTCTAGTAGTGCTGGCTTGTAGTGAGTTTGCATGGAAAGCAAGATCAATCATTCTGTAAGGTTTTGAAACCTCTAATTGCTTCTAATAATATCTCCTCTTGGATGTACCGAAAATCTGAACTGCTGTAATTCACAAAATCTGACAAATTTGAGTTAGAGGGGGTCATAATTGCTCCTTGGTAGGTGTACATAGACTTCGTGTATAAAACTCTATGGTTTCCCACAGCTGTGTTTGACTGTCACAAGTAGGTGGACGTCATAGGGCACCTGTCACCCTACTCGACCCCGTAGCTAACTTACTGCCACAAGTAGGTGGACGTCATAGAGCACCTGTCACCCTACTCGACCCAGTAGCTAACTTACTGCCACAAGTAGGTGGGCGTCATAGGGCACCTGTCACTTTACTCGACCCCGTAGCTAACTGACTGTCACAAGTAGGTGGGCATCATAGGGCACCTGTCACCTTACTCATCCCCGTAGCTAACTGACTGTCACACGTAGGTGGGCGTGATAGGGCACCTGTCACCTTACTAGACCCCGTAACTAACTGACTGTCACTAGTAGGTGGGCGTCATAGGGCACCTGTCACCTTACTCATCCCCGTAGCTAACTGACTGTCACAAGTTGGTGGACGTCATAGGGCACTTGTCACCCTACTCGACCCCGTAGCTAACTGACTGTCACAAGTAGGTGGACGTCATAGGGCACCTGTCACCCTACTCGACCCCGTAGCTAACTTACTGCCACAAGTAGGTGGACGTCATAGAGCACCTGGCACCCTACTCGACCCAGTAGCTAACTTACTGCCACAAGTAGGTGGACATCATAGGGCACCTGTCACCCTACTCGACCCCGTAGCTAACTTACTGTCACTAGTAGGTGGGCGTCATAGAGCACCTGTCACCCTACTCGACCCAGTAGCTAACTTACTGCCACAAGTAGGTGGACGTCATAGAGCACCTGTCACCCTACTCGACCCAGTAGCTAACTTACTGCCACAAGTAGGTGGACGTCATAGGGCACCTGTCACCTTACTCGACCCAGTAGCTAACTTACTGTCACTAGTAGGTGGGCGTCATAGAGCACCTGTCACCTTACTCGACCCCGTAGCTAACTGACTGTCACAAGTAGGTGGGCGTCATAGGGCACCTGTCACCCTACTCGACCCCGTAGCTAACTTACTGTCACAAGTAGGTGGGCGTCATAGAGCACCTGTCACCCTACTCGACCCCGTAGCTAACTGACTGTCACAAGTAGGTGGGCGTCATAGGGCACCTGTCACCTTACTCGACCCCGTAGCTAACTGACTGTCACAAGTAGGTGGGCGTCATAGGGCACCTGTCACCTTACTCATCCCCATATCTATAAGCATGCAAGTTTTCAGCTCCCTAGCTTGAAAACTGACGTTGTATAAAACAAACAGAAGGGCAGGAATGTATACTGTCAGATGGGGCAATTGAGAACACGTGGGGCAATTGGGAACACCAAGGGGTAATTGAGAACAATCAACCCTGAGGCTCAGTTATTGGTGTATGATGCACACAACCTCACACCAATAACTGAGCCTCAGGATAGATTGTTCTCAATTACCCCTTGGTGTTCCCAATTGCCCCATCTGACGGTAACACAAAGAGATAGACAGTGGATTAAAAAAGACCACCCTGGGCATAACTAGAGTTAGTATTTGTTAAATTAACTTTGAAAAGTTGACAGAATGAATAAAAACACCATTCGAGGAGAAGCACTTTCTTGACGTTTCACAGATAGCTTCTTCAGGTCACCTCAAGAAGCTACAGTATCTGTAAAATGTCAATAATGTGCTCTTCCTCAAATGGTGTTTTCATTCATTCAGAGTTAGTACTTACCGCAGTGATAATCCCCGAAACATAGGTGAGTTTGTATGGGTCACAGCAACATTGTCGAAACACCATGGTGGCCACAGGTCAACCGATGACCTCTGTTTGGGTCACTGGAGCTCACTACGAGGGTGCTGGGGGAGAGAAAATTATGGGGGTAGTGGTAATTTTTTGGTCTATTTGTTTATATTTGTATTTTATAGTTTCATTGCTAGACCCCCATCAAACTTAAAAAAAAAAACTTTACCCCTTCAAGATAAATTTGTAAATTTTTCAGTAGAAATATGTACCGGCCTTCAACCGGTTCCTCCTAGAATTACAGGCTCGCTATCGCTCGCCAGGAAAAAATCAACGCCTAAATGGCACGAAAGGTCTTTATATTGAATAAGAAATGGGGCAAAAGGTAAACAAATCGGCAAGCTAATGGAACAAACGTCTTAAAACCTCAGAGCTAATGGAACTAAACATGCGGGAGAAAGAGCAAGTACCTCTCCCTTAAAAGACTGTTAGGAAATGAAATGAGTTGACTGATGGTTTTGGTATATTAACCCCTTCTAGCTATATGTAGACGATTTTGTGCAGTTTAAGAAGGATCTGTGGGAGTAAAAAGGGTTAAGGGAGATTGTTCGAAGCCTGTCAGTTGCTGGAGGCCCTTTATATACTGAACAAAATCGTCTAATAGTAGCCAGAACAAAGACGAAAAAAAACGTCACCGGTACAGAAAGGGTTAAGTTTTGTTAGGAAATTCTTGGTATATTAATGTTTGTAAGGAAATTAGTTCACTGATAGTCTTGGTATATTAATGTTTGTAAGGAAATTAGTTTATTGATAGTCTTGGTATATTAAGGTTTATAAGGAAATTAGTTGATTGATAGTCTTGGTATATTAATGTTTGTAAGGAAATTAGTTTATTGATAGTCTTGGTATATTCAGTTTTGTTAGGAAATTAGCACAACCCCTGAATCCATTAGTAGCATCAACATTTAAGGGGAGACTGGCCGTTTGTTTGGTCTATTAATTCATTTATTCATATATATTTTTTAGTTTCCTCCCTAGACCTCCATCATATTTAAAAGAAAACTCCATTAGATCCCCCTTCTAGATTAATTTGTACATTTTTCGGCAGAAAAATTTACCGGCCAAAGGCCGGTTCTTCCAACATTACAGGCTCACTATCATTCACCAGGGAAACATTCCACACCTAAATAGCATGAAAGGTCTAACTATTGACGAAGAAATGGGGCGAAAGGTCTTATAATCGACTAACTAATGGGGCAAACATCTTAACATCTGAAAATTAATGGGGCTAAACATGAGGGAGAAAGTGGTCCAGAAAAGCGGCCCATCCCCCCTTAAATTGGGGCTATATTTTGAAAATCGTTCCGTCTCAGAAAACGGGCTATTTTTTTTTTTTTTTTTTTTTTTCCAAATTTTCAAATGCTCCTGGGCCCAAATTCATTTCACCTTATATCAATGGACTCAGCATGGTGTAATCGTGTAAAGGTAGTGTTGCGGATTCAAGTGTTTATTTAGGTAACCTTGAGAAATATTGTAAGTACTGTACTCGTATCTATAGCAGAGATCAAGGAAAATGAGCTTAATTGATAGCTCTAAACTTGCCTTTGCATGCTTCAAATATTTACACTTTGAGTTCATTCAGTACCGGTGACGTTCTTTTCAGTATATTGTGGCAACTATTGGATGATTATATTTAGCTTAGGAAGGACCTTTAGCAATTAAAAGACTACACACTATCTCCTTTAATCCTTTGAGCTACCACAGATCTTTCCAAAGCTGAATAAAATCGTCTATTGGTGTCCAGAATATGGTGAAAATGACGTCACCGGTGCTGAATGGGTTGAAAATCCAATGACCCGTTTCTTACTTATATTTTGGCGAACATTAGACGATGTTATACAGCTAAGGAAGGACTTGAGGTAGTTAAAATGGTAAAAACTGTCTCAATTAACACTCCGACTTCTCATTATTTGTCATGAACTGATAAAATCATCTAATGGTAGTAATAATGGTAATAATAAGAACATATAAATAGGAAGTAGAATAATCTCCCCATATAATCTGCAAACTATAATCTATTTTTTTCCAGCTGATGATAAATTGAATCCATATATAGCTGATTTCTCGATAGGCCTACTTAATGGAAAAATATGGAACTAATATGTCTGCCCATCATCATCATCATCTTGCCAATTGTTCATAATTAGCAACATATTTCGCTACAAAATGTTCGTAATAGCAAAGTAATTAAGATGAATATGTGACAAATTAACATCAGCTGGAAAAAAATGGACTATAGTGGAGTAAAACAGGGAGTCTCCAAATAGACCCTCCCAGTTTTGTTGCAGTGCAGTTTTGTTTTTGGGTCAGCGGTAGTAAAGGGGTTGTTATTTGCCTGCTGTTCATTACTCACCATACATCCATAGATCAAACTATATCAGGCTTTCATATTGAGTAAACAAAATAAAAAACTATGTAAAATATAATAATAATAATCGGTTTATTTGGAGCGCTTTATACAGTAGTAATGAATTGAAATGTATAATCTAGTATTGTAATGTAACTAGTATAATTATTCATAGTTACAAAACTTATATATAGTTATTGCAAGTAAATATAAAAGCATGAGCCATATAATTATGTTATAATATAATCATATATACTATATAACAGTCGCCAAAAGCTTTTATCGTTAACGTTTGATTCGTAACTTCATTCTGGCACATACTTTTGACGTTTTTTCCCTCTATGTGTATGAAGGAGACAAAAGGCAGGCTGACTGTAATGAGTGTTTCCCACTATGCTGAATGAGTGGGACAAGAGAGCCAAATGCCTGGACTCACAAAGTTTAAAGTAGTCTAAGTCATATGATGAAGGAAAGATTGATTGAGGGAGAGTTTCAGAGTTTACTTATTGAATAAAAGAAAAACTGAGAAAATTTGTTAATTCTTGGGTTGGAAAGATGGTATTGACAGCTAGAGTGGTTGTAGATTATTGTAGGTGACAGAATCGTTATAAAAGTGTATTTCCAAAGCTTGTCAATAAAGTGCTCCTCCTCACATGGTGTATATAGGCCTATTCATTTCTAAAGCTCCCAGATCAGAGTTGCGGAAAAAAGAAGTTGTGGGGAAACCGCACTTGTGATAATGGTAATTTGTTTTAACCCTTTCAAGATCCAATATGCATTTTTTATCTGTTTTCCGGCTTTTAATAGACGATTTTATACAGCTTAGGAAGGCTATGTGGGGTCAGAGGGTTAACTGAGATAGTCTTTACCCTTATAATTCATACAGATCCTTCTTAAACTATATAACATTTTCTAATGATAGCCAGAATAAAGTGTCAAAATGCGTCACAATCTTCAAAGGGTTACCTGTACCTCCAAATACTGTGTACACTACAGTATATACTGGTGTCCAGGAGTGTACGTTGTTGGCAGAGTACCCACTGATCAACACCTAGCCCTGAACCCTTAAAAAAACACAATCTTATCTTTCTTTATCACCGACTTACCTTTATCAAAAATGACGTGAGTTACCGAATGTTAATATATACACTACTCTAACATTATAAAGAATGACTGAGTTACTGAATGTTAATATAATAGTTAGTTAAAATTGGGCTTCAGAGGCTATCAACCCTATTGGATTATTAAGCCAGTACACTGCCTTATATAGAATGACTGAGTTACAGAATGTAAACTACATTTATATACACTAGCGGAAGAACAAGTGGAGAAGTGAGAAGTACATTAGTAGACTGAAAGTTCTCGGGCTTAATGTACACTACTCTTGACTTATACAGAATGATTGAGTTAGGCCTACCGAATGTTAATCCAGACCAGATGGCTGGAGTAAAATAGTTTATACGTATACTACTCATTCCTTATAATAAATGACTGAGTTACTGAATGTTATTATATACACCACCCTGTAAAATTATATTAAAGTTAACTCCGAAAAGTTAACAGAATAGATAAAAACACTATTTGAGGAGGAGCACTTTATTGGCGTTTCGCAGATAGCTTCTTCAGATCACTTGAAGAAGCTATTATTGCCATACGTCAATAATGTGTTTCTCCTCAAATGGTTTATTTATTCTTAAAATTGTGCGTTCAGATTTATTATGTTACCTCCACCAACCGACTTTACTCCTAAACTCAATTAATTAAATCAACAAATACATGTGGCAGTCCAGGGATTCGAACCTAGGATGCTCACACCGAAATTCAGTGCATTTATCCATTGCGCTATGAAGACAGTTGTAAGAAAAACAATACCCATAATATGTTTCATTCGTTTACGTATTATTTCTATAGATAAACCGAGTAACAATGTGTGTTTCATATTTTTTTTACATATATTCAATTCTTTATTCTTTATATTTATCTGTTTATTTTTTTTATTTTTTCCAAGACCTCCAAGTTTAACAAAATTACCCCCAAGTGCATTTTTCGATAGAAACATTTTCAGGCCGAAGGCCAGTTCCTCTTTAATAACTGGATTGCTATCTCTCGCCAGAAAATAATCGACACGTAAATAGCACGAAAGGTTTAAACATTGACAAAGAAATGGAACAAAAGGTTTTTAAAATTGTCAAATAAATGGCACGAACGTCTTGAAATCTCAAAACTATTGGGGCTAAGCTTGACTGAAAAGAAGGGGGTCCAGAAAAAAACCATTGAGCGTTCGATGTTTACTGTGTACTAGCGTTTTAAAAGTTATAGTTCATTTAAAATACTAAAATATATTTATCCTATATATATATTTATTATTATGCCAACACATTTTATCGATACACAAGGAAAATCTTAATACTTTAGTTTAATTTTCTATTTTGGTTTTCCCGATAGATTAAGAGTACAATATTGTCACTATATAATTTGGATCATTTATAATCATTCAGCGTTATCGACTGTTGTCGTAAACACCAACATTCTTAAGGGGAGATTTTCACTTGAAGGTTTTTTTTCTTGACCCCTTTCTCCCTCATGTTTAGCCCCATTGTTTTGATATTTTAAGACGTTCTACGAAAAATGTAAACATTTATCTTGAAATGGGGGTCAAGGGAGTACAATTTTTAGCTTGATGAAGGTCTAAGGTACAAACTAAAAACCTCCCCTTAACTTGAAAGACGGCTAACAAAAATAATATTACCGATACACATAGGAAAGAGAAGTACGATTCCTTTTCCATAGGTCTATTTGGGATACATGATGAAGAATGTACACATTTATCTCGAAGGGGGATCTTGAGGATAGCCTAATCTATTAAGGGGAGATAGGCCGGTTTTTTTGGTCAATGAATTAATGTATTCATATATTTCATAGTTTCCTCGCTAGGCCTCCATCAAGTTTAGAAAAACAACCCCCGTAGACGTCCCTTCAAGATAAATTTGTAAATTTTTCGGTAGAAAAATTTCCCGGCCGAAGGCCGATTACTCTAAATATGTCAGGCTCGCTTTCGCTCGCCAGGAAAAAATTGACACCTAAATGGCACGAAAGGTTTTAAAATTGACAACGAAATGGGGCGAAAGGTGTTAAAATCGCCAAACCAATGGGCCGAACGTCTTATAATCTCAAAACAATTAGGGCTCAACACGAGGGAGAAAAGGGACCAGAAAAACGGCTCATCTCCCCTTAAGCTTGATGGAGGTCTAGCGTGGAAACTAAAACAATGATAGATAAACAAATAAATCAACTAATAAATACCCCCTACCCCCTCAATAGACGGTGTCACACGAGCGATTTTTCCGGCAATTTTCGGCGAGCAAGTTTATTTTCTCGTACTATTTTGAGGCTCTTTCACATCGGCATCGGAAACTAGATGGAAGGTAGATTACGTTGGGTGGTTTAATTCTTAGGAAATTTATATTTTTGAAGCCGCCAGACTATAATTATCTTTCACATCGGCATCGGAAACTAGATGGAAGGTAGATTACGTTGGGTGGTTTAATTCTTAGGAAATTTATATTTTTGAAGCCGCCAGACTATAATTACCCGTAAAAATTGACGGCAAAATCGCTCGTGTGACACTAGGCTTGACCACTTCAGTACGGGTGACGCCATTAAATTACTTATAGTCTGGCTAGTATTAGACGATTTTATGCAGTTTAGGAAGGACGTCCGGGTCCGGGTGGATGGGACTCGTCAGCCTTGGTCGGCAACCTGTCTAGGGGAGTAAACCTGATACAAATCCGTACTGCTTACCTAAGGGTAAGGCAGGTTAGTGGCTGGACTAGCCGAACACCACTGTAGAAAAATAAATGCTAACAAGATACATAGAGGGCCTCGGAGTCGGACGGATCCTACATTGAGTGGTCAATCCTGTATGTCCTTCAGTAAACTGGCTCGGGTTGTGCCTCTTACAGGGAATAGGTCCGCTTGGGGGCCTCCTGTGTATGGCCACCCTCATTAAGGGGAGTAAGGCGTCCGGCAATAGATAGATAGATAGATAGATAGATAGATAGATAGATAGATAGGAAGGAAGGACGTCTAGTAATCAGAGAGGTGCACTATATCTCCATTAAGGGGAGATGGGTAGTTTTTATGGTCCCCCTTCTTCCTCATGTTTAGCCCTATTATTTTTCAGACTTTATGACGTTCGGGCTCATTAGTTTGGCGATTTTAAAACCTTTCGCCCCATTTATTTGTCAATATTAACCTCTTCTGTACCGGTGACGTGCTTTCGTATATATTTCTACTGGATTTAGACGATTTTATGAAGCTTATGAAGGATATAAAGTAGCTAAAAGGGTTAATTGAAATAGTATGTAGCCTTTTAACCCTGTCCGTCATATTAAATTAACCTACTTACGGGTTGGCGGAGCGCCCGGTATTTCCCCCACAACACTCTTTCTGACACTGAGGGACTGGTAGAAGTCGGAGGAATTTGGGGTTGGCACCATCCGACGGATTATGATCTAACTTACCTAACTTACTGAGCTCAATATGACGCGATTTTGCGCCATAAACTTATTATTGAGCTATTTCACTAAGTTCATATGACGCAACCGCGTCATATGATATTTTTGGGAAACACCGCCATATGACGCGATCGCGTCATATATGACGGAGGGGGTTCATTGGTAGACGTCCTTCTCAAGCTGAATAAAATAATCTAATAATTGGCAGAATATAATGAATAAGATGTCCCCGGTAGTGATGGGGTTAAGGCTTTTTGTGTCATTTAGGTGTAGATTTTTTCATGGCGAGCGATAGCAGCCTATAATTATGAGAGGAATTGGCCTTCGGCCGGGACATTTTTCTACCAACGAATGTACAAATTTATCTTGAAAGGTGGTCTAGGGGGTGTTTTTCTAAGCTTGATGTAGGTCTAGCGAGGAAAGTATAAAATAAATGAATACGTTAATTAATAGATAACAAACCCAGCCACTAGCCCCTTAAGATCCACTAGATTTCCGGTATCATCTTAATCAGTCTTTCACGTAACCCCCAGGCTTATCGTGACCCAATAATTGACACCCCTTGAGTCCTTTCAGAACCATCACGTGTATTGTTAAGGGGAGATGGCTCTTTTTCTGGCCCCCGTTCTCACTTAACTCCATTAGTTTTCAGGTTTTCAGATGTTCGCCCCATTAGTTTAGCGATTTAAAGATCTTTTACCCCATTTCGTTGTCAATTTTAAGACCTTTCGTGCCATTTAAATGTCGATATTTTCCTGGCGAGCAATAGCGAGCCTTGTTAAAAAGGAATCGGCCTTCCAGGACATTTTTCTACCGAAAAATGTACACATTTATCTTGAAGGGGGACTAGGGTTTTTTTGTTTTAAGCTTGATGGAGGTCGAGCGAGGGAACTAAAAAAATAATGAATAAATATGCAAATACCTGTAGACCAAAATAACAGCCACTACCTTCAACTCTCAAACCCAAGATTGATTTTTTTCCCAATCTTTCTTCTACTCAACAAGCAAATTTTGGAACTTTCTCCCTCAATCTGTCTCAGCGACCGCATATATTAATAAATACATAATATGTATTTATTAAAATATATATATATATATATATATATATATATATATATATATATATATATATATATATATATATATATACAGTATATATCTGATTTTATCTGAACATCTATCTACATGGATATTTTCGCATAAAGAAAATCGCAAGAGCTCGTGAACATAGTGTCAGTAGCTGTACCTCGTCGATTGAATTACATTATGCAAGACAACGTCGGCCATTGATATTCCCCCCCCCCCCCCTTTCCATCCCACCCCCAGTGATTCAGTGAAATGTGATAGATAAGAGGGTATTTATCTTATCATTGTGATTATCTATAGTTCTTTATGACATGTTGCGCTCAAGTAAATACCCGGTAATTATACACGGTATATGGAATGTAAAGTACCTGTAGGATTGGACACCGTTGAATGGGCAGGTACAGTAGTTGCTTATTTTCTGGACTCCCTTCTCCCTCATGTTTAGCCTATTAGTTTTGAGATTTTAAGACGTTCGTCCCATTAGTTTGTCAATTTTTAAGACCTTTCGTCCCATTTTTTTATCAATGTCAAGACCTTTCGTGCTATTTAGATGTTGAATATTTGCTGGCGAACGATAGCGAGCCCCTAATTATGGAGGAACTGGCGAAACATTTTGTTACCGAAAAATGTAAAACTTTATTTGGAATGGGGATCTCGAGGATAATTGATTAAGCTTGATGAAGGTCTAAGGAGGAAACTAAAACAATAATAAATGATCGAAACATTTACAAATTTAGCCTGCTGTCAAAAAAATGTGTTTTAAATATGCTGGCTCGCTACCGCTCGCCAGGAACTATCGACACCTGGATGGGGATAAACGTCTGAAAAACAGTAGGCTGGATGGGGCCGAATGGATACAACCCAGAGAGAGAGAGAGAAAGAAAAACGTGGTGCATATGATAAGAAACTACACTCGTCGTTCAAGCATGCCCATTATGTTAAAATGTATAAGAGAGGAACATAACTTATGTGGGGGACTGTACGTGTAGGTTTCAACTCGCTGCTATAGTCTATTCATTATAAGTAGACCTATATCGTAACCACTTGCCTCTATAACTCAAAATAGACTAGAGTAATCGAGCTAATTATGTCTATAATTTGAGAAGAGTCAGCCAGGGTGGGTGTACAGTAGGTGTGGAAAATTATAGCCCATGTGCTCTAGCCCTTTTTGAGTTACAGAGGTTAGGGGTAACGATTTTTAGCCTACCTATAATGAATGGACTATAGCTATGTGTGTATGTATGACTGTTGTATTTACGCACACACACACAGTTTACAATGCCGTGTTCCTAAAAAAAAAAAAAAAAAAAATTTTACCTTTTCCTGGTCCTGTGTGCGTGTGACCGTATTTTCGCGCACATAAACATTATACTATACGCTGTTCCAAATATGTGAACCCAAACTCTTGAACATTAACCTCTATAATTCACAAACGGCTAGAGTAATCCGGCTAATCTGTCTACCATTTGGGAAGGGTCAGCCGGGAAATAGGTGTGAACATTTACAGCCCATTTGCGCTAGCACTTTTTGAGTTACATAAGTTAGGGGGTCACGCTTTTCGGCCTACGTAAATGAAGAATTGCAAGCCCGTTTGCTCTAGCCCTTTTGAAGTTCCAGAATTTCGGGGTCACAATGGTCAACCTACATCAAAGAAAGAATTTACAGCCCATTTGTTCTAGCCCTTTTTGAGTTACATAAGTTAGGTGTCACGATGTTCAGCCTACGCCAAAGGAAGAATTTACAGCCCATTTGTTCTAGCCCTTTTTGAGTTACATAAGTTAGGGGTCACGATGTTCAGCCTACGCCAAAGGAAGAATTTACAGCCCATTTGTTCTAGCCCTGTTTTAGTTGCAGAAGTTTGGGGTCTTGACTAACCTGAATGCACCTTTTCCTGCTCCTCTGTGTGCACCTTTTCCTTTATGTACACCTTTTCCCTGCTCCTGTGTGCGTGTATGTGTTAATGTGTGTACGTATGGATCTCCACTAACACACTAGCCCTCTCCTGGACTCGGCGTTGATAAGGGAGATAGTAAGAGAGATAGTGTGTTTTATTATCATCTGGGTTACAACGATAAGCTTGTTTTATCAATAGTCGTGGTGGTGGTGTTTATAAGTCCTCGTTTAAGAAGTAGGTGAGGTATGCATTATTTGGTGAGAGAGACAGTGTGTGTGAGAGAGTGAGCTAGGGTTACATAGATACACAGACTACACAGACCCTGGGGTCCTTAAAGATGAATTACACAAAGATGAAAAAAAAAGTGAGATAAGTTATTCAGTAGAACGTTAAAGGCTCTAGTAATTATACACCATTATTGGGAATATCCTTAAATTTGCCCCTAACATATAAAATAAATTGGGTTAAGTTAAACGTAAATTTCTGTTGCCTGACAACTATCAGAATCTATGACGTCATCACAATACTGGAAGGCGCGAAATTTGCGAGACGGTCAATTATCAGACGCCGCCAGATATAAAATTGTTGAATATTTGTTTTCTTTACTGACTTAAATTTACGTTATTATACACAAACCTGAGCATCCTTAATATGTTTTGATGCATACAAAATATACATCTTCGATGGTATGCAGCTTATGTAATTCACCTTTAACTCTGGCCTTAACCCTTAATTAGCGGCGAGCAACATAAGTCGAGTTAAATAAAGCTGGACTATGTGGCGGCGCTCGACATAGGTCGAGTGGCAATTTCAGCACGTAATGTGGCTGAGAGAGAGAGAGACAAGTGGTGGCAGGAGACTAGCGAGCGTATGACTGCTCCAGACCACCGCGGCGAACCTACTGACACAAATCTCGGCTCCCTCCTCCCTCTCTCACTCGCTACATACTCAATTATGTACCGAAAGTACCGAATTACCTGCTTTTTGCACTAGCGTTGCACGGTTATTGCAAGAAAACTATCCATCATACAAGGATCGTTATGGTGTCATTCGAAAGCTCTGTTTATGCCCTTTCAGGGATAGGTACTTGTTTTACGTTCTGGGTCTTATTTAGGCATGAAAATGATCACGTAAACAGCCCTATTTTGGCTAAAAACACCCCGCTGTGCGGTACATATAAATAAACCGCATAGGCCGCTCGTAAGGTGTTAAAAACTACTTTTGTTTTCTTTTCTATTTGTTCATATCACTCCAGCCTCCTCTAGATAAAGGTCAAGCTTTCCCTTGAATGCATTTATTGTGTCGCTCGTGTTGAAAGGTTGGTGCCTCGCACTCGCCGCAAGGGAGGGGGTATACACTGAGAGAGCTCAGAAGAACACTGATTGGTGTAATAACGATATAAGAGTGAAAGAGATGCAACATTGCAGCATTTAGAAAGAGATTGTAGGGAACTAGTAAGAGAAGGCAAGTTGATGAGGCGAAATGCTTTTGATTGTATTCGTTCGAGAAGTGCAGTATGGGTGGAGCCCCCCAACACATGCGAACAATACTCAATTCAGGGGCGCACGATACAGAGCAAGAAGCTGTGCGGAGTTGGAGAACCCACGGAGACGGTTGAGCACACCTAACCTTTGGGAAACTGTTAAGCAAGAGTGGTAATATGATCTTTCCAAGAAAGGTCAGATTAAAAAGATACACCTAGAATGTTGAGAGAAGATGAAGGGTCGAATTGTGTGTTGTTGAAAAATATTTGATAGTCTGCCGTGTGTGGGCCAATCGGCTCTCTGCAGACTCCGATTTTCTTATGTTCTGCTCATAATTTAAAGTAGCTTTGTTCAGAATTTAAGTTAGCTTTGCTCAAAAAATATATTTAAATTTGTTTAATGTATTTTGATGGTTTGTTCAAATGTTAATACCTTTATTTGCTCCTAAAGTAGAAGTTAAATTGCCTTGCACTTGTATATTTTTGTCCTAGTTGCATGTAAATTAGTGTGCCTCTAGTCAAATTTAAACGACTTTGCTCATAGCTAAATTAAAGTTATTTTGATCATAGACATTTAAGTTGCACGTCGTAGAAGTTTTTAATGAATTTGTGATATTTAGAGACTTTAAGGGGAGGGTTTTAGTTTGTTTCCTAGACCTCCATCAAGCATAAAATTATAACCACTAGACCCCCTTTCAAGGTGAATTTGTACATTTTTCGGTAGAAAATTTCCCGGCCATTTTCCTCTTTAAATTACAGGCTCGCTATCGCTCGCCAGGAAAAAAATCGACACCTAAATGGCACGAAAGGTCTTAAAATTGACAGAAATGGGGCGAAAGTTCTTAAAATCGCCAAACTAATGGGGCAAACGTTTTTCAATCTCATAAGCAATGGAGCTAAACATAAGGGGAAAGGTAAAGTAAAACCTCGTTGAGACACCAAATTACTGTCCAAAGAAAAAGATTGCCACTCTCTCTCACTACAGGATCTCTACCGAAGATCTATGGATTATTGAATTGACCACTTGCGAGTTTCAGGCTATAAGGAAGTTCGGCCTGTAACATCGATTATAAAACACAAATACAGTAATTATGTAGGTTTCTGATGGATAAATAGTATGTTGAATTTGGTTTTATGTATTTATAGAATGACTAAAACTGTATTATAGCTGGTTATTCTGTTAAATATTGATGTCTACAACTCCAACTTCATTATAGAATGAAACTCGCAAGTAGTCAATTTGTTATTACGGAGACCCCCCCCCCCCCTACTCCACCCCACCCTCCAACCCTCACCCGTATAATCGATTATTTTGGATATCGGAATTCTCACAAAAGTTTAGAATATATGCTGCTAGTCCAGAGTTTCTGATGAAAAATTGAGGGGAGTAGCGCTCATGTGAGTCTAGCTTTAGCAAATGTAAATACATACACACACACACAAAACACCTACACGCACACATACCTACACGCACACACACCTACACGCACGCAAGATACATAGACTATGTATCTTGCACGCACGCACACACCTACACGCACGCACACCTACACGCGCACACACACACACACTCGCACACAAATGTTGAGAGAAAAGCGCTCTTTGTACAATAAAATCTCTTTCAGACTTATATCCACGACTGTGCATCGAATATCGTGCCAGTAACAACAGACGTATAGCTATGAATTTATTTGTTCTATGATCATACGAGTTGCTTGTTTATGAGATGTTTGTGAGTTGAAATGCTCTGCTGTCATGTAGGTTATCGGTACTATCTGTGTGAGCTGAGATACTTCATAGTCATGTCAGTTGCTGTTGTGAGTTAAGTTAAGTTTAGATGTTTCATATGCGTACCTTCAGTTATTACGTAGGGTAAACAACTAATATAATAGGTATGTGGTGGTTCGATTAGTACGGTACACGAAATTGATGTAAACATATAATGTACTAAACAAAATAGTAGTTAGGGTAGTAAATTGTGTCAAAATGTAGCTGTACATTATCTACCATACATTTTGATACTAAAGATATTTATCTCACTTAACAAATATTATGTAAGTAGTATTTTCATTGAGTTTGAAGATTAATCGGACCACTTGGTGTGCATTGGTTAGTCTACACTATAACAATTGAGGTGTTCTATAACCATAGGAAGTGCTGAACAAAGCTCATGCGGTAATAGGGTAATACCCTGAAGATACCTTGAGAGAATGCACGAAAGCTCGGTATTAAAATGTGTTATTTTTCCTGCGAGTTTTACTACATAACTTGATCACACGTATTTGAGATTTAATCTCTCTCTCTCTCTCTCTCTCTCTCTATATATATATATATATATATATATATATATATATATATATATAAGAGAGAGAGAGAGAGAGAGAGCGATAGAGAGACACTTATATCATGGCGAGAAAGGAAATGTTGATGTATGTCTGAGGAAATAAGTAAAAGTATTTGTAGCCGAGAGGTCTAAAGACTTTATTGTAAATATTTCTCTGATTGTGTTTGTAGTTTTTTAATATTGTATTATGTTTAATTCTGTTGAAGATGATGAAGTACCCTATGTTTAAAAAAATTCTCCACTTAACCCTTAAAGAGCGGCGCTCGACTTAAGTCGTGCACCAATTTGCAGCAAGTTAGGAGCATTATTAAGGCTTTTAAAGGGTTAAAATCGAGTGCAAATGGCCGGGAGAGCAGCGGGCCAGACAGCCGACTCCCAGGGCTTACCGCCGCCCATTAACTCATGTTCCCTGTGTTCTCGAGAGGCCGGCAGTGTAGCCAGTAGTGAGCATAGCTGGGAAAAATATACCGATATATGCTAAACTTCCCTGTTCGTGGCACCACTACAAGAGAACCACGAGTGCTACGTAGCTCGTTCTGGTCTCATTTTGAAGCTTTTAGTGCCTAGTGTTTTGCTAAATATTTTTTTGTTCATGCAGATGCTTGATTTATCATGCAGGAGGGCCTGAATATGCCCAAATGAGCCCAAAACACCCTGCTAGACAAGGGTTAAAGCCCCCCTGACACCGAATAACTGGTTTTGTGATGTATACATTATTGAAATATGAGCAAGTAAACTATACTGTATATCTCTTACAGCTGTTGGAGTTATGTTGGCTAATATAATTAATATATATGTAGTAAATTGTCTAAGTTAGTAAACAAAGCTATGTAAGATATTTTAAGCTTAGAATGTTGATGGCAAATCCTGTCGCCTCTGTTGTGGTAGTGATAAAGGAACTAGACCGCGGGATTCGAATCTGTTTTGATATTCCATTTACCTAGCTTACCCTGATATATTTCGTGCCCTACAAGATGAAGTAATATGAAGGCAGAATTTGCCCGATTGGGTTATTCTATACACGTCACGACATGTCAGAACTGCCTCTCACTTATTCATTCATTCATTTTCTATTGAGCTCGTCCCGGAATCTTTACGACTCTGAATCTTACGATTCTATACAGGACTGTCCATTTGTATCGGCACTAGCTCAGAGAAGATTGTTGCTAGGTGAGAAGGGGTGTTGGAGAGAGCGGAAGCTGTTGGAGTGGCTTTGTTACGTGTGTTTAGTCTGTATACGTCGTCAGGATGTCCCCTGACTGGATGCGAGCACTAACACCATCCAAAACACTAATATATATATATATATATATATATATATATATATATATATATATATATATATATATATATATATATATATATATATATATATATATATATATATTTACATTTACATTTATAAGAAATTCTGACTACTATTATTGCATTCAGGAGGTATATTGCACACTAACATTTATGATAATGAGGATAGCTTACCTCTTGAGCTATGCTGTTTAAGTAATTATCCTACCTATTGTCCTGGCAGAACATAATTATTATAACCCATTGCAGCAGATTTTCCGAGACTATATGGAAAAAATATGAATGTTCTTTGTTTCTGTGTCATATTAATAACAACTTTTCATGATTAGCAACATCTTTCACGACACGATCTTCATAAATAGCTCAGTAATCAAGATACAGACATAGTACTTTACCGTCAGCTAAGAAAAAGTAGACTATAATGTCAAACTATTAGTATCTTTATATTATATAGAGAAGTCAATTTGGCCAATCACGAACGTGCGAATATGTATCGAATTAAGAGTTTGTAACGAGTAAAGTCACAAAATAGTGTTATGTATGTTACCCGATAATGTTTAGTAAGGCTCAAGGGGGGCGACCTACTTTTATTTACTTCTCTCCTTTTCTCTCTTTCTCTGGCTTACATCCATTCGGCCCCATTTACCCAACTATTTTAAGACGTTTATCCCCATCTAGGTGTCGATTTCTTCCTGGCTAGCAATAGCGAGCCAGCATTATATGAAGAAATCCGGCTTCGCCGGAGAAATTTATCTATCGAAAAATGTACAAATTTAGCGTGCAGTCAAATTGGTTTAAAAAAGTATGCTGGGTCGCTACCGCTCACCAGTAAAAAATTGACACCAGGATGGGGATTAATGTCTTAAAACAGTAGGCTGAATGGGTCCAAATGGATACAAGCCAGATAAAGAGAGAAAAGGAGAGAAAAAAGCAGGTGACCCCCCCTTAACTCCATCATAAGTGAATGAACATTTGGCTCAAAGTATAATCCTGGCACACTGTGTTGTTGTGGTATAGTCTGTTCATTCTAGGTTGGCCAGAACACGTATATCTAGGCGATTTTATAGATTTTAGGAACGACATATAAGAATCAAGAAGGAAATTACGTCATTCCTAGTCATAACTAGTCTTTAAACCAAATCCCTTCATCAATTAATCACACACAATTTAGGTTATGGTTTAGAATTTAGTATGCCATTACCGCTTTGGAAGTGATTAAATAGTCAAAAGAAAGTAATGTCCTGTTAATGTTCCTGTATTCGTTCTCTGTTCATTCCAATCTCAAAATTATATTGCCCCTATTTGCCACCTTTAGCTGAATGGAATCTACTTGAAATATCTTGGCCCCATTCTATGTTGTTTCCTCTCACTAAAACATTACGCTTTCCATAATGCAGTTGGGTCTGAGTACATGATTAGATTGATGTCCAAAATTCGAAAATGGATATTAATCGTGATCGTGTACTCAACCTTTAACTGTATTGGTGGTGTAATGGTTTAGGTGCTTATGTTCTGGGTGTGGTGTCCCGAGTTCGAATCCCGGGAGGGCCATATGTTTTCATTAGTTTATTCAAGTACATCTGGGTTTGTATTTGATATTAATGTTAAAGAACGGGGTGTTGGGTGTGGTGTCCCGAGGTCGAATCCCGGGAGGGCCATATGTTTTCATTAGTTTATTCAAGTACATTGGGGTTTGTATTTGATATTAATGTTAAAGAACGGGGTGTTGGGTGTGGTGTCCCGAGTTCGAATCCCGGGAGGGCCATATGTATTCATTAGTTTATTCAAGTACATTGGGGTTTGTATTTGATATTAATGTTAAAGAACGGGGTGTTACTTATAATTTGAATAAAATAAAAGAAGGCGTCATTGTAGAGCGAAAGGGTTGATGTAGAGTAATTTAAATTCTAGTGGTGTGTGCGCGCTTGTGTGTGTGTGTGTGTGTGTGTATGTATGTGTGTGTGGGTATTTACCTAATTGTAGTATACAGGAGTTGACCTTTTTAGGCTCGTATTGTCCCGCTTCCTGAGTTACAATTATCCAACTTTGTGTGTGTGTGTATGTGTGTGTGTGCATAAGATTCCAGAAATGTTGCTAGAAATTGGCGATCAAAAATATCTTGTCCCTCCCTTCCAGCATTCAAAGACTTGTTTCTTTCTCATTTTGTGTCTACCATTAGACGATTTTCGTAGTTTAGGAGGGATATGTGAGAGTTGAAGACCTTGGAGCCGTAGATGTCCTTCATAAGCTTAAGGGGGGGGGGGGGGGGGGGGGGGATGGATGGGCCGGTTATTCGACCATTTTCTCCCTCATGTTTAGCCCCATTAGTGTTCAGATGTTAAAATGTTTGCCCCATTAGTCAGTCAATTTTAAGACCTTTCGCCCCATTTCTTCGTCAATATTTAGACCTTTCGTGCTATTTAAGTGTCGATTTTTTCCCTGGCGAACGATAGTGAGCCTGTAATGTTAGAAGAATCGGCCTTCGGCCGGGACATTTTTCTACCTAAAAATGTACAAATTAATCTAGAAGGAGGATCTAATGGATGTTTATTTTGAATTTGATGGAGGTCTAGAGAGGAAACTAGAAAAATAATGAATACATGCAAAAATCGGCCAAAAAGTGAACCATCCCCCCTTAATATAATCGTCAACTAACAACTGGATACAACAAGGAAGGTGTCGGTGAAGGCTAAAAGAGTGAAGTTATTCATTTAAGGGCAGGATTAATGATGATAAGTATTTTGCAGAAATATATAATACTTATTCCTGTGTGTGCCTTAAGGGGGCCCACCTCGTTATTTCTCTCTCTCTCTCTCTCTCTCTCTCTCTCTCTCTCTCTCTCTCTCTCTCTCTCTCTCTCTCTCTCTCTCTCTCTCTCTCTCTCTCTCTCTCTCTCTCTCTCTCTCTCTCTCTCTCCTCTCTCTCTCTCTCTCTCTCTCTCTCTCTCTCTCTCTCTCTCTCTCTCTCTCTCTCTCTCTCTCTCTCTCTCTCTCTCTCTCTCTCTCTCTTTCTCTCTCTAAAGTTTACTAGTAACGAACCAAATAGTAGCATCGAAAAAGTCCCTAATTTCAAGAAAGCAAACTTCCATAAACTTAGAGCTATGTTTAAAGAAACTGACTGGAGCTTTTTAATTAACAATAACGACATAAATACATCTTGGAAGTTATTCGAAACCACTTACCTAAAAGCAGTGCAAGACTGCATACCATCGAAAATACGGCGTCCAGGCCATAATAATAAGCCCAAATGGTGGAATAAAGATATTTCAAACTGCCTGCTTGCTAAAAAATTTGCTAATGATAGATTAAAATCCTCACAAAATGACGAAGAACGGGTGAAATTTGTAGAGCTACGACGCAAAGCCAAAAAGTTAATTAAGCAAAGTAAAAAGACCTTAGAGTTACATATTGCGAATCAAAGTAAAACAAACCCGAAAGAATTCTATAGTTATATCAGAAAGAAAAAAGTAGTTACTTCAACTGTTGGACCGTTAGTCGATGAAAAAGGAGAATACACCAAAGACGAAGTACAAATGAGTAATGCCCTCAATACCTTCTTTGCATCAGTTTTTACAACAGAAGACCTCAGTGATATCCCTACACCATCGCCGATTCAGATTGTTAATTCAGATGTTCTAAGCAATATCACCGTTACAGAGAGAGAAGTATTGAACTGTTTAGATAAACTCAAGGTAAATAAAACGCCAGGACCTGATACAATCTCGCCTAGAGTTCTAAAGGAAGCTAAGAATGAGCTCTCCAAACCACTGACATTACTATTCAATAAATCCTTGCAGTCTGGAACTATGCCTGATCAGTGGAAGCTAGCCAACGTAACACCGATATTCAAAAAAGGCAGCAAATCCCTACCCAGTAACTATCGTCCAATTAGCTTAACCTCAGTTGTATGTAAAATGCTAGAAACGGTCATACGAGACAGACTCGTAAATCACTTAGAGGAAAATAACATACTTAAAGATACTCAACACGGCTTTCGTAAAAAACGTTCCTGTTTAACAAACCTCTTAGACTTCTTCCACGATATCCTCAACCTCTACGATGAGAGTAAAGCTGTAGATATTATATACCTTGATTTTCAAAAGGCCTTTGACAAAGTTCCCCACAAACGTTTACTGCTAAAACTAAAAGCGCATGGAATACAAGACGGTGTGTTGAAATGGATAGAAAATTGGCTCAGCAACAGAAAGCAAAGGGTAGTCATAAACGGTAAGGCATCTAAATGGACGAATGTAAGTAGCGGGGTACCCCAGGGATCGGTACTAGGACCAATTCTCTTTCTAATTTACATCAACGACATAGATGAGGGTCTCACCTGCACAATCTCAAAATTTGCTGACGATACAAAAATTGCAAATAGCGTACTCTCAAAAGAACAAGTTGACGATATGCAACACAATCTAGATAAATTGTCATGTTGGGCCCAAATTTGGCAAATGAGTTTCAATGCGGATAAATGTAAAGTACTACATGTCGGATACCTAAATGAGAAAGCAAACTATTCGATGAATGGCACTCAGCTTAAGAATGTAAACGGAGAAACTGATCTGGGAGTAACAATATCGAGTAACCTAAAACCGAGTCAACAATGTTCAGAAGTTGTTAAGAAGGCAAACAAAATAATTGGCTTTATAGGCAGGTCATTTGAGCATAAATCCAAAGAAGTTATCCTAACCCTTTACAATTCCTTAGTCCGCCCTCTTCTGGAATACTGCGTTCAATCCTGGTGCCCTTATTACCAAAAAGATATAAACAAGCTAGAACGAGTTCAACGTAGAGTTACCAAAATGATACCTAGCCTAAAGAACAAACCATACGAAGAGCGTCTTAGAGAATTAAATCTATTTCCTTTAACCCAGCGCAGATTAAGAGGCGACTTAATTCAAGTGTTCAAAATCATCAAAGGCATCGACAATATGAACTGTAGTAAGTACTTCACTATCGACCAATCTAATTACACGCGGGGAAACGGTTGCAAAATTATTGGTAAATCTTTTAACTCGCACGAATCTAAGAATTTCTTCTTCAATCGAGTTGTCAACTTGTGGAATGGGCTTCCCCGAGACGTTATAGACTGCAGCACCGTTGATTCATTTAAATTCCGCCTAGACAAATATCTCGCATCAAACCCGCGACTGACTGCGTTTGTAAATGAATAACTTTATCCTCCCCTCAGTTACTAACCCATATGTCCCCTACTAACTTCCTAGTCCTGCCACGTTAGTGGCAGGGCAGTAGTTCCCTTTCCAATGTTCCCTTACCCACTCTAAACCACTGTTTGGACACTTGATCCTCAGTGTTTTGGAGGACAAGCAACCTAGAAGGGTCACTAGACCTGTTGTTGCTTGATTTCCTTTGTACTCCTTTGTACTCTCTCTCTCTCTCTCTCTCTCTCTCTCTCTCTCTCTCTCTCTCTCTCTCGGGAGTGCTGATAAACGAAAACTTAAAATCTTCCAATCAATGCACAGCGGCTGCAAACAGGGCACTAGGTTTCATCAGAAGAAACTTCCACTATCACAGCAATGACATAGTTTTGCCCTTATACAAAAGTATGGTGAGACCGCACCTCGAATATGCTGTGCAGTTTTGGTCACCTCACCTCATAAAGGATGTTAAAAAATTGGAATCTGTGCAAAGGCGAGCCACTAAGCTAATCCCTTCATTGAGAAATAAATCATATGATGAAAGGCTGAGAGAACTTGATCTATTTTCACTTAACCTAACAAGTGCGCATGGGGGTAATTAGACACCTCTCCCTGTGCGCATGTATTTGAGGTGTTTCCGTCACTAAAATATTCATTGTACCATTAATAGCATTAATACTTATCCATATGCGCCTATTATGGGTTGATTATAAAGGTATTAACCTGAAACCAATAAAACGAGTGAAAACAGCGTTTGGATGGTCAAAATCGGAGATATAGCCCGCGAGTTGTATAATGTATGGGTGAGGCAAGCTGCTTTCTCACCAATTTCCCCCAAGGCCACTGAGACACAGTCGATCGATACTCTCTCTCTCTCTCTTGCATTCGCTTGCTATCAGTGATGACCACACCCTGCAACCGGATTTCTAATGTTAGCACGAAAATATTCCTCAGAATAAGGGAATAACAGGGAAAATAGGTGATAACTGAAGGAGAGGAGGAAAGTGGGGAAGGAGGGGAGGTAGAGGACTGAGATTTTGCATGGCCCAGGGGCCAAAAATTTTTTTTTTTTTTTTTTTTTTTTCGATGTCAAAAGTTGATTTTTTTTTTCTCTGACTCTTAAGAGTCTCCCCGCAGTCCGCCGGGGGAACTCTTAAGAGTCTCCCCGCAGTTCCCGGGTTAAGAAACTAAGGATGAGAGGCCAATTGATAGAGTGTTTTAAAATTCTAAAAGGATTCAGTAACATTAATCTAGATAAGTTATTAAAAAAAGCCGAAGACACATCTACAAGAAGAAACAATTTAAAATTATTAGGTCGGAGAGCGAATCTAGATACAACAAAAAAAATCTTCACTCACAGTGTAATTGATGAGTGGAACAAACTTCCAAATAAAGTAATAGACAGCTCCTCTATAGATACATTTAAGAACAATCTAGACTCATACCACAGAAAAATTGGTATGGAGTAGGCAGTAATTATCACCGTTATTATTTGTTCAGCTGAAGAGAGCGTTAGAAAAGAAATAAAATAATACACAAATAAAAAGTAAGAATAATAAACATCACTAAATATGTACATACTACTAAGGGTGATGGGTTGGATGATTCCAATTGGCCCCAAAATTTACATGCTGCTAAGGCGAAGGGTTGCATGATTTTTTTTTTCCAATCTTTCCTGTAAATTCCTTCTGGGGATTTCGAAGCCCAGCAAGGTTAATCACTTCCAACTTTTTCATGTACGGCCATTGCCGGAGGGACCGGAGGGTGGGGAGAGAGCCGCCTTCTTTTCTATCCTTTCCTTCAACTTTCCTTTTCTATCGGATATGCCATCTCTACTAGAATTAAGTCCTGACCACCTCGTTTGGATCGTAAGATCTGTGTGGCCAGTGTATCTATGTAAATATATGTATATATATGTAAAAAAAAAAATCTCTCGCTCTCTCTTTCTGAGTTATATCCATTCGGCCCCATTCAGCCTACTGTTTTAAGACATTTATCCCCATCCAGGTGTCAATATGCTGATAAAATGTACTTAAGTTCCGTTACTGTACTTGAGTAAATGTACTTCGTTACCTTTACACCCCTGTGTATATCTATCCATCATCTTTGATTGGACAGAGTTTAACAAGAATAACCCCCCCCCATCCACACACTGAACTAATGAAATTCGGGAATCGTATGTTGTATTATAATTTTATTATACATTCGTATTGCAGTACAAACCCCAACACTATAGAACGGGCAACACTGTATCTGAAGCTGTGTGTTTGCGTGCGCGTGTGTGTGTGCGTGCGTGCGTGCGCACACACAAACATACACATGCTAAGCCAAAATAAGACAAGTTCCCCCATTTGTATTCATTTTCTTATATGCTGGTGTACATTAAGAAAACGTTTGGGTAGATGGGTAACTAGACATAATATTTAATATAATTGTTCTCATTCCTCATGTTCCTACTACTAGAAACCTCAATTTTATGCAGTTCAAAAAGGACCTATGCTGTTCAGACGGAATTTAGATGGTATTTACCCCTTTGAGTCCTAGAGGAAGATTATAAGCTAAAGATAATCGTCTAATGGTAACCAGAATATGAAGAAAATTACGTCATCGCGCTGAAGGGGTTAATGTCCTTAGTAGGCCTATACTCCATGACAATTAATTTGAATTACTTTTTAAATTCTGCTCTGTATCTGCATGACCTTCAGCTACAATGTTACCTTAGGTGTTGGGGTTTGTAGCCTACTAAGCGGTACAGTCAGAAACCGCAATTTCTGAAACACTTTGATTGGGCCCGAACATGTGGAGCGCATCGTTTCTGGACGACAGCCCACTTTAACTACCACAAGGCCGCATACCTATGAACACACGTTTCGAACCAATAAATGATTCACTCAGTCATGTAAAATTATAATGCTGCTGCTATGCTATGATCCGCATTCATATATTTATGGATATACAAATGTCAAAAATACCTTTATTACATTCCCTTACGTATCTACAGTAAATACGGACACAAATATTACCATATGTTTTAAAAACATAAATATGAAAATTAATACTTCCAAATTGCACAGTGCATGAACAAGATTTAGGTGTGTGTGTGCGTGCGCTATTGTCTTTACTACATGAGCAAGTTAATCTGTTTCCCAAGAAAACTAATCGCACATATAACAACGCACTATCGTCACGTTAAAGGATTTAGTCAAGTTTGGGAAGTCCGGGACGTTCTGGTAAATTTTACTAAACTCTGCATGAATAAAGAAACATGTTAAATCTAAAAATATTATTTAAAATCAAATTTGCAACATGACAAGACATTAACAATAGTACAAAATACAAATATTGATAAGATATCTATACTATTACAAAATAATATATAAAATACAGTACAGCACTCACTAACGATAGTGCTATCGGGTAGGTACCTGTAAGCATAGCATGCCTCAAGTGACCCCTATCAATAACTACCCTACAAATAACCTACATTTATCGCACAAATAAACTAAGGAAATCGCAAAAGCAAGCAATTGATACTATCGACAATGAATACATATAATATAAAGACAAATAATTGCAAAATATGAAGTAACAACAGATTTAAACAAAGAGTACTCTTTTAACAAGAACAGTCAATTTAAAAAATCAATATTAATAATAGAAAAGGAAAAGATAAACAATAAATACAGACAAAAAACAATAAATGCAGACAAAAAGTAAGCCGAGGTTATACAAGAAACTTAGTTAAAAATGCTTGATTAAAATTATTGGTCAAATTTTAGAATAGTCACAATAATTGACCCTAAAAAGATTAAATTTATGGAACACGTTACTTGCCTCAAAATAGTAGTAATTTATGTATGTACAGTATATACTGTTGGAATGGCTATGGACGTGAATGTAGTCTGTAACCAGTGTACTATAATCAGCTCAATTCTGCTGATCAGGTGCTAGCATATCCAGTATGTGTGTACATGCACCACTGGTCTACCGCACCTCTAATGTCCACCAGTGCAGCCAGGGGTATGGAAAGCCATGCACATAGGTCAATAAACAGTGTGCTGGCCAGGGAATAGCCATAAGTGTCCTTTTGGAGAAAAGAAAATTTAAAGTTAATTTTTCTTATATATTTTTGATACCGTATTCAGTACTGCATTAGGTTAACTACTGTATATAAATGTGATTGCAGGACAGTACTGTACTTTGTGTAGGGTAGATTAGCAATTTCAGAAGTAGTGTTCATCATAATCAGTTTGATCCAGCTGAAGGAAAAGTGAATCCTTTTGCAGCCGATTCCTCGATACTTAATTTATCCTTTCAGCACAGACTTAATTTATAATTTCCTAGTTACTGTACCATTAGAAAAATTTCTATAGCTTGTAATCTGCCTCTAGGACTAAGGGGTAAATACGTTCGCAATAAACCCTCTGAACGACTTAAGTCTTTCTTAAACTGCATATAATTTTAATTTTAATCAGTCAAAACGTAAAAAAGTAGAGATTGGGCCCGAGCATATACATACATACAAAAAGTCAGTGCTCAATGGAATAATTATAAACTAGTCTCTGCATCACGTACAGTAAATACCATCTTACAGTAGATCCTCTGAAAAAAGGCAAACTAGGCTTGTGTATCCAGCTTAGTACTTTCACTGCTGCGGATGTTCATGGTGTTGGCGGCAGCAGACTAAACATACTATTTTTCATTGTAATCAAACAAACTTTTCTCTCCGGCTTTATCAAGAGAACTCACTTATTTAAATTTTCTGAATCTACATACTGGGGCAGTGCATTCCACTCATTACCACACTCAGTCCTTTTCAAGCCTAGTTCTTTACTTTTAAATTTTCTTAGTGTATTCTCGTTCCCTCCCGCATCAAGAAGGTACCTTCACACACCTACTAATCATACTTTCCTGACCCTATCTTAAATGGCTTTATCATATCCCCTCTTCCTCCTATATGCCAGTGTTGGGAGTCCCAGTGTCGTCAACCTCTGCTCATAGCCCCAGGGTTCTTCAAAGTTGGTATCCGCTTGCTAGCTCTGCACTTTCTTCACCGCTTCTATATCTTTCACCTTATAAATGGAGCTCACACCTGGTTCGCAGATTTCAGGTGCGGCCTAACCACTGTATAGAGATTCCTAAAGATTTCTTCGTCCAGCGAGACTAGGGACATTCAATTCGCTTTATGAATTTATCCCATTAGTTACCAGATACTGTATAATTCTGCCAGGTGAAGGAGTTTGATTTAAGTCTATTCAAAATTTCCTAGTTCAGCATAAGTCTTAGTTTTATAGATTATAAATATTAAGTATTCCAATGAAACTTTGAAACTCAAGCAAGTATTAAGCAAAAAATTATATGTAGTTACAAATGTCAAAGTTTGAGTAGAGTATTAATTACAAATACTATTAAGGAATATTTGAACATTAGAAATACAGTAAATTTCTAGAATTAAAGTTAAAACCTTTATATTTAAATTTAGTTTGGTTTATTAATTTTTTAGAAAGGCATATTGCTTTTTATTTATTACCCAACTAAAATAGTTAAAACCAACATTTGTAGCCTAAGATTACATTAGTTTTTACTTTCTAATACAACCTGCAGGACTATAGCCTACTAAATAAAGTTTCATTTATCATAAGTCAGATAGCAATAAAAAACCTAAAAATAATTAGAAACTTTATTTATAAATTTTAAAAGTCATTTTATTAGAGTATCAATTAATTTAGAGTTAATTTGAATAGATAGATTAACTCATTTAGCAATGTACACCCTATGTGGTGAATTGGGTTCTTTTATTTAATTTTAGTAAGCATAGTTTCCACATACCCATTTTGATTTTAATTAACAACAGTGTTGAAAAGCTTAATTTAACTGTTGATGGAGCAAGTTAGTGGGCTAGGCAACATCTAGCTTGGGAATTTAATACAGTCTTCTAGCGAACTTCAACGCTATAGTTCATATGGATTTAGCAAAAGCTATTTTACAACAGCTTACAGGTTCCTAGTTCCAATAGTCTTTGATAGGTGAAATTTCGGAGTCTACTAGTTGTTGCCAACACCGTGGACAGCACCTTAGGACGAGATAATCAAATTAGCAAGAGTACATTAAATATTTAGAGTAGAAATCAGATTAAAGTGTCAAATATTTCAAATATTCTAGGGTCAAACCTTTAAGACTACATTAAGCAGATATCTACTGTATAGACCATTAGAAACACAATAAAACTTAATATTTAGCTTAGTATTGAGAAACGGCATACTCATTAACCAAAATACTTAACAACACAGTTACTAAACCTTTATTAAACTGGAGAGGTGGTGGTGGTAGTTCTTCTTGTATGGTGTCCAGACTTGAACTGATTTTTCCCCAGAATTTCCTCCATATTTATACCCCTCCTGAGCGGTAATTGAGGTACCATACATTCTGAAAAAACAAACGAATGCCGACGAAACCATTAAACTTTCTGAGAAACTATTAACAGGTCAATCCGATGGTTTCAGAACTGGAATGAGTGAGAGTCGGAAAACTGGAAATATAGTATAGCCTACAATTAGTTTGTTTATATAGCATACAATTAAATTGTATTTCGTTCTATCGTTACCAAAGGCATTATAAGAACTGTAAAGCCTAATTATAACTTTGTATATATAAACACAAATAGGCTACTAAAAATAAAGGGAATCGATTTAGAACAGCCTTGAACTATCTCATGTGGGGTCAGATTCCCATAAGATGATTCTATAGAAACAAAGATCGGCCAACCCCCGCCATATTGATGCCACTGGTGTTATTGGCCTATATTTACACTCGAATATATCTATACTTATATTATACATTCAGCAATACTGATACTAAGAGGTATAATATGATCTGATATACATTTTGCATGGTCAAACATATAATAATATACCCCTTTGTCTGATAAATACGTCGCCAATATGGCGTCCGAAGATACAAAGATGGCCTAGTTGAATTTCCACTCAAGTCCAATACATTCTGGAAAACGAACGATTACTAAAGAAAACCATGAGCCGTCTTTCAATCAGAACAAGTAATTTCTTCATTTCGGTAGTTTGATAATCAGTTGTAATTCTTGTAATCATCCCAATATATAAAATAGAGGCAGTTGTATTTGAACATTTATTAAGTAATATATCAATAGTAGTAATAATTGGTATACCTTAAATTTTGTTGTAGAATTAAGCCTTTCAATGAGCTTGAATCACCAAACCATATGTCGAAACATTCTTAACGGTCCCTAATTTTCACTTAACCCTGTCAAGATCCGATTACGCATATGTGTTCTGTTTTCTGGCAATTTGTAGGCGATTTTATTCAGATTAGGAAGGGTATGTGGCAGTCAGAGAGTGATTTAGAGTGTTTACCCTTATAATTCCCACAGATTCTTCCTAAACTATAAACTCGTCTAATAATAGCCAGAATAAACTGTCAAAATGCGTCGCAAACTTCAAATGGTTAACTATTTTAAGACGCATATCTTCATATTAGTTTGTCCATCATTAGGCAATTTTAATCAGATTAGGAAGGATATATAAACAGAGGGTTGATTGAGATATATATTACCTCTTTTGGTCCCTACAGGGCTTTCCTAACCTGAATAAAATCGTCTAATGTTAACCAGGGAAGGATTATAGAGAAGTCAGAGGGTTAACATTTTGAGTACAGTACCTGTGACGTGTGTTATATTTTATTATAGCTATATTTAGACGATATTTTTCAGCTTAGTAAGGATCTGTGGTAGTTAAAAGAGTTGGTTGAGATAGTCTGAAGTCTTATTGCTCGAGGTCCTTTTTTAAGCTGAAGAAAATCGTCTAATAGTGGCCAGAATATGATGAAAAGGGTATCCCTGGTACTGAACGGGTTAAGTATTGAGAAATTACTTACTAAGGAATTCAATTGGCCACTTGCGAGTTTCATTCTATAAGGAAGTTGGAGCTGTAGACATCGATATTTAACATAATTACCAGCTAAAATGTGGTTGTAGTACATGTATAAATACATAGGCCTACAACTAAATTCAACATAAGTTTTATCCATCACACATCTACTTTATTATTGTATTTGTTTAATATCGATGTTTACGATTCCAACTTACGTTTTATCCATTACACATCTACTTTATTATTGTATTTCTGTTTAATATCGATGTTTACGATTCCAACTTCCTTATAGAACGAAACTAAGCAGTATGATGATATTTTATACCCTGTTCCCAATAAGTAGGCCAGGAATATGAACCCTAACCTAAAGGGCTAGAGCAAATGGGCTGTAAATTGTCACCTATTCTCCAGCTAACCCCTCTCAAATGGTAGTAATATTAGTCCGATTACTCTAGACGTTTGTGAGATATAGGGGTTAAGGGGAGGTTTTTAGTTTGGTCTCTAGATATCCATCAAGCTTAAGATTGCACCCCCTTGAGCTCCTTTCAAGATAAATTTGTACATTTTTCGGTAGAAAAATGTCCCGGCTGAAAGCCGGTTCCTCTTATATTACAGGCTCGCTATCGCTCGCCAGGATAAAATCGACACCTAAATGGCACGAAAGGTCTTAAAATTGACAGAAATGGGTCGAAAGTTCTTAAAATCGTCAAAATAATGGGGCGAACGTCTTAAAATTAGAAAAACAATGGGGCTAAACATGAGGGAGAAAGGAGTCAAGACAAAAATCCCTCAAGTGGAAATCTCCCCTTAATGTTCAAGAGTGTTGTCCAACTTATCTGGAACAGGGTATAGTGCTGCCCATTGCAATTGACCACTTTCGAGTTTCAGGCTATAAGGAAGTTG
Organism: Paralithodes platypus; assembly: GCA_032716605.1. Taxonomy (NCBI): domain Eukaryota; kingdom Metazoa; phylum Arthropoda; class Malacostraca; order Decapoda; family Lithodidae; genus Paralithodes; species Paralithodes platypus. The sequence goes on from CM064508.1 coordinate 34,675,071, forward strand.
GAGCCATAAACATCGATATAAAACAGAAATTAAATATAAAATCAGCAATCTTATGGTTAGATTGATTGTATGTAATTAAACTGGTAATTCTGTTAAATATCGATATCTACAGCTCCAACTTCCTTATAGCCTGAAACTCGCAAGCGGTCAAATTAACTACTATATTCTCTTGACTGGCTTTTATTTAACTGGCTAAAACATAGATATAAATACATTGCAATAATAATGTTGGTTTCTGATGGATAGAAAGTATAATTAATTTGGTTTGATCATTGACGTATTTAAAATATTTACTACGATCGTATTTAAGCTGGTAATGATACTACTATTACTACTACTACTACTACTACTAATAATAGCATAATAATAATAATAATAATAATAATAATAATAATAGGTCTTTAGAGGCTAAATAAAATCATCTGTTGGTGACCATTAACATTTTACATCCGTTATTTGAGTGTATAATTACGTATAATATAATTGCGGCCGTTAAAAGCATGGAATTTTCCCCTAGAAAGCTGGGCTCATGATACAGTCATGCTCAAAAATCAAGTTCGACCTTCATGTCTATTTCCCGTATTTGATATATGAATAAAATACTCAGTAATAGCAATGAATAAAGTTATAATTCAATTATGTTCATCGTGTGTGCTAAGAACTTTATTTTTCCTCACATTACTGTCTATATTGATAAACATCAACACAATTTAGGAAAGGCATTGACATTTGAGCATCACTGTAACGTTTAATAACTTGGGTAAAATCAAATTAGCCAATCAGCATCTACCACCCTAGCCTCGCACGGGGTCACTGGGAAGTGGAGGATGCTCATTGGTCGAAAAGCAAGTTCCAAGTTCGCTTTATATTATTAAAAAACATACGAGTAGATTCAAACCTAATTAGAAATAATTTAAATGTTTAGCCTACTCTAATGTTGTGCATTATACATTAAAGCGTAAAAGTTATGGCAAATGCTATCCAATTATACTTTGCAGAGTAAAATCTAAATAATTTATAATAGTCTAATTTGTGCTTCATATGGTATGAGTCGAATCAGACTAAATACTAATTTCGCATTATTCTCGGTATTTTACTCTACTAATGCTTTTAATATTAATTTAACATCAAAGTTTAAATAATTATTACCTATATACTGTATAATTGTGTTACATAGATAAACAAATATTGATGAACAAATATAAATACGAAAGTAAACAACTAAACAATGAGTTTCGTTTCGTTTGAGCGAGTCGAATCATCAATACAGTATGTAGGGACAGCATTGCCATTTTAGTGACCTCTGCTAGATGTAGATATATATATTATTTTTATAGCGGCATTTATTGATATCTAGCAACATAAATATTGGCTATAGTCTGGAGAATTTAACGATTATAGAACGATAATAAGATATTGTGCCAATCATCTAATGATATTATGCATGTTATATAATATCTATCTACATTCTAGCCAGTTTTGAAGCATATTTGAGCACTTGTTTTTGTATTTGGCTTCGCAATCTAGCGACTTTTATGCTTGATCTAGCGGTCCTACCGAGATTTGCTTACATCTAGTGTCTATTGTCTAAGTTTTCGTGGGGTAGGCCCTATATACCTATAATATTGAGATTAAGACCACCTATTTGTGATTATTGTGACAGTTGTAAAAAATTCAACAATATATTTGTGTGTTTTTAGCAGTTTGTCATACGAGTTTTAATCGAATCTAGCGGAGTTTGTGTATTTTTAGACTCATGATGGGATATATTATATATTCCTGTATTATTGAGATGAGGACCACATATGCGTGATTGTAGAGATGATTATAAGCATTACAGCGGTATAGTCGAAATTTATACCCAAAATCCCCAAAAATGTAGGGTATCATTATCTAGCGGTCTAATCTAGCAACATTTGAGCGGAAGGACTGGCAACGCTGACAGGGAAATCGTCACTTAGGCGAAGGGGTCAGGTGAGTGAGGGTGTGCCGGTATGATTGGCTCCTGTTGGACGATGTTTTTGTTTAGTTTCATTTTTCCCGTTATATACTTATATTTATGTGCTATGCTGGTCTTCAGACATTAAAGGATATGTGGAAGGTCTTATGTATGATTACAGACTAGTTAAATAGATCGTGAGTCTTAATTTCATTCTAGAATATTCTGTGTTGACGTTTCCGGTAGCCATTTTTTAATGTTGACTGGTCACAGGTCCTCCCAAACTTGGTATAATTTTACTTTCAGGCCACTGATTTTGATATGCTTGAGTTTGTCTAGTGTTTTGAGGGTTATATTTAATTAAGAATGAAAGCTAATCGTAAATTATTAAATATGTGAGTAGGCTAACCCTAGTCAAACGACCTACCTGGGGGGGTTCTCCACTTCCCCCCCCCCCCCCCCCACCTCAGACGCTATTGGTCTAACCATTAGTGTTGAAGTTGAGAAGGTCTATCTATCTATCTATGGTCAATATAGAGGAGGCCCTACAATATTGGTAAAAAAATAAGCTCAATAGCCTAGCATATGATTAAGCGATTTTTTGTTTTTTTCTTTTCTTGGGGGTAGCCGACTCAAGACAGAGCAAGAACAGGGAAAACAAATTCACACATCTAGGTTGAGAAGGTACTCAAATAATATGCAAGGGTGAATCAAAGTAACCGAAAGCAACCAAGGTAAATATTCAGATGGTAGCATTCAAGGAGACTACTGCAGGACTCTTCTCCCTCTTCTTACCTCTGACCGGGTATAGGCTATCCTAGTGTTTACTAGCCTATACCCCTTTGAAAGGACATTAGCCTAACCTAACAACCTTACCTAACCTATCCTAGTATTATAGGTGGGGGCTGCTGCCCCCACACCCCCACTTTGAATTAGATTTTTGGTGTATTTGTGAAGTGGGTATTTTTCAATTTGTTGATAACGAAAATCGGGTAGGATGTAGTGAGCGGGCGTACCGCCATCTTTGTTTACATTACGCGTAGTGGCGTCGGACCGTTCCCATCTATTTTAACCTAACCTAGTATTCATGTAGTAATGACAGGGGGCAAATAGCAGAAAATATAGCGTCGAAATAGACGGGAACGTAAGTGCGACCGCGGCGATCGCCCTATGTAAACAATGACGACCGTACGCCCGAACTCTACATCCATCCCCGAAAATCCTCCATGCAGACTATATCGATGGCGAATCTATTGGTGCATATTTTCCCTAATAAATTGTTTCTCGTAACGTCGCACTAGTGTCCTTGAATATTATCATTCAGATTAGGCTAGCTAGGTTAAATATTTACTTTGGCTCCAGTAATATATTTTGTTGTCTACCGTAGGGATTTCATGGATTTCGACGGTTTTAACCCTTGTCTAGCAGGGGGTTTTGGGCTTATTTGGGCATATTCAGGCCCTCCTGAATGATAAATCAAGTATCTGCATGAAAAGAAATGTATTCAGCAAAAAACTAGGCGCTAAAAGCTTCAAAATGAGACCAGAACGAGCTACGTAGCACTCGTGGTTCTCATACAGTGGTACCAGTAACATGGGAGTTTAGCGTATAGCGGTATTTTTTTTCCAGCTACGCTCACTACTGGCTACACTGCCGGCCTCTCGAGAACACAGGGAGGGTGAGTCAGTGGGAGTCGGACGTGTGGCCCGCTGCACTCCCGGCCATTTGCACTCGATTTTAACCCTTTAAAAGCCTTAATAATGCTCCTAACTTGCTGCAAATTGGCGTTCGGCTATAGCCGGGCGCCGCCAGTTAACCTAAGAAGTGCGCATGGGGGTAATTAGACACCTCTCCCTGTGCTGACGTATTTGAGCTGTTTCCATCACTAAAATATTCATTTTACCATAAATAGCATTAATACTTATCCTAACGCGCTTATTATGGGTTGATTATAAAGGTATTAACCTGAAACAACAATAAAACTAGTGAAAACAGCGTTTGGATGGTCAAAATTGGAGATACAGGCCGCGAGTTATATAATGTATGGGTGAGGCAACCTGCTTTCCCGCCAATTTCCCCCAAGGCCACTGAGACACAGTCGATCGATACTCTCTCTCTCTCTCTTGCACTCGCTTGCTAACAGTGATGACAAGGCCCTGCTTGCAACTCGCTAATGTTAGCACGAAAATATACCTCAGAATAAGGGAATAACAGGGAAAATAGGTGATAACTGAAGGAGGGGAGGTAGAGGAGTGATATTTTGAATGGGCCAGGGGCAAATATATATATATATATTTTTTTCCCCCGATGTTAACCTAAGTTGATTTTTTTCTCTCTGACTCTTAACCCTTAATTAGCGGCGAGCAACATAAGTCGAGTTAAATAAAGCTGGACTATGTGGCGGCGCTCGACATAGGTCGAGTGGCAATTTCAGCACGTAATGTGGCTGAGAGAGAGAGACAAGTGGTGGCAGGAGACTAGCGAGCGTATGACTGCTCCAGACCACCGCGGCGAACCTACTGACACAAATCTCAGCTCCCTCCTCCCTCTCTCACTCGCTACATACTCAATTATGTACTGAAAGTACCGAATTACCTGCTTTTTGCACTCGCGTTGCACGGTTATTGCAAGAAAACTATCCATCATACAAGGATCGTTATGGTGTCATTCGAAAGCTCTGTTTATGCCCTTTCAGGGATAGGTACTTGTTTTACGTTCTGGGTCTTATTTAGGCATGAAAATGATCACGTAAACAGCCCTATTTTGGCTAAAAACACCCCGCTGTGCGGTACACATAAATAAACCGCATAGGCCGCTCGTAAGGTGTTAAAGAGTCTTCCCGCAGTTCCCGGGTTAAGGGTTAATATTGTAGCTCGCCGATTTACAGAGTTCGGCATGTCGCTTTGTTTACATGGCTAGCCATGTTCAGCGGAGGATAGGGGCGGGAGCCCCTACGGTTAAGATGGTGCTAGTGGGCGTAGCATCCACCTTGTTTAGGCCTATACATAAGTCGCACGCTCACAGTTAAGTTCACGTCTATTTTGATTATTGTATTTAGCCTAGCCTAGGCCTATATATTATTTTTATTTTATGATATTGTATTTAGCCTAGCCTATATATTATATTTATTTTTTGGTAAGGATGTAGTATTCGGGTGTACCGCCCGCCTGGTTTACACTAGGATACTCGCACTGTCGCACGCTAGCAATCTTACAGTTTCTTACAGTAGATCCTCTGGAAAAAGGCAAACTAGGCCTGTGTATCCAGCTCAGTGCCAGTACAGTACTTGCACTACTGCGGTTGTTCCCTGTGTTGGCGGCGGCGGCAGCAGACGCAACATTTTTACTATTCTGTATTTTTGCTTTATAATCAAACTTCAAATCTTGTCTTCCCAATGCTTTATCAAGATTACTTTGAAACTTCCTTATTGATTCGGAATCGACTACATACTGGGGCAGTGCGTTCCACTCATTTACCACTCTATCACAAAATGAGTTCTTTGCCTTTTCAAGCCTATTTCTTTCTTTGTAAATTTTCTTAGAATGTCCTCTCGTTCTTGTTCCCTCCCGCATCAAGAAGATACCTTCACACACATCCTCATCATACTTTCCTGACACTATCTTAAAAGTCTCTTATCATATCCCCTCTCTTTCTCCTATATGCCAGTGTCGGAAGTCCCAGTGTCCTCAACCTCTGCTCATAGCCCGCGTTCAACGTTGGTACTAGCTTGCTAGCTCTCCTCTGCACTTTCTCCACTGCTTCTATATCCTTTACCATATATGGAGCCCACACCTGGTTCGCATATTCCAGGTGCGGCCTAACCAGCGCTGTATAGATTCCTGTCCCCTTCTATTTTGACTGCCATGGGATACAATTGATCCTAGGTTGAGAGGGGGCTTTGCCCCCTCACTCCCCTCATTATTATTATAGATGACGATTTCAATAAGTCATGTGGGGGATGAACCCATCTTGTATCCCACATTGTAATTATAACTAAAACCATGAAAACGCTAATTTGTCAAAAACTAAAAAATAAGGGTGTGAGCCTTTTCCCAATAATTACCCAAAATTATCCCACGACCAGCTGATAGGGGTAAAGCCCCCCTCATCCTATAATGGTATCCCATGGCCGGTAACAAAACAATTTACCCAACAGCTGTCCGTGGTTGAAGGGGGCTATGCTCCCCTGACCCCCATGACTTATTGTCGTCGTCATATATATTACCAGCAGGGGGCAAATGACAACTTGCCGAGGAATAACAAAACAAAAAGTAAAATTTAACGCGAACGTAACTTTGAGCGTACGACTTACGGCCACTAACATCATACATCATTTTATATACAAAGGAGTTTTTCGGGGCGAAATTTGCACGCTCGCGGTCACGACCATTACGCGTCTAATTTGACTGCTTTCATTTCCCAAATTATCCCAAGGCCAGTGAATATTTGCCCCCCCCCCCCCCTCCCTCTCTGCTGGCATGATTTATGCTTTAATATTGGATTTTTTTTTATCTAATTAGATGGCCGTCAAACTCTCCGAATTGGTGTGTTACGGTACTATGCTTATAGTTCATCTGGATATATTTTATGTTACTCATGAAACTTTACTGAAATGCGGGACAATATGTACGAGTAGTTGTGTACACCCTATGTGGTGGATTTTGTTCTTTTATTTAAAACAAATTTATTAACTCTTTGGCGCACGATGACTCGTTCAGAGTCATTAGGTATTTTTTTCCTAGGCGCACGATGACTCGTTAAGAGTCATTAAACTTAAAAATATTTGCCAAAAATTAAGTTTTCGTCTGACGCGCGTCATATTTGGCATAGATATTAAGTATTACGTCTAGTTCAATGGGTACAATTGGCAACCCCCTCAGTTTAACCGTTTACTCACGGCTGGCTGGGAAGGCAGCAGAGTACAGCTCAGTCTGTGTTTCGATACTTTCACGTTTATTCGTGTATCTCAGTAATTATTTGGTTTATAGTAATTCTGAAGTTACCAGTGGAATCCTCATTAAATTCCGCTTCCATATATGTATGCAAATCAAAAATGTTGCGGGCAAAATGTTGAGCTAGCGCGAGTTGGAGATAAGGTATTTACTTTTTTTTTTACAATTCTTATTTCGGAGTGCCCCAATGTGGTTGTTTTGTATTTATTCTATGTTTTTATTCGCTTATCTTCAAGTTCAATCAATAACGAAGCCGATGGTACCTCATTAATCCAAATACAAGGATTTTTTGGTGGATAAAAACGTCACAGAAACAAATTATCGCCGGGCACAAAACTGGCTCTGAGTGAGCTGAGATATACTTTGGGAGTGGGAAAAACTTTGATTGGAAAACTATAGGTGCGCCAAAGGGTTAAGTGTTGTTTCCACATAGCGATTTTGATTAGTTCTTTTGCATTTATCTTGTGTCGTCCCAGTTTTAGTTTGTTTATTTTGCAAGTTTTACATTATGATTGCCGACTTGCGAGTTTCGTTCTATAAGGAAGTTGGAGCTGTAGACATCGATATTTAACAGAATTACGAGCTAAAATACGGTCGTAGTATATTCATAAATACATAATACCCAATTCAACATGCCCTTTAGCCATCAGAAACGTACATTATTATTGTATTTCTGTTTAATATCGATGTTTAAGGCTCCAACTTCCGGGAAGGATGTAGTTACCGGGTGTACCACTACCGACATACAACATAAATCATCTATAAATACTTATAATCAAATAAATACTTATAAATCTATAATACTAGGTTAGGTTAGGTTAGGTTAGGTTGTTTGGTTAGGGTAATGTATTTTTGTATCCAAAGGCTGTCAAAATAGACGGGAACATGATGGGGTACACCCGGTAACTACATTCTTGCCCAACTTCCTTATAGAATGAAACTCGCAAGTGGTCAATGCAGCCAAATAGCTAACTAAGAGGGATGCCGAAGACCGAGCTGCCTGGCAAAAGGACTGACCTACACACGTGTTGATCATAGTCTTTAATTTATTATTATTATTTTTTATTATGTGGATGAGGGAGACAATAGGCAGAACTGCCGGTGATGAGTGCCTCCTCCAGTGTTAAAGAGTGACAGGACCAAAATCAAGGAATGTTGGAACCAAAATGCCTGTATGTACCTCACCCGTAATGAAAGGGTTAATGAAAGACCAAAAATTAGCACTGTCTTTCAAGTACAGTACTGTAATGTATATGTATTTATAATTGTTATGTAGAATTTTAATGCCAATTTTTTTCTTGCAGATCTGTATATCCCGGGTGTAGCAGACTAGCAGTCCAACACCAAACCGACTAGGTCACTGAGGACGCCTGTGTTGTCTTCATTCATCTGTAATTTTAAGGTAAGCTTCATACGATTTACCATTTTAACCTTTTCATTAACCCTCTCTGACATATGACGCAATTTTGAGCCTATTAGGGATACTTTAAAGCCTTTGTTACCATCAGGGGTATTTATAAACCTTTAGTTTAGTTACTTCAACCTCTGCAGTTGTCTTTGAGTTAGCTGTGGGCAGAAAACTGAGAGGTAATTTTAAGAGTGAGAGAACTCTATTTCTTATTGCTAATCTGGCATCACAATGATTAAGGTAACATCAATAAGTTATGTACAGATCTTCCTGACTATCCGATGGCCCGATTTACGTTATTATTATAGAATTTTTGCCGTTTGTGTTTTGGCTGGAAGATAGAGATAACATTCGTATTCCCATTTATCCCATAAATTTTATGGTTTGCTATACGATTTTTCCATATAAGATTGGGTGTTCAGGAACGTAAGCCAATCGTAAATCAAGGGGAACCTGTATTATCCATTAGCAATGGCTGTAGCTTGGTTATTAGAGCACTTGGCTGATAGCCGTGACCGTGAAGTTGAGGGTTTGAGTCTCGGGGCCAGCCAGTGTTTTATATGGTTATGCATTGTAGATTGAGACGAGGCAATGTGGAAAAGAGCGGTGCATACCCATGTGCAGTGTGTGGAAAGGGTGTGGGCGTAAACTCGATTCAATGTAGCATCTGTTGACACTGGGTGCACCATAGGAGTAAGCGCTGTAGTAGAATAAAGGGACCCCTGCCGAAGGATAAGTCAGAAATAGAGAAATTTAAGTGCGTATTATGCAAAGGCGAGCTTGTGTTAAGTGATGATCCTGTGGCTGTGAATGTTGGAAATAAGTCATTGGAGCTGGTGGACAAGTTTTGTTATCTAGGAGATACCATCTCTGCCGGTGGTGGGGCCGAGGCTGCCACTGTCGCTTGCATTAGATGTGGTTGGGGGAAGTTCAGAGAACTGCTGCCAATTCTGACCATGAAAAGAATGTCTCTCCCCCTGAAGGGAAAGGTGTATGCGTCATGTGTTAAAAGTGCAATGACGTATGCCTCAGAAACATGGGCCGTTAAAGTAGAGGATGTCAACAGAATGGAACTTAATGAGATGAGAATGGTGAGATGGATGTGTGGGGCCAGGCTGCAGGATATAATAACAAATGTTGAGCTGAGGAGACGTTTAGGTATAAAGAGTATTGGCGAAGTGATGCGTACAAGTAGACTGGGGTGGTATGGACATGTGGAGAGAATGGATGAACAAAATTGGGTGAAAAAATGCAGGTCTGTGATTGTGGAGGGAGCTGCACCAAGGGGTGGACCGAGGAAGACCTGGGATCGGACTATACGTGCCGATCTCAAATCCAAAAACTTGACTAGTGAAGCAGCCCTTAACAGGGTTGCCTGGAACGCCACCATTAGGACAAGAGACTGAAACTGCACGTATGTGTGGAGCACTCAGTCTTAAAATGTTATGTATGTACTGTATGCATGTATGTATGGCAGACGCCACAGTACTGTACTGCTAGCTGCCAAATATACTTTCCCAAGACTGGAACCCTTAACCTCACAGTTTGCAGGCGAGTGCTCTACCAACCGTGCTACACTGATACAGCCTATGACCTGTGGCGCTTGCTCCGTCAATGTTCGATGAGCAAGTTTTTTTCTCCTACCGGTACTTGTTTTTTGGTATTTTGTCATTGAAATCGACAACTAGACTGAATATTTAAAAATTTAAGAGACTGAACTAGTATATATCTGTAAGTAAGAAGATGCCAGACCACAATTGCCTGGAAAAGTGCTTGTTATTAGGAAGGGGACAGTTACTGACTTAATAATCATAAACTTAATCCTTTGAGGAGTATGATGCATTTTAGTTTATTCTGGCTATCATTAGAACATTATATGTATTGTAGGAAGGACCTTTAGTAATGTAAAGGGTCAAACAAACTCGATAAATCCAGAAAAAGTGCTTGTGTGACACTGGCTTAAAGTAAATGTGAGATAGAAGTATTAAATACAGTATTATAGAATCGTTGAAAAAGTACAGTACAGTACTGTATTCTTGTCTGGTAATCATTAGACAATTGTATCAAGTTTATGTTTGAGTTGTGTAAGTCAGAAGGTGAATTGATCTTTTACGATTTTCAGGCTATAAGGAAGTTGGAGCCGTAAGCATCGATATAATTTAATTTTAGTTTTCACCAACCCACCAATTAATTTACAAATAAACCTAACTAATGAAATCAATTAAAGTAATAAATACATATGGTACTCCAAGGACTCGAACCTAGGATACTCACACCAAAATTCCGCACACTAAGCATTACGCTATCAAGACAGTACCGGTACTAATGTAGGTTTCATTCATAAATTTAAAGAACGAGTGCTGCACACAAAGTGTGGTTTTATGTAGTTTTATGAGGTCTACAACCGTGTTTTATGTAGTTTTACAAGGTCTACAACCGTGTTTTAGCTGGTAATTGTGCTAAATATTGATGATCACAGGGTGCAGTTTTAATATAGGAGTGCGCCGATTCGGAAAGTTGGGTGCGTCGCTTTGTTTACATGGTTATTAACTGTTAACCCTTTCAGGCTCATATGATGCAGAGGTTGCCAGATTAACAATAAGAAATAGAGTTCTCTCACTCTTATAAATACCTCTCCAAAATTAGTTTTCTGCCCACAGCTAACTCAAAGACAACTGCAGAGGTTGAAGTAACTAAACTAAAAGTTTCTAAATACCCCTGATGGTAACAAAGGCTTTAAAGTATCCCTAATAGGCTCAAAATCGCGTCATATGTTGGAGAGGGTTAAGATACCAGTAGCATTTGAACCAATTATTCTAAAATGTTAAATTTATATGTTGAGTAAATTCATCTGGCAACAACAGCAGTAGCCTACTGGTAACGTTTTTAGTGGAAGATGCTTTGGCAAGAATGTTAAGTGCGGCGTAGCGCCAGCCTTGTTTACACTACGCGTAGTGTCGTCGAACCTTTCTCATCATGTTTCCGTCTATTTTGACTGCCTTTGGATATAAAAATACATTAGCCTAACCAAACAACCTAACCTAACCTAACCTAACCTAACCTAGTATTCATGTAGTAATGACAGGGGGCAAATAGCAGAAAATATAGCGTCGAAATAGACGGGAACGTAACTGCGAGCGCACAACATGACGACCGTACGCCCGATCACTACATCCATCCCGATGCTTTTCTTGCTTGTATGCTGGTTACTATTAGATAGGTTTGCTTAGGGTGGGCTATAATTTTTTTTTTTTTTTTAATGTAGATTTTTTTGTAATTTGCTCCCTAGACCTCTATCTAGCTTAATAGAGATACCAGTATCTCTAATGTAGATATTTGAATGTTTATTTGTAAATGCCCTTCCATGGCCGACTCGAACACAGAGTCCAAACAGGGAAAAAAAAAAAAAAAAAAAAAATTGCACACATCTAGATTGCCCAGGGATACTAAGGACCATCACTCCCCCGGTCCCAGACCTCCCGGAGAGGTTCCGCCAACATCATAATTATATACCAAGGCGTTTTTTGGGGCGATATTCGCACACTTGCGGTCACAATTATTGGATGTTGATATCCAGAATAGACTGAAAATGCGTCATAATCCTCAGAGGGTAATGTCTTAACCAGTACAATACTGGTGACGTCCTTTTCATTATATTGCGGCAACTATTAGATGATGATATTCAGATTTGGAAGGACCTCTAGCAATAAGATGGCTTAAAACAATCTCAACCAACCCTTTTAACTACCACAGATCCTTCCTAAGCTGCATACTATTGTCTAAATATAGCTAGAATACAATATAACACACGTTTCTGGTACTCAAAGGGTTAATGAGTGCCTTCTCTTGCAGATGAAGTCAACAGTGGCCGAGCAGCATAACCAATCATAGAAGCCTGAAGACTGGTAGTATTTAAGCTAAGTACTGTACAACTGTATTGTTATGTGTATTACCAGTATACATATTACAGTGTCGGTATTACTGTAATCGTAGTGCGTATAGGTTTTGTGTTGCATTAATTTAAGTGATTTGTGTTTTTTTGTTTCCCCCCCACCCCCCCGAGAGCAATTGAATTTTGCGGAAAAGATGGCGGCTTGTGAGAAATAAGTACCGTAACATGCTTAACCCTTTTGCTGCGGGTGACGCCTGGCAAGTTACAGCAATTTCCAGGCTTTAACCCTCCAGCCCCGGCTATGTATTATATATATATTCCTCGAAACCCGGGTGTTTTGGCCGAAAAACGTCTAGGCTAGGCTACCGTATATTCGTTAATCAGACTGCTTCCCGCATTCCCGCACATCCCCAAGCGTAGCTGTGTTATTTACCTGTAGAATGGCATTAAGTAGAGCTCTCTAAGTCAACTGGTTGAGCTGTGATGATTTCATTGGAGATAACTTTATGGCCAAAACAGCCACTTTACACCACTTTTCGATACTTAACAACAACATACAGGCACACACGAACAAGCGACGCTCTCCTTCTTGTGGCAGGAGATGCGGGGCGTCGGTCCAGCCGGCTGTTGTTTACATGCGTCGGACCGACGCCTCGCACACGAAGCTCACAGGCTTTCAACCACTGGGCGTTCAAGAGGCCTTCCGGGTACCTGTTATATGCTTTTTTATGGGCGTTCAAGAGCCCTTCCGTGGTGAGAGGGTTAAAAGCCTGTAAAAACCGTAAAAATCGAGTGTCAGTGGGCGGGAGCGTGAGGGGCCCACTTCCGACCCTCAGAGCACCGAGCGGCTCACCGAGGTTGACTGTGTCTCGCGCGGGTCTCTCTCTGTGTCTCCCGACAGTGTAGCCAAGCGAGCGAGTGTTACATAATAGCGGGTTTCCCGCGTTTCACTGGCACCACTGCGGGTGAACCAGACCACGTACGGGGCCCGTTCTGGTGTCATTTTGAAGCTATTCTCGCCTAGTTTTCGGCAGAATGCACTTCATTTAATGCAGATGCTTGATTTATCATTCAGGAGTGCCTGAATATGCCTTGAATAGCCCAAACATAGCCTCAGCCAATGGGTTAATATTATTATTATTATTACATACACACTATAACAGGGTGTCAAACTAGTACAAAGTTTTAACATTGGAATTAATATGAGAAATTATAGGAAATTTGACATGAATACTTTTTTTATTTATTATTCAATTTACTCGCTAGACCTCCATCAAGCTTTTACAAACACCCCCTAGACTCCCATTCAAGTTAAATGTATAATGTTTCGGTAGCAAAAATATCCCGACCAAAGGACGATTCCTCCTAAAACTACAGGCTCGCTATCGATCGTCAGGAAAGAAATTACACCTTAATGGCATGAAAGGCCCTAATATTGACAAACAAAAGGGTTAAAGTTCTTAAAATCGCTAAAATAGTTGGTCGACCGTCCCAAGATTTCTAAACTAATGGGGCTAAACATGAGGGAGATGGGAGCCCCGAAAAAAACAACCATCCCCCCTTTAAGTGACCACCCTCCCATGAACAGGAACAAGCTATAAATACAATTACAGACTTAATGAGTTGCCTCGCCCTATGGAAGCATATGCAGGCTATTCATTTGTGGCCATCCCCTCGGGCATTAAGGGGGGCTGACTGACTTTTTCTGGGCCCCCTTCTCCCTCATGTTTAGCCCCGTTAGTTCTGAAATTTTATAACATTTGGCAATTTTAACATCTTTCCCCCAGTTTGCTTGAGCAATATTCGGACCTCTCGTGCAATTGAGGTCAATTTTGATAAGTTCTTTGCTTTTATATTGTCGTCCCAGTTTAGGTTTTTTTATTTTTGCAAATTGTGCATTTTAATTCCAGTTATTTTTTAGAAGTTGTTGTCTTTATATTGTGCAATTCCAGTTTTGGGGTGCTTGCTTTGCAAGTTTACATTTTAATTTTGATTTAAGCGTTGTTTCCACATAGCGATTTTGATTAGTTATTTTGTATTTTTACTGTGTTCGTATACGTTTTGGTTTGTTTATTTTGCAAGTTTTACATTATAACTTGGTAATGGGCGTTAATATATGATGTGGCATGAGGGAACTTCTTGATACTACTGTACTATTAATGAATAGACTCTAGACTGTGTGGCGGTCATTTATTCATATTTTTTCACCAACCAACTTTACTTCTAAATTCAATTAATGAAATCAATAAATACATGTGGCACTCCAAGGACTCGAACCTAGGATACTCACACCGAAATTCCGCACATTTATGCATTACGCTATCAAGACAGTTAAATAATTATGCCAAGGTGTCTAGACTTCCTCTTTTTTTTTTTAATTTTATTTATTTATTTATTTTTCTATTATGTAGGGCCTGATAAGAACAGATACTATATAAGGCTTGGCTTGATAAGAACAGATACTATATAAGGCTTGGCTTGATAAGAACAGATACTATATAAGGCTTGGCTTGATAAGAACAGATACTGTATAAGGCTTGGCTTGATAAGAACAGATACTGTATAAGGCTTGGCTTGATAAGAACAGATATGGTTTAAGTCCGTGGTGTTCAAGGGGTAGATCAAATATCCGCCAGGTTCTGAATGAGATTCCCGGATCAGGATGGGGTCAATAGCTCGCCTCGGTAAGTATGGTATGATATATAATATACCCGGGTGGCGGCGCGGGATTCGGTTGTGCTTGAGGCCGACCGAGACCTATAATTTATTGCAGTTAACTTTGAGTCCCGTCGCGTCGCACGCCTATGAGAGCTCTCCAGACGGCCCCAATGATCTCGGTCCGTGATACGCCCTGGAACACACGAATCAAATATAGGCCTGGTGGTTTATTTGTCTTGCCTTTAGTTTTGGATGCCGAGGAAATATAGACACTGTAAATTTCCACCTGTGTTAACTGTCTTGATAGCGTAATGCATAGTGCGCGGAATTTCGATGAGAGTATCCTGGGTTCGAGTCCTCGGAGTGCCACATGTATTTGTTGATTTCATTACTTGAGTTTAGATGTGAAGTTGGTTGGTGTAAAGAAACATGATAATATATCTGGTACCGGTAAAATTACATAACTTTGGAAGAGGACATAATTTCGGACATTCTGGAATAAAATTTAATAAACCGCAGTTATAGGATAAATACATAATGTTATGGAAAACAAGCAAGTCTGCGGTGTTGTTCCATAATGCAGAGCCATTTTTCTATAACTGTACCTTATATACTTTTATCCACTAATGTGTGAAGTATACTCCCTTGACGGAAGTTAGGCCTTTTTACGGTACCCGTTCTGTCGGATCTGTCTTTAGTGGTAGGGTTGTCTTAAGTTACCTTTTCCTGCATTATGTATAGGCTGCTAATTTCTGTTGTTTTTTTAAATGTAAAACTTGTAAAACAAGCAATTTTTTTGGTGTATTTCTTTAGATATTTATTATTCAATTTACTCGCTAGACCTCCATCAAGCTTTAAATAACACCCCTAGATTCTCATTAGAGTTAAATTTATACATGTTTCGGTAGAAAAAATATCCTTAACTTAAAGTTATAAGGTTAAAGTGTGTCACCACCATTTGAACTGTTTTGGGAGGTCTCGGTCTGTTGGTGCGTCACTATCGGGCCCTAACTCTAATTGAACAGAACACCTCGACCAAAACTTTGGTTCAAACGGTGGTCTCAGAGGTCTCGGTCTGTTGGTGCGTCACTATCGGGCCGTAACTCTACAGAACACCTCGACCAAAACTTTGGTTCAAACGGTGGTCTCGGAGGTCTCGGTTTGTTGGTGCGTCACTATCGGGCCGTAACTCTACAGAACACCTCGACCAAAACTTTGGTTAAAACGGTGGTCTCGGTCTGTTGGTGCGTCACTATCAGGCCCTAACTCTACAGAACACCTCGACCAAAACTTTGGTTCAAACGGTGGTCTCGGAGGTCTCGGTCTGCTGGTGCGTCAATATCGGGCCCTAACTTTAATTGAACAGAACGCCTCGACCAAAACTTTACAAATGGCGTTGTCATCTAATTATTTTTTGGTGTATTTGTTTTGTTTGTAAATATTTATTATTCAATTTACTCGCTAGAGCTCCATCAAGCTTTTAAAAACACCCCCTAGACTCCCATTCAAGTTAAATGTATAAATGTTTCGGTAGCAAAAATATCCCGACCTAAGGACGATTCCTCCTAAAACTACAGGCTCGCTATCGATCGTCAGGAAAGAAATTACACCTTAATGGCATGAAAGGCCCTAATATTGACAAACAAAAGGGTTAAAGTTCTTAAAATCGCTAAAATAGTTGGTCGACCGTCCCAAGATTTCTAAACTAATGGGGCTAAACATGAGGGAGATGGGAGCCCCGAAAAAAACAACCATCCCCCCTTTAAGTGACCACCCTCCCGTGAACAGGAACAAGCTATAAATACAATTACAGACTTAATGAGTTGCCTCGCCCTATGGAAGCATATGCAGGCTATTCATTTGTGGCCATCCCCTCGGGCATTAAGGGGGGCTGGCTGACTTTTTCTGGGCCCCCTTCTCCCTCATGTTTAGCCCCATTAGTTCTGAAATTTTATAACATTTGGCAATTTTAACATCTTTCCCCCAGTTTGCTTGAGCAATATTCGGACCTCTCGTGCAATTGAGGTCAATTTTGATAAGTTCTTTGCTTTTATATTGTCGTCCCAGTTTAGGTTTTTTTATTTTTGCAAATTGTGCATTTTAATTCCAGTTATTTTTTAGAAGTTGTTGTCTTTATATTGTGCAATTCCAGTTTTGGGGTGCTTGCTTTGCAAGTTTACATTTTAATTTTGATTTAAGCGTTGTTTCCACATAGCGATTTTGATTAGTTATTTTGTATTTTTACTGTGTTCGTATACGTTTTGGTTTGTTTATTTTGCAAGTTTTACATTATAACTTGGTAATGGGCGTTAATATATGATGTGGCATGAGGGAACTTCTTGATACTACTGTACTATTAATGAATAGACTCTAGACTGTGTGGCGGTCATTTATTCATATTTTTTCACCAACCAACTTTACTTCTAAATTCAATTAATGAAATCAATAAATACATGTGGCACTCCAAGGACTCGAACCTAGGATACTCACACCGAAATTCCGCGCATTTATGCATTACGCTATCAAGACAGTTAAATAATTATGCCAAGGTGTCTAGACTTCCTCTTTTTTTTTTTTAATTTTATTTATTTATTTATTTTTCTATTATGTAGGGCCTGATAAGAACAGATACTATATAAGGCTTGGCTTGATAAGAACAGATACTATATAAGGCTTGGCTTGATAAGAACAGATACTATATAAGGCTTGGCTTGATAAGAACAGATACTGTATAAGGCTTGGCTTGATAAGAACAGATACTGTATAAGGCTTGGCTTGATAAGAACAGATACTGTATAAGGCTTGGCTTGATAAGAACAGATATGGTTTAAGTCCGTGGTGTTCAAGGGGTAGATCAAATATCCGCCAGGTACTGAATGAGATTCCCGGATCAGGATGGGGTCAATAGCTCGCCTCGGTAAGTATGGTATGATATATAATATACCCGGGTGGCAGCGCGGGATTCGGTTGTGCTTGAGGCCGACCGAGACCTATAATTTATTGCAGTTAACTTTGAGTCCCGTCGCGTCGCACGCCTATGAGAGCTCTCCAGACGGCCCCAATGATCTCGGTCCGTGATACGCCCTGGAACACACGAATCAAATATAGGCCTGGTGGTTTATTTGTCTTGCCTTTAGTTTTGGATGCCGAGGAAATATAGACACTGTAAATTTCCACCTGTGTTAACTGTCTTGATAGCATAATGCATAGTGCGCGGAATTTCGATGAGAGTATCCTGGGTTCGAGTCCTCGGAGTGCCACATGTATTTGTTGATTTCATTACTTGAGTTTAGATGTGAAGTTGGTTGGTGTAAAGAAACATGATAATATATCTGGTACCGGTAAAATTACATAACTTTGGAAGAGGACATAATTTCGGACATTCTGGAATAAAATTTAATAAACCGCAGTTATAGGATAAATACATAATGTTATGGAAAAACAAGCAAGTCTGCGGTGTTGTTCCATAATGCAGAGCCATTTTTCTATAACTGTACCTTATATACTTTTATCCACTAATGTGTGAAGTATACTCCCTTGACGGAAGTTAGGCCTTTTTACGGTACCCGTTCTGTCGGATCTGTCTTTAGTGGTAGGGTTGTCTTAAGTTACCTTTTCCTGCATTATGTATAGGCTGCTAATTTCTTTTGTTTTTTTAAATGTAAAACTTGTAAAACAAGCAATTTTTTTGGTGTATTTCTTTAGATATTTATTATTCAATTTACTCGCTAGACCTCCATCAAGCTTTAAATAACACCCCCTAGATTCTCATTAGAGTTAAATTTATACATGTTTCGGTAGAAAAAATATCCTTAACTTAAAGTTATAAGGTTAAAGTGTGTCACCACCATTTGAACTGTTTTGGGAGGTCTCGGTCTGTTGGTGCGTCACTATCGGGCCCTAACTCTAATTGAACAGAACACCTCGACCAAAACTTTGGTTCAAACGGTGGTCTCGGAGGTCTCGGTCTGTTGGTGCGTCACTATCGGGCCGTAACTCTACAGAACACCTCGACCAAAACTTTGGTTCAAACGGTGGTCTCGGAGGTCTCGGTTTGTTGGTGCGTCACTATCGGGCCGTAACTCTACAGAACACCTCGACCAAAACTTTGGTTCAAACGGTGGTCTCGGTCTGTTGGTGCGTCACTATCAGGCCCTAACTCTACAGAACACCTCGACCAAAACTTTGGTTCAAACGGTGGTCTCGGAGGTCTCGGTCTGCTGGTGCGTCACTATCGGGCCCTAACTCTAATTGAACAGAACGCCTCGACCAAAACTTTACAAATGGCGTTGTCATCTAATTATTTTTTGGTGTATTTGTTTTGTTTGTAAATATTTATTATTCAATTTACTCGCTAGAGCTCCATCAAGCTTTTAAAAACACCCCCTAGACTCCCATTCAAGTTAAATGTATAAATGTTTCGGTAGCAAAAATATCCCAACCAAAGGACGATTCCTCCTAAAACTACAGGCTCGCTATCGATCGTCAGGAAAGAAATTTCACCTTAAACAAGTTATCAAAATTGCTATGTGGAAACAACGCTTAACCCTCCAGCCCCGGCTATTGTATTCTATAATTTGCCAAAAACCCGTGGGTTTTGGCCGAAAAACGTCTACGCCTAGGCTACCGTATGTTTGTTATTTTGACTGCTTCCGCATTCCCGCGCATCCTCAAGCGTAGATGTGTTTCGTACCTGTAGAATGGCGTTAAGTAGAGCTCTCTAAGTCAACTGGTTCAGTTGTGATGATGATTTAATTGGAGATAACTTTGTGGCAAAAACAGCCACTTTACACTACTTTTCGATACTTAACAATAATATACAGGCACACACGAACAAGCGACGCTCTCCTTCTTATGGTCGGAGATGCGCGGCGTCGGTCCAGCCGGCTGTTGTTTACATGCGTCAGACGGACGCCTCGCACACCAAGCTTACAGGCTTTCAAGCTGCCGGAGCCTCAGAGCCCTACCGGGTAGCTCGGGGTGTGTTTTTTATGGAGGCCTCAGAGCCCAACCGGGTCTGGAGGGTTAAGCAGAAGATTTTGTTAAGATTAGGAAGGACGTGTAGTGGTAATACTGGTAATTTTGTTACAATTTTGCAATTCATGTGTTTGCATTTTGGCTTACAGTAGATTTATTTATATAGGCAAACAAAAAAAACTTGATTATATTGTAGGTAACATTACAGTACTGTATATGATTTGTTTCAGTTTAGAAAAGATGTCGCGTAATCTCTGATATATTTTGCATTACTTTTCATGTTTAAAGAGTGACAGGACCCAAATAAAGGAATGTTGGAGCCAAAATGCCTGTACAGTACAGTCACCTGTTCTGAAAGGGTTAATGAAAGAGCAGAAATTATCACTCAGTCTTTCAAGTATATGTATTTATAATTGTTACGTACACTCGGGGGTATTAAGTGTTGTCATGGATTCCAGTGGTTTTCGCTCAAGAAGTGTTATTGATGTCTTTATAGTTACTGGGAAAAGTGCTTATCCCTCAGAGTATTAGTCAGTGTCCCAAACTTTGTGAAATATCTGACAACACTTATTAACCTCGACCGTACGATTTTAATGACCAAAATGTTGTTGCAGATCTGTATATCCCGGCCCGGGCCTGCAGTCGAACAGTCCAACACCAAGCCGACTAGATCACCTAGGACGCCTGGGTTGTCTTCATTCATCGGTAATTTTAAGGTAAGCTTTATAAGATTTAACATTTTAGCCTTTTCATTAATATTAAGTTGTTGTCTTTGCGAACTAAATATTATAGAAAGATACAAATGAACTTTCCAATGTTAGTAAATGATTAATGAAATAAATATTTATCATAGATTTATCTAGCTTAGCAAAATTTAACGTACAGTAACCAAAATTGTACAGCACATTGTTAGGGACAGAGGTGCATGGGGGCGGTTCGTTCGTGGCCACCCCTTCGGGGATCACGGCGTCAGGCAATAGAATAGAATTTTGTGATACCGGTATATATTTATTGTAAGTGTACTGTATTGATATAATTGTGTTATTATTAATAGTAGCCTACAGTAGTATGACCTAGATGTGTGTGAATGTGTGTTTTGCTTTTGTATTCTGTTGTGTTGTCCCTGTTCAGGCTCTGTCTCGAGTCGACCACCCCCAGAAAAACAAAACAAATGGGGAATGGGCCTGAGTAAATAGATACAGTAGATTGATAGTACACTAGTTTTTCCTTTGCCCCTCAACTTTCTCTTCATAATTGCTGAGGGGCACAGGGTCCTGGATGGGGCTTTGGTTTCCCGGGCGTTTCCGCACCCTCCTCAGCTCCCCGCCATGGAGTGGCTTCGGTCACCCAGGCTTTATTGTGGTCGGCAGGGAGGGTTCTGTGGGGGCACTCGGTTATAGCCTTGGCCTTGCTCGGGGCCTTGGGGCTGTTCGGCCAGGCAGCTTGGGGAACAACAACATCCATCCTTCCGAATCCTCCCTCCCTCGCGAGGACAGAGTCCACCTGGCCAGGCTGAGATGCGGACACCATCCAGCTCTCCTGAGCTATCAGAAGAGACTGGATGACTCCGTTGTCGACGCCTGCCCGGGATGTAACACAGCACCCCATACCATTAAACACATCATCGAAGACTGCATTTCACACAACCACTTACGCCAACAACACAACCTACACTCAATGAGAGCTCTGTGGGAAAGCCCGATCGTGGCCATGGCCTTCCTCAGGGACTCGGGGCTGTTCGGCCAGGCAGCTTAGGGAACAACAACAACAACAACAACACTAGTTAGTTATGTAGAGCAGATTAACCAGACCACTGAGCTCCATACGGAAATCTCATAGGTCTGGCCCGAAGGATTGGATCAGATTACTGAAAGGAGCTTAAGGCGACGCAAAAAACGGACGATAGGGGGGAAGGAAAATGACGGAGAATCGGATAAAAGGTCAGTGAATGATTTAGTACCAAAACAAACCGTACGCAGACGGGCAGTATCTGGGCAGTCAAAGACGTGGCGAACAGTTAGAGGGGAATGACAGGAGGAGCAGGTAGGGGGCGGAGTGCGGGGAGTGGACATCAAATAACCGTGAGTCAGCCGGGAATAGCCTATCCTAAGTCTAGTTAGTAAAACTTCCTCACACCTGTGAGACCTGGAAGACGAGGGCCGAGGACGGACAGAAGGTTTGATTGCACGGAGTTTATTATTGCAGGGTAGAGCATCCCAATGAGATTGCCACGTGCAAAGAATAGAAGGCTTGAGTAAGGACAGCCAATCACCTAACGGAAGGTGGGGCTGGCGAGGGATCATTAAAATAGCATTCTTAGCCGCAGCATCGGCGTCTTCATTGCCACGGACACCGATGTGAGCAGGAATCCAACATAACTGGACCTGGAATCCACGTAGGCTCATCTCGTGAAGAGCGTGTTTTATGGCTAAAACTATTACGTGGGAGGACGAATAAGCACGGAGCGCTTCGAGGGCACTACGAGAGTCACTGTAAATTATAAAGGGCTGTTGAGGGGTGTCACGTATAATGTCAATAGCGGATTGGATAGCTAAAAGTTCAGCAGTAAAGATAGAGGCTTGGGGCGGGAGAGAAAACTGAAGGAGCTTAGTAGAGGACACAGCAGCGAGGCCCACCCCAGAGTCAGTCTTAGACCCGTCAGTGAAGATGGCAAAATGGGGGCCTTTACGACGTATGTGTTCGAGTGCGTGTTGGCAGTGATGGCTAGGGACAAAAGGATATCTCTTAGAGAGGAAGGAGAGGTGAGTGCAAACATTGGGGAGAGAGATAACCCATGGGGGGTAAGGGGAGACAACTAGTACACTAGTTGTTGTTGTTGTTGTTGTTGTTGTTCCCCAGGCTGCCTGGCCGAACAGCCCCAAGGTCCCGAGCAAGGCCAAGGCCATAGAGCGCCCCCACAAAACCCTCCCTGCTTACCACTAACAAAACCCAGGTGACCGAAGCCACTCTAAGGCAGGGAGCTGAGGAGGGCGCGGAAACGCCCGAGAAACCAAAGCCCCACCCAAGGCCCTGTGCCCCTCAGTAATTATGAAGGGAAAGTTGAGGGGCAAGGGAAAAATGTGACGCTTTGGCTCCCAATCTGCCAACTTTTAGGTTGGCAGTAAGGAGGTCGATCCACGGAAAAGACGCCGTCACTTGAGATCTAGAAGATATATAAGTAAAAGGAACAGTCAGAGTAAGCTATGGGTATGGCAGAGAACGTTCAACTCTCATTTTGATAGACCAGCCCATCACCAGACTAGTACACTAGTAGTATTATAAGCTTTATATTGATAGTAGTAATATTATATGGTTTATTAATTTACTATTTTACTTTCAGGAACAAGTGCTGAAGATGATTGGATCTTCCCAGTGATGAAGATGTTTGTAGAAGAAGAAAGAACAAGAATCCATCTGACAAGCCGAACATAACTCAACCAAAAAGTAAAGGTATTTATGCAGTCTTTTAATTACTGTACTAAAGTGTTAATTGTTTTGAACTGGCGGTAAATTGCAAAGTTGCCGTCAAGATGTCTAGGTTATTTTGAAGGATTTGTAGTGAAATATGGTGGTAATTATATGCACTCCGTTAATTACTGTATTATAGTCTATTTCTTTTGAAGTGACGGTAAATTGCAAAGTTCCCATCAAGATTTCTAGGATATTTAAATGTTTTGTACTGAAATATGGTGCTAATTATACAAACTTGGTGTTAATAAGATGCAGACACATAGTAGTAATATAGGTTATTTGAAAGGTTTTGTAATGAAATATGTGGCTAATTATACAAACTTGGTGTTAATAGGATGCAGACACATGGTTGTTGTTGTTGTTCCCCAGGCTGTCTGGCCGAACAGCCCCAAGGTCTCGAGCAAGGCCAAGGCCACAAACGAGCGCCCCCACAAAATCCCTCCTGCCTACCACTAACAAAGCCCGGGTGACCGAAGCCACTCCAAGGCAGGGAGCTGAGGAGGGTGCGGAAACGCCCGGGAAACCAAAGCCCCACCCAAGGCCCCGTGCCCCTCAGCAATTATGAAGGGAAAGTTGAGGGGCAAGGGAAAAATGTGACGCTTTGGCTCCCAATCTGCCAACTTCTAGGTTGGCAGTAGGGAGGTCAATCCACGGAAAAGACGCCGCCACTTGAGATCTAGAAGATATATAAGTAAAAGGAACAGTCAGAGTAAGCTATGGGTATGGCAGAGATAACTCAGTTCTCACTCGGATAGACCAGCCCATCACCACATGACTAGAACCCAATCCTCTCAGCATCAGCTAGGAAAGGCCCTAGAAAGCCGCCTTTGGCGGGGGGATAGCTCCCCTATTTCAACTCCTTTCGGGGTTGGGCACCCGCCTAGACACATGGTAGTTTCATATTTGTGCATTAAGTATCGAAAAATGAGTAGCTAAGGGATTCAATTTACCGCCAGATAAAAAGAAACAGACTATAGTTTATTGTTAACCCTTCAACACTAGCACAGAATCTTCATCGTATTGTGGTTGCCATTAGACGATTTTCTGTAACTTATAATGTACTGTATCTGTAAGCCTCAAAGGTAATATACGATCTCAATTGATCCTCTGAATAACATAGGTCCTTCTTAAACTGCATAAAATAATGTAATCTTGGCCAGAACCCAAGGTAATAATATAAAAATGGGGTTTTGGCACCGTGTCCATTTTTCTTTTGATTACACAGCCGACATATCGGATTATCGGCGCCTACGACTTCAGCTTGTTTATTTTTGATCAACTATGGATTATGTATTATTCTTGATTATTGATTTATTCCACCATTGTAAGCATTCCTAAGTCACTGTCCACTGCTTTTATGCATCGATTCGGACTGCAGAAAATCATCGATCAAGTGCTTTTGGCCCTGAGTCAAGCAGGAGTCCGCTCCGGGTTGCGCGATGAAGACTCGATTTGTCCGCCCGGGGGGCCATCCGTGTTCTGTGGGTTAAAGGCTTTTGAAAAATGTTCATGGTATTTTTTCCTTTTTAACTTCATGTATACAGTGGAGCCCCCATTTTCGCTACATCGGTCTTCGCTGATTCAATTCTCGCACCACACACCATATATTCCCAATTTCAATTCTCGCGCCAAAAGCCTCAATTCTCGCATCAAAATCCCAGCCGAAACCTGAAAAAATAGCAAAAATAACGAAAAACTAGAAAACAAACAAAAACAATAATTTTGTTTTAACATAACGAAAGAATCTGTCAGCTGCTTGCCGTTTAGAGACGAAATCCGAGTGAATCCGAGATCCGATCGTCCAATGCACAAGATGCCGCTATCTTTGTATGACGTCATCACTAAGCAGACGCTTGCAGTTTAGCTAGTATCTGTATTGACAAAACAACCGTTTGCAATTTTTGTTGTGCCTGAACCCCTTATCTCTCGCGTTTATTATAACCTCTAGTACATCTAGTTGTTGTTGTTTTGCCCCAAGCTGCCTGGCCGAACAGCCCCAAGGCCCCGAGCAAGGCCAAGGCCATAACCGAGCGCCCCCACAGAACCCTCCCTGCCAACCACAATAAAGCCTGGGTGACCGAAGCCACTCCATGGCGGGGAGCTGAGGAGGGTGCGGAAACGCCCGGGAAACCAAAGCCCCATCCAGGACCCTGTGCCCCTCAGCAATTATGAAGAGAAAGTTGAGGGGCAAAGGAAAAATGTGACGCTTTGGCTTCCAATCTTGGTAGATTGGGAGGTCAATCCACGGAAAAGACGCCGTCACTTGAGATCTAGAAAACATATAAGTAAAAGGAACAGTCAGAGTAAGCTATGGGTGATAGGGATGGTTGGCCTGGTGGTAGCAATGAAGGAATTTCATGCTCAAAACACAGAGCAAAGACCAGTCCATGTCGGACGAAAGCGATTAAAATGCCTAGCCTAGGCTAGGCTAAATATGACAATGATTTATAATAAAATCTGTGGTAAGTAATCTTCTCATAATACGTATTTATATGTCTTTTCCTCGTAATATGTATTTATTGGATGTATTTGGGGCGAAATGGGTACTTGGGTGGCTGGACTAATTTAGAACCTAGGCCTAAAAAAAATTGCATGATAGAAACAATGCCCCAATCTACAGTATTTATGGTTAGGACTGTCATTTAGCCATGTCTACATTATTATTTACAATGCATAAGATTTAGGCCTAGGCTACTTGATGTAGCCTAGACAAAAAACATGTTTTCATAGCCTAACACTGGGAAAAAGTGCGGTAATTGTTTAGATATTGGGACTTTGTTTTTCTAGTTATTAAAAACTTATTCTATGGTGTATTATATGATACATTATAATGCATACAATTAAATTTGTGTACAATAAAACATGTTTTCTTAGGCAAAAAATAGAAAAAGACGCAAATTTTGGCATGAGCACAGAACCGATTGAATTTTCCCCATAAGAACAGTGCCCCAATCTTGGCTGTTTCAATCCTAGCTCTATTTCTGCGGAACCGATTAGCAGCTAGGATGGGGGCTCCACTGTAGAGCATTTGTAATGTTGATTATGATTTTGCTTGTTTTCCAGATCAACCCAGAACTTGAGTGAAGGAGGTTATCCCGGTGTGAGTGGTGGTGGTGGTGGTGGGCATCCCAGCAACCCCAGCCTGGCAATGGAGGAGGAACGTTACTACCAGAACGTCACCTTCCACCCTGACCCCCGCAACCGTACCCGCCCTGGTCCCGGGCTCCCCCCCTCCCCCGCCTCACATGATGCCCCTGACCCCCCCCAGGTCAGACACCCACCCAGCTTCAGCCTTCATGCAGCGGGAGGACATGTTGCCACCTCGCACAGAGTTACAGCGCCCGACCTGACAGCGGGATCTGCGGGCAAATGCCAAGATGATGGAGATGACAGAGGAGGTGCGGCGGCACAGGAAGACCCTAATGTGAGTATTTTATTTATATTGCTGTAATTATTATGAAAATTTACCAAGAGTATGATAGTGGAAGGCTTCACTCTGATTTTGCTGATATTGTATTGTGGTTAATGTCAGAAAACTTTAATAAGGTTAGGAGAATATCTTTGAATCTTCTTCCTATCTTGACTAGCATAAGTAATTGTTTGTTTTATATATTACAAATATTTGAATATATTGTCAACATTACTGTATGGGTCTCGTTAGCCTTGGTCGGCAACTCATCTAGGGGAGACAACCTTTTACAAATCCGGGTGGATGGGACTCGTCAGCCTTGGTTGGCAACCTGTCTAGGGGAATAAACCTGATACAAATCCCTTAGGTAAGGCAGGTTAGTGGATGGATTAGCCGAACACCACTGTAGAAAAATAGTTCTAACAAGATACACAGAGGGCCTCGGAGTCAGACTGATCCTAAATTGAGTGGTCAATCCTGTAAGTCCTTCACTAAACTGGCTCAGGTTGTCCCTCTCACAGAGAATAGGTCCGCTTGGGGGCATTCTGTGTATGGCCACCCTCGTAAGGGGAGTAAGGCATCCGGCAATAGATAGATAGATAGACTGTATTACTGTCCACAGTATACAAATGGTATATTTGTCAATTCTCCCACTTTTTGTAAGCCTTTCTTTACTAACACTATAGCCTATATACTATCTTTCTAATGTCAAGCATATAAGGTCATTTGTTCCTAAAGTAAGTAACATTTTATTATTTAATTTCACATTAACCCTCCAGCCTAGCTTGCGACTGTGCTCCGGTACCGGGTGTTTTGACGATCTTTGGCCTATGTTAACTACTCTGTAAGTCAATGAATATGTCATGTAATGTTGTAAATAAAAAAGAATAATGTTCCACAAACCTTCCTCTGTCGAATGGCGTTGAGTAGAGGTCTCTAGCCCCTCTGGTTGCATAATGGTGAGCGCGGGAAGACGAGTGCTTTTCGGCGGCAAATTCTTCCCGCGTTCGGACGCGTCGCCTCGGCCATGGCTACGACGCACCTAGCCGCTCGCCGCGCCAAAGTATTTATCTCCCTTAGACGATTTTAGTGTTTGATATTGAGAATGTGATGTTTATTTGATATTTTCTAGTTATTTTGAGGCCAATTATATAAAATATGTTTATTAGGGTATCACTGTCACTGATATTGCTAATTTTCACTCGATACCGTACATTTTATTAGTAATTGAGGTAGCTTATTGTTGTATTAGGCACTGATTATTCGTTATCACAGGTGTTTATTATACTTTGGCCATCAAATATTAGGTCTTGTGTCACTTTCACTAATATGCTTTAGAGTGTCACTGTCACTGATAATGCTCATTTTCACTCGATACCGTACATTTTATTAGTAATTGAGGTAGGTTATTGTTGTATTAGGCACTGATTATTCGTTATCACAGGTGTTTATTATACTTTGGCCATCAAATATTAGGTCTTGTGTCACTTTCACTTTGACAAATATGCTTTAGAGAGTGTCACTGTCACTGATAATGCTCATTTTCACTCGATACCGTACATTTTATTAGTAATTGAGGTAGGTTATTGTTGTATTAGGCACTGATTATTCGTTATCACAGGTGTTTATTATACTTTGGCCATCAAATATTAGGTCTTGTGTCACTTTCACTTTGACAAATATGCTTTAGAGAGTGTCACTGTCACTGATAATGCTCATTTTCACTCGATACCGTACATTTTATTAGTAATTGAGGTAGGTTATTGTTGTATTAGGCACTGATTATTCGTTATCACAGGTGTTTATTATACTTTGGCCATCAAATATTAGGTCTTGTGTCACTTTCACTTAGTTATATGATTTGTAAACGATTTATATACAATTTATTGTCTTTTTTTCACTGATTTCTATATTTCTATAGGTTCTAATCATATGAATGTCACTTGGTATATACATATGTGTCACTTTCACATATTATTATGGTGTAATTGTATTTGTATCAATGTTCTCATAATATATGACTTGTATTACAATACATTGGTTTTCTTCCACTTTTTGCCTATATAATTATAGTGTACATATTGTCATTTTATTTGGCAATTTCAGTATGATTATTAGAACTCCAGCTTGGAGTGGTAATCAAAGAAGCAATCTACAGCACAGAGTGCCACCTTGCACTCCACACACTCCAGGGTTGACTTTTTACCTGACCTCGGCTTCACCCTGCTGTTGTAGCAGACATGGCACCGCTTCTGCTGTGTTCTTCCGGATTCATTCTGAGGCAGGGAACCAAGCCTGTGCCTAGTCAAGTATTGAGCAGACTGCAAGCGGTCAATAACGGCGGGCCCAGGATGTGCCACTGCCCTCTGTGGCATAGCATACTTCTCCAGGAGCTCCGTCAACACCTGCTTTTGGAACCTCCGCAGGCTATTGAACTTCATGGGTGTGTTCACATTCCGAAGCTTGTATATGTTGTAGGCATTCAGAACTGACATGTCCACCATATGCAGAAAGAACTTTTTGTACCATCTGCACGAGGTACGCAGGCAGTCAATGAAGCCTATCTGCATGTCGGACTTGTCCACCAGCCTCATGTTGATGTTGTAGTCCAGGACAGCATCGGGCTTGGTCACCCTGGCCTGGGTGCGGCGATCCACCTTGCCAGTCTCCACCATTTCCCCCTTGTGGATGGTGGTCAGGAGGTTGACCTTCCGCTGGTCGTGCCAGTGGATAGCCAGAATGGGCCCCGACTTCTTCTTGAACACATCACCTTTTTTGGTCTTTGGAGGGAAAGGTGGCATGCCCTTCCTTTTCCCTCGTACTGTGCCTACAGTCCCCGTCTTGCGCTCATGCAGGTACTGTGAGAGAGTGGGGGACGTGTAATAATTGTCCGTGTAGAGGACGTGATTCTTATGAAAGTAGCGGTCCATCATGGCTTGCACCACTGCTCCGCCAAAGCCAATGAGGGGGTCCACAAGCAAGTCCCCTTCCTTCCCGCTGTAGACCAGGAAGTCCAGGACATAGCCAGTTTGGCAGTCGCACAGCACAAAGAATTTTATGCCAAAGCGATGTCTTGTGGCGGGATGTACTGCCGGAAGCTGAGTTTTCCCCGGAACAGCACAAGAGACTCGTCAATGACGACCTTGCGGAAGGGCTTGAAGTAGGAGGTGAAGCGTTCTCGCATCATCTCATACAACGTCCTAATCTTCCACAGCTTGTCTGGGAGGTGGACGTCAAGGTTGGTGACAAGATGGAGCGCTGCGAGGATATCAAGGTACCGGTCGCGAGACATATATTTCCCGAAGGCAGGGGTGGATATCAGATCATTGGTGATCCAATAGTCAGGCAACCTATGCTTCTTGACATGAGGCATTAGCATGGTGAGTGCCAGGAACACCATGAACTCTTTATGAGTCACTGGGGTCCACTGCCTCATGTGGCCCTTGGTCACCTTTCCCAAAAGTGGACCTGGAATTGGTGCTGCTTATTTGTCTCTTTGACAACATAGCCTACCACCTCCTCATCAAAGAAGGCCTCAAACAGTTCGTGTGGTGGAGCATTGGGGCCTGCAGGAAAATTGGGGGTAACGCCTGAACCCTCCAGTACCTCATCAAAAGCTGGCACATCAGGGTTGTATGCATCCTCATCAACTACGTCTTGCCACTGAAAAACGTAGAATGGGTCTTGTCTACGCTGACGAGGAGCTCCAGCTGGTGGCCCAGCACGCCCACGGCCAACTCGGGAGGCGCGCGCCCTAGGGCGGCGAGGGCGGCGGCCAGGGCGGTGGGCAGCACGACGGGCAGCACGACGCCGGGCCAAGCGGATGGGTCGAGGGTCGTCGATGTCCATATAGTCATCGTCAGAGTGGTCATCTTGCCCTGACGGTGGACCTATGTAATCATGGCCAGAGTCTTCAGAGAGGTGCCCTTCATCATCAGTGGCCCCCACATAATCTGGCGGGGAACCAGTGATGCGTGGGCGGCGTGCGGGTGGGCGAGGTGGGGAAGGAGTGGCAGGTGAGGCTGTGTCCCCCCGAGGTCCCGGGCTCCTTGGCCTGCGACGAGTGACAGAAAGCAATGTTTCACTGTCACTAGGGCCAGGTATTGGTGATGCGAGCTCAAAGACTTCTTCAGGAAGACATGTTGAAGGCGGGAGAGGTGGGGAGGACCGTGGGGAAAGTTGCGGGGACGTATGGCTGGGGCCGGCCGGGGTGGACGCCGCGGGAGCCTCGAACAAAACTCTCTTACTTTTCTTAATTTTCTTGGTATATTTCCTACCTTTCCCCTTTTCGGCAGCAGTATGTCTCCTGTCGGGGGACCTAGGAGGCAAATAGGCCGAAAGTGTGGGGGTCCTCAACCCTTGGCAATGGTGGGGGTGGTGGGGAAGAATGCGGGGCATCCGGGTCATCTTGGGTGGCGTGGGTAGATAAGGGAGACAATGGCGGACGAGAAGGGTCACCACGCTGACCCTCACTCACAGCCTCATCCTCACCAAGTAGTTTTGCTTGTTCCCTAGCTGCCGCGGCCGCCTTCTCAAGTATTTTCTGCTTATACAAATGTAGCTTGAAAGGCGATTTACCAGGGGAAGGGCTTGGCGTCGTGTCACTTAAGCGAAATTTGATGAGTGACCTTGAACTCTCCCACTCGCTCACTCTCTCAAGTTCACTGTCTTTAGGTAAACCAGCTTCCTCAACAACTGGTACATCACCTTCATCACTCTCATCACTGTCATGTTCTCTCGCAAATCCCAGGAATTGCTCTTCTTTATCACTCTCATGGCCATAATCACTCGACTTATAATTACTGGAGTCGTCACTGACTTCATCATCAACATTATGCTTGGCATCAGCTCGCTCATAAAGTCTCAATGTCGTCTCAATACCTCCGGGAGATAACACATTTAGGCGATGGCGTCGGGGTAAGGCGCGACGAACAAGCAAGGGCGTCGTAGGAAGCACGGTATCGGACACAGCGGAATCACTATTTGGCGTACTGTCCATGATGGCGTCGGGGTAGATACTGTTGCTGTGGCGGAGTTTACGCCTGGTGGCGCCACCTACCGTCCCACGATACCGAAAATGTACGCGCGGCATTCGAAAGCACGCATGCAAGCAATGGGCGTTCAAGAGCCCTTCCGGGTTGCGCGGGCCGAGGTTGTTATGGGCGTTCAAGAGCCCATCCGGGTTGGAGGGGTTAAGCATGTCAGTAATGGATAATTTTTCCCATTTTTTAATACATCAATCCCGGTAGGATTAACAAGCACTACCTTAAAAACCTATATTTTATTGTTCCAATGAGCTATATTTTATTTGCTGTAATTAGGCGATAAATCATGACTTCTATCCTCTGTAACTCATAAAGGGCTAGAGCAAATTGGCTGTAAACTATCCCATCTATTCCGTGACTGACCCTTCCCAAATGGTAGAAATATTAGCTCGGTTACTCTAGTCGTTTTTTGAGTTACAGAGGATAGAGGTCATGAATTTTTGCCTACTTACAGCGAATAGACTATAGTGTCTAGTGTTTAACCTAACAAGTGCGCATGGGGGTAATTGGAAACGTCCCCCTGTGCTGACGTATTTGAGGTGTTTCCGTCACTAAAATATTCATTGTACCATTAATAGCATTAATACTTATCCATATGCTCCTATTATGGGTATAGCCCGCGAGTTGTATAATGTATGGGTGAGGCAAGCTGCTTTCCAGCCAATTTCCCCCAAGGCCACTGAGACACAGTCGATCGATACTCTCTCTCTCTCTCTTGCACTCGCTTGCTAACAGTGATGACAAGGCCCTGCTTGCAACTCGCTAATGTTAGCACGAAAATATACCTCAGAATAAGGGAATAACAGGGAAAATAGGTGATAACTGAAGGAGAGGAGGAAAGTGGGGAAGGAGGGGAGGTAGAGGACTGAGATTTTGCATGGCCCAGGGGCCAAAAAAAAAATAAATAAAATAAAAACAAATTGTTTTTCGATGTCAAACGTTGATTTTTTTTTTCACTCACTCTTAAGAGTCTCCCCGCAGTCCGCCGGGGGAACTCTTAAGAGTCTCCCCGTAGTTCCCGGGTTAAATAAGCCTTGCTATCATGGATGTATGTACAGTGTTCCCTGGAGTATCACCACTGTAGGTCTTAAGGGGAGGTTTTTAGTTGATTCCTTAGACTTCCATCAAATATAAAATTACTCTCCCTAGACCCCCTTTCAAGATAAATTTGTACATTTTTCGGTAGAAAAATGTCCCGGCCGAAGGCCGATTCCCCTTAAATTACAAGCTCGCTATCGCTCGCCAGGATACAATCGACACCTAAATGGCACGAATGGTCTTAAAATTTACAGAAACGGGGCGAGGGTTCTTAAAATCTTAACGTCTTAAAATCTCAAAAGCAATGGAGCTAAACATGAGGGAGAAAGAGGTCCAGAAAAAAATCCTCCAGGTGGAAATCTCCCCTTAAAAAAGACATACAGTGCATACATAAATATACGTGGGCGACTCGAGACAGAACTTACACAGGAACATAAATATACGTGGGCGACTCGAGACAGAACTTACACAGGAACATAAATATACGTGGGTGACTCGAGACAGAACTTACACAGGAACATAAATATACGTGGGCGACTCGAGACAGAACTTACACAGGAACAAAAATATACGTGGGTGACTCGAGACAGAACTTACACAGGAACAAAAATATACGTGGGCGACTCGAGACAGAACTTACACAGGAACATAAATATACGTGGGCGACTCGAGACAGAACTTACACAGGAACATAAATATACGTGGGTGACTCGAGACAGAACTTACACAGAAACAGGTCGCCCAGGAGAAGACTCAGAGACCCAAGGCCCATTTTGGGTTCCCCAGCAAAAGAATCCCAGGTCCAAGACCTGGAGAGGTTCCGATCTCAGCAGGCAGACACTCAGCAAAGCTCACCACCACAATGCCCGCTGACCTTACTTCCAGGCATGGCCCTTCACAACACACACACACACACACACAACCACACACACACACACACACACACACACACACACACACACACACAGCCTGTAGCCTAGTAGGTAGAGCTCTCGTCTCACACACGAGGGGTCGGGGGTTCAATTCCCGGCCGGGCGGAGACAAATTGGGCTTGTCTCCTTTCATGTGTTAGCCTCAGTTCACCTAGCTGTAAATAGGTACCTGGAATAAGTGGACGACGTTGTGACGTCCCATCTGGGGTTGGCAAAAATGGTACAAGGCGAGATGGGTATCATATGGTTCACCTAAGCTGATGGCTACCTAAGCCTTCAGGCGAGACGGTACCGTCTATAGTGAGAATGGTACCATACAGATCCACCCTAAGCCTTCGTTTCCAATGTCGCCAATTGGCTAAAATACAGACTACACACACATCCATAGCCATTCCAACAGTACATAAAACACTTAACATGCATTTCACGCAATACATTCCCAGTTAAGGAGGAGCGATAATAATGAGCTTAGCTCGCATTGCGTGGATTCCCCTTGACGAACAAGTAACTGAGTAACAACACACACAACACACACACCAAACACACACAACACAGACACACACACACACACACACACACACAGACACACACACACACACACACACACCCACACACACACACACCTGTTTCCACACTGTTTTTATATTAGTTTGATGTCTTTGGTTGGTGAAAAAAATATGAAAATCTGTGACCAGTATGTTTGTAATGGTGTTTTGGCTGGATTTTGTTGAAGTTTGAACCCTATTTCATTATAAATATATGAAGTTCTTTATTACCCATATCAGGACTGTTTCGTGTTAAGGGGAGATCACTCGAGGGATTTTTTTCTGGACCCCTTTCTCTCATGTTTAGCCCCATTGGTTTTTAGATTTTAAGACGCTCGCCCCCTTTAGTTTGTCGATTTTAGGAACTTTCGCCCCATTTCTGTAAATTTTAAGAATTTTCGTGCCATTTAGGTGTCTATATTTTCCTGGCGAGCGATAGCGAGCCTGTAATATAAGAGGAACCGGCCTTCGGCCGGGAAATTGTTCTACCGAAAAAGTACAAATTTATCTTGAAATGAGGTATAGGGGGTGTAATTTTAAGCTTGATGGAAGTCTAGGGAACACTAAATACCTCCCCTTAATTGTTGTATATTTTCCCATTATTTGTTATTGGCTTTATCGTTTGTTATTTGTAGTGTTAGGTTGGTTTCATATTTGTTGATAGGTTTCTCTTATAAGTTCCTGTACTTGGTGTTTTTGGTGTAAATATGTTTTGTTTAGAAGGTTGTTTTGGTTTGGTTCGAATGTTATTTTGGTTCGAATGTTGTTTTGGTTTGGTTCGAATGTTGTTTTGGTTAGGTTCGAATGTTGTTTTGGTTTGGTTCGAATGTTGTTTTGGTTTGGTTCGAATGTTGTTTTGGTTTGGTTCGAATGTTGTTTTGGTTTGGTTCGAATGTTGTTTTGGTTCTCGTCGTCTATGTTTCTCTTCATTCGGTTGAAGTTTGTCCTAGTTTTGGTATCCTGCCTTACGTGTGAATTTATGCAGACATGTTCTCTGATGATATTTTGTTAATGAACAGTAATCACTCCCATATCCGACCTGTCATTATCCGAACCTCGCCAATAACCGAACAGGCCATGG
Source organism: Paralithodes platypus (assembly GCA_032716605.1). NCBI lineage: Eukaryota > Metazoa > Arthropoda > Malacostraca > Decapoda > Lithodidae > Paralithodes > Paralithodes platypus. The sequence continues at coordinate 34,710,418 of CM064508.1, forward strand.
GATATATATATATAAATAAATAAAGTAAAGTTGTTCATGACTCAAAAAAAAAAAAAAAAAAAAATTACCGAAATCGCCGATATATAATAATTTACTTATCATTACTTACTATATCTTATAAACAATAGTAGGTAGCCAACTTACCATAATACCGATACGCATGCGGTTTTGTTTATCACCTGTTTACTAAAGTGCCACCATTATCGATTTTCTTCGAGCGGGAGGGTTATCAATTGAAGTTATATTCGCTAGCATATATAGTTAGATGTAAGACATGATAAATACCACTAGAAATATGAATTGGCAAAATCCATATATCACTTCGAAATTGTTCTGAAATTTCAAAACAAAAGTTTAAATACAAACTGCTAGTGTAAGTCATTGCTGCTAGATCGAAGTAAAGGTCTCTAGATCTAGCGGAAGTCGCTATACGTATTGGCAGTACTGCACACTGCCGACGGCGATACGTTGTTGACATTGTTGTTGATGTTCCAGTGGAGGGATGAACAAAATATTTTTGTTGTCCAATAATAGGTATTTCATAGTGCCACAGGACTTATTTTGATATATTTATGACCCCTGGTATGAGGGTATGTTGCCAATATAATAATAGAGACAAATAAATAGTTAAAAGGACTAAGAACAAGACCTCACGGGCTTCACTGTTCATTGTAAAGCGGTGAATGTTAAGGCTCTCAGCCTATGCCCGAGAGGAAGTAAGTTGGAATATAGAAAAAAAACAAAAAAAAAAAAAAAAAAAAAAAAAATCTAATAATAATGACAAATAAATAATTTACTCTGTGTATCCGAATACTCCCTGTCACCGAACTGGCCATGGCCCATATAGTTCCATTATGGGAGTGATCACTGTAGTTTGATTGGACCTGTTTTGGTCATATTGTTCTCGGCAGAGTGCAATATTTTGTTGTTTAGATTTGTTATGTTTAAACCTTTCGCTGCGGGTGACGTTCTGGAATGTTTTGGCAAGTTACAGCAATTTCCAGGCTTTAAAAGCCTGTAAAAAAAACTAAAAAATCGAGTGTCAGTGGGCGGGAGCGTGAGGGGCCCACCTCCGACCCTCCGAGCACCGAGCGGTTCACTGAGATAGGCTGTGTCTCGCGCGGGTCTCTCTCACCAGTGTAGCCAAGCGAGCGAGTGTTACATAATAGCGGGGTTCCCGCATTTCACTGGGACCACTGCGGGTGAACCAGACCACGTACAGTGTCCGTTCTGGTGTCATTTTGAAGCTATTTTCGCCTAGTTTTCGGCAGAATACACTTCATTTAATGCAGATGCTTGATTTATCATTCAGGAGTGCCTGAATATGCCCTAAATAGCCCAAACATAGCCAAAGCCAAAGGGTTAAAGTATTATTATCCAAGGTTTTGTAGTTGTACAATCGCGCTAATAAGTGATGTCTTGGCACCAACTATATTTCGATCAATAATTGGCATCAGCACTATTTAAAACTTTATTTATTCGTTTCGAGTGAGATCTACAAACAGATTGCTACACTTATCCACCCCATTCAACACCTGACAGACATTAATACAGCACAGAGCAAGCCAAACGTAATGCCAGCTGAGACATGACTTAATTAATTAATAGCACGACTGTACACTGATGATGTGTGTTTATATATGGTAGTGTAACTGTTGTTGTAGTTGCAGAAATTAGTGGGGCTGGATGGGGTTAATAATACAATATGAAGATGTTTATAATGTATTATTAATTTGAGTTTATACTTACAGGAATGACTGGGGAAGGAAACAAAAACAATGTCCCCGACTTCAAGAAAAGCAGTGGATAGAAGAGGGACGAGGCAACTCCTGGAGTGGTGAATAGTACGCGACAGAAAACTGAAGGTAACATTTCACCCGTTTTAGTACTAGAGGTCCTTCCTAAGCTGAGTAAAATCATCCGGCTATATCAGTAACCCGTTGATGATTATGAAGTATTTTGGTAGTTTGATGTGGGTATCAGTGGCGGGGGAGTGGTTGGTGATCCTGGTTACGGTACTGTATAACAATTTGAGACATCTATAACCCACATATAATTGATGGGTTGTAGGGTATATTGTGTTGGTGGGATATTTTGTTTCTTGATAGTGTACCCGGTAATGGTTAGTGCGCTTGGAGTCCCACATTATATGAATTAGATGAATTGATATACCGATAATGAAGTAGGTTTATTTGTAAGTGAATTGGTGGGTTGATGATAATCTGAAATGAAATTGCATTTGAGTCGGTAATGACCTATAGGCCTATAGGTAAATATATGGGTAAGAATATTGTATTAGGGCATACTGGCCACCTTGTTTACACTGCTCGCACGCTCAATATCATGTTCCTGTCTATTTTGACTGCCTTGGGATATAACAATACTGTAGGTTGAAGGGTGGGTTTGGCCCCCCCCCCCATGCCTTATTGTCATCTTCATAATTATATATTGGCAGCAGGAGGCAAATAACAGAAAAAATATGTGTCAAAATAGACAGGAACCGCGAGTGCACAACATGACGATCGTATGCCTGGATAATCCCAAATTATGTGATTTACGGTAACAAAGCTATATTGTTAGGTATAGATAGACGCACAAATATCGGCACCTCTGGTATCACATGTAAACGTAACCAATACCGGTATGGTACTAGGGTGTCAAGGAAAGGCGAGTCCATTGTTTGTGGTCTTTATTATGGTACCGGTACCGGTATATACAAAGATAAAATAAATTTTGGTATAGCCTATACAGTATATGTAAAGTGAACCTCTTAAGGATTATGATGCGTTTTAGCAGTTTATTTAGGCTTTGATTAGACGAATATATTCAGGATAGGAAGGATGTATGGGAGTCAGTGTCATAAAGGGTTTTGACCCTTTAGGATCCTAAATTGTTTATACGGTACTCTTGATTTCTAGAGAGCCTTCCTAAGTTGTATAGAATCGTCTAGTGATAGCCAGAAGAACGTGTCGAAATGCGTTGTAAGTTTCAATGGGTAAAGGAAGTGGTCCTTAGTTAGGCTGTCAATATCTAAGTGTTCCGGTATTATAGATTGAACATAACATATATTTTATGGCAAGGATATAATATTTGGGCGTACCTCCCGAAGTGTTTACAGTACACAGACGCTCGCGATCATGTTTTCATATATATTGCCAGCAGGGGGCAAATAACAAAACAAATAGGTGTCCAAATAGACAGGAACTTAACCGCGAGCGATCGACCTATGTAAACATGACGACCGTATGCCCGGATACTACATCCTTCCCTATATATTGTCAATACTTAGGCTTTCTATTTCTTAGTGTGGTATAGATTGAACATAACCTACCGTATATTTTATTGTCATTGATGTGGGTACCCTCGGGGGAAGGTAGCGTAATATCTGTGTTACCATATTGTGATATTGATGTGTGCCTTCTGTTGCAGATTATATGCAAAAGCAGCATCTAGTGGAGGGTAGCTGTCATCTTTGAATCATCAATCCAAAAAGAAATCTGAAGAAGAACACGACCATGACGAAGAAGAAGACGACGACGATGACGAAGCTCTGCGACGCCAACAGAGCTATGTTGATCCAGCTTCCTTCCACCTCTGCGAAAGTACGGTATGTGTTATTTGATGAAGTTATTCTTGTAAAGTAAATAATGACTATTAGGTGAGACTTTTTCTATTGCACTAGACATATCGAAAGCCTTCGATAGAGTCTGGCATAAATCTTTAATTTCTAAACTACCCTCCTTCGGTTTCTATCCCTCCATCTGTGCCTTTGTCTCTAATTTCCTTTCCGGCCGTTCCATAGCCGCGGTTGTGGACGGCCATTGTTCACTTCCTCACCCTATAAACTCCGGTGTTCCTCAGGGCTCTGTCCTATCTCCTATTCTCTTTCTAATTTTTATAAATGATCTTAACTGTATCTTAATTCCCATCCATTCATACGCAGACGACTCAACCTTACACTACTCCATTAGTTTTTCAGAACGCCCTAGCCAGCAATCCCTCAACGACAAACGTAATGAAGCCATAGAACTCTTAAATTCTGATCTAAATACTATTTCCAATTGGGGCAGAGAAAACCTTGTTAACTTTAATGCTTCCAAAACCCAATTTCTCTATCTATCTACCCGTCAGGATCTCCCAGCGGACTATCCCTTATTATTCAACAATACAAAAATCAACCCTTCATCTTCTGTCAATATTCTTGGTGTCTCTTTTTCTTCTGCTCTCATTTGGAAGGACCATATTACCAGTCTTGCTAAGGCAGCCTCCCAGAAGCTGGGTGTGCTCAACCGCCTTAGGGGGTTCTTTTCCCCTGCACAGCTTCTTGCTCTGTACAGGGGCATAGTGCATCCTTGTATTGAATATTGTTCACATGTGTGGGGAGGTTCCTCTCACACCGCTCTCCTAAACAAAGTTGAAAGGAAGGCCTTTCGTATCATTAACTCCCGTCCACTCACCAACTCTCTGCAATCTCTCTCTCTCTTCCGCAATGTTGCATCTCTCTCGCTATTCTATCGCTACTATAATAATCAGTGTTCCTCAGAGCTATCAGAGCTACTCTGTGCAACTCTCCAATCCAAGAGTGAAACGTTACTCTCAAACTTTCTTCTACTCAACAGCTGAGCTCTGAAACTCTCTCCCAGAGTCAGTCTTTCCCTCTTCCTATGACTTAAATTGCTTCAAACTCCGTGTGTCCAGGCATTTTGGCTCGAACGTCTCTTGATTTTGGCCCTGTCACTCTTTCAACTATGGGAGAGGCACTCGCTATAGCCAGTTATGCCTTTTGCCTCCCTCAATCACATAGAAAAAAAAACAAAAAACAGTATACCGATATTTTGTGTTACCTATTACAACTGGTATAATTATTACACCAGGGACACAGTATGATGTAAGGTAATTGTTAGAAGTTTGGGCAAGAATGTTAAGAGCGGGCGTACCGCCATCATTGTTTACAAAGGAGTACAAAGGAGTACAAGGTACAAAGGAAATCAAGCAACAACAGATCTAGTGACGCTTCTAGGTTGCTTGTCCTCCAAAACACTGAGGATCAAGTGTCCAAACAGTGGTTTAGAGTGGGTAAGGGAACATTGGAAAGGGAATTACTTCCCTGGAACTAATGTCCGTGGCAGGATTAGGAAGTTAGTAGGGGACAGAGGGGTTAGTAACTGAGGGGGGGATAAAATAAAGTTATTCATTTACAAACGCAGTCAGTCGCGGGTTTGATGCAAGATATTTGTCTAGGCGGAGTTTAAATGAATCAACGGTGATGCAGTCTATAACGTTTCGGGGAAGCCCATTCCACAAATTGACAACTCGATTGAAGAAGAAATTCTTAGATTCGTGTGAGTTAAAAGATTTACCAATAATTTTGCAACCGTTTCCCCGCGTGTAATTAGATTGGTCGATAGTAAAGTACTTACTACAGTCCATATTGTCGATGCCTTTGATGATTTTGAACACTTGAATTAAGTCACCTCTTAATCTGCGCTGGGTTAAAGGAAATAGATTTAATTCTCTAAGACGCTCTTCGTATGGTTTGTTCTTTAGGCTAGGTATCATTTTGGTAACTCTACGTTGAACTCGTTCTAGCTTGTTTATATCTTTTTGGTAATAAGGGCACCAGGATTGAACGCAGTATTCCAGAAGAGGGCGGACTAAGGAATTGTAAAGGGTTAGGATAACTTCTTTGGATTTATGCTCAAATGACCTGCCTATAAAGCCAATTATTTTGTTTGCCTTCTTAACAACTTCTGAACATTGTTGACTCGGTTTTAGGTTACTCGATATTGTTACTCCCAGATCAGTTTCTCTGTTTACATTCTTAAGCTGAGTGCCATTCATCGAATAGTTTGCTTTCTCATTTAGGTATCCGATATGTAGTACTTTACATTTATCCACATTGAAACTCATTTGCCAAATTTGGGCCCAACACGACAATTTATCTAGATTGTGTTGCATATCGTCAACTTGTTCTTTTGAGAGTACGCTATTTGCAATTTTTGTATCGTCAGCCAATTTTGAGATTGTACAGGTGAGACCCTCATCTATGTCGTTGATGTAAATTAGAAAGAGAATTGGACCTAGTACCGATCCCTGGGGTACCCCGCTACTTACATTGGTCCATTTAGATGCCTTACCGTTTATGACTACTCTTTGCTTTCTGTCGCTGAGCCAATTTTCTATCCATTTCAACACACCGTCTTGTATTCCATGCGCTTTTAGTTTTAGCAGTAAACGTTTGTGGGGAACCTTGTCAAAGGCCTTTTGAAAATCAAGGTATATAATATCTACAGCTTTACTCTCATCGTAGAGGTTGAGGATATCGTGGAAGAAGTCTAAGAGGTTTGTTAAACAGGAACGTTTTTTACGAAAGCCGTGTTGAGTATCTTTAAGTATGTTATTTTCCTCTAAGTGATTTACGAGTCTGTCTCGTATGACCGTTTCTAGCATTTTACATACAACTGAGGTTAAGCTAATTGGACGATAGTTACTGGGTAGGGATTTGCTGCCTTTTTTGAATATCGGTGTTACGTTGGCTAGCTTCCACTGATCAGGCATAGTTCCAGACTGCAAGGATTTATTGAATAGTAATGTCAGTGGTTTGGAGAGCTCATCCTTAGCTTCACTACGTGTAGTGGCGTCGGACCTTTGCCATCATGTTCCCGTTTATTTTGACTGCCTTTGGATACAATAATTATGCAAAGCCCCCCCCCCCCATGACATATTGTCATCATCATATATATTGCCAGCAGGGGTCAAATAACGGAAAAAAATCGCCATCAAAATAGATGTGAAGTTAACCGCGACGATCGGCCATGTAAACATGATGACCGTACGCCTGGAATCTACATCCATCCCGAAGTTTGTTCCGTAGACCTCCATGAAGCTTATAAAAATATCCCCAAGAATCGTTTTTTGAGATACACGTGTTCATTTTTCGGTAGAAAAATGTCCCGGTCAAAGGCAGAATCGTGTAGTAATGTACACCCTATTTGGTGGATTGTGTTCTTGTATTTCATAAATGTTTTCATATTTAGGCCTGTTGTGTAGCAGCGTAGCAGCTCAACACCAAACCCACTGCATCACTGAGGACGCCTGTGTTGTCGTCATTCATCTGTAATTTTAAGGTAAGCTTCATAAGATTTAACATTTTAACCTTTTTATTAAGTTGTCTTTTCCTTCTTAACACTAACAAGTTTGATGTTGGGAAGGATCTTTATCAAACTGGTATAATGTGTTACAGGGAATCTGTGTTGTTGTTGTTGTTCCCCAGGCTATCTGGCCAAGTATCCCCATGGTCCAGAACAAGGCCAAGGCCAAGGCCAAAACCGAGCGCCCCCACTAAACCCTCCCTGATTAGCACTAATAAAGCCCAGGTGACCGAAGCCACTCCAAGGCGGAGAGCTGAGGAGGGTGCAGAAACGCCCGGGAAAACCAAAGCCCCACCCAAGGCCCTGTGCCCCTCAGCAATTATGAAGGGAAATTTTAGGGGCCAAGGAAAAATGTGACGCTTTGGCTCCCAATCTGCAGTAGGGAGGTCAGTCCACGGAAGAGACGCCGTCACTTGAGATCTAGAAAATATATAAGTAAAAGGAACAGTCAGAGTAAGCTATGGGTATGGCAGAGATCGCTCAACTCTCACTCTGATAGACCAGCCCATCACCACATGACTAGAACCCAATCCTCTCAGCATCAGCTAGGAAAGGCCCTAGAAAGCCGCCTTTGGTGGGGGAATAGCGCCTTTCGGGGTTGGGCGTGATCTGTGTAATCAGGGATTTCATGAAACCCCTAGTGAATTTGTGAAATTATATATTTAATTTCAAAATATTGATCCCTCCCTACATTCTCTAATCACTCCATCCATGTATATATTGAACAACCAATCTGACATGACACATCCCTGTCTTACTTTGACATTGACCTCAAAACTTTCACTTAACTTAACCCCTACCTTGACATTTGCCATTGCAGTCCTATAAAAAGATTTTACTGCCATTAGCAAGTTTCCTCCCACACCATATACTGTTAACACATCCCACAGACCCTCCCAGTCTACTTTGTGGTAGGCTTTTTCCAAATCCATGAATGCTGCATTGAGTTTTCTGTTCTTGGCCAGATACTTGTCTACCAAGAAATGCATTGAGGCTATCTGGTCAACGCAGCCCCTGCCCTTTGTGAAACCTACCTGCTCCTCGCCTATTTTTTCATCCGTTATCTTCTGCAGTCTCTCTGTTACTACTCTTGCGTATACCTTTGCAGGTATGCTAAGCAAGCTAATTCCCCTATTACTCTTACACTCCTCTTTACTACCCTTCCCTTTGTACAAGGGTACTATCACTGCTTTCCTCCAGTCCTCTGGTACATTTAACTTTTTCCATGCTAATGTACATAACCTACAGTCGGGGGTGTACAAAGTACTTAATAATTTTACTCAAGTTCAAGTAAAAGTATGTACTCAAAAAGTTACTCAGGTAAAAAGTAAAAGTACCCAACTAGAAAGTTACTTGAGTTAAAGTAAAAAAGTATCTACTGAATGAATTACTCAAGTACCAAAAGTAAAAAGTATTTTCCAAATTGTTTAAGATACATATGAGATACCTGTTATATATATAAAAGGAACACCCCGTTCTTAACATCAATCCTGCATTACAAACCTCAATGGAAGGAATAATATAACTTATTTTCTTATGTACTGTACTGTAATTATCTTCTTTGTATCAAGAATGCACAACACTTATGTTATTTTTTTCTGCACGAGTTATTTTTGTGTAGCTAATGCTCGTTTTATGTTTACGGTTGTCTTTGTTACATGAAATTGGGGAAAAAATATATATTCAGAGTAGATGAGTGTCTAATGAAATAGCAATGCTGAGTCGATCACTGGTGGAAAGGGTGAGGTGTGAAACCTGTGAGGGTTAGGTGGGACAATGGGAGAGTCATTAGGATACCTGGGGGGTTGGGGGAGAACGAGGCCTATCAGCGCCATATATATATATATATTGGTGACCATTGAACTAGCCAAGAAATGTCACACCTAAATTAAAATGTAAAACTTGCAAACTAAACAAACCAAAATTGGGACAAGGACAATATAAAGTCAAATTAAATTATCAAAATCGCTATGTGGAAACAACGTTTACTAAAATGAAAATTATTAAATAAAAGAACACAATCCACCACATAGGGTGTACATTACTACATGAGCAAGTTAATCTGTTTCCCAAGCAAACTAATCGCACATATAACAACGCACTATCGTCACGTTAAAGGAAGTAGTCAAGTTTGGGAAGTCCGGGACGTTCTGGCAAATTTTACTAAACTCTGCATGAATAAAGAAACTATATGTTAAATGTCAAAATATTATTTAAAATCAAATTTGCAACATGACAAGACATTAAAATAGTACAAAATACAAATATTGATAGGATATCTATACTATTACAAAATAATATATAAAATACAGTACAGCACTCACTAACGATAGTGCTATCGGGTAGGTACCTGTAAGCATAGCATGCCTCAAGTGACCCCTATCAATAACTACCCTACAAATAACCTACATTTATAGCACAAATAAACTAAGGAAATTGCAAAAGTAAGCAATTGATACTATCGACAATGAATACATATAATATAAAGACAAATAATTACAAAATATGAAGTAACAACAGATTTAAACAAAGAGTACTCTTTTAACAAGAACAATAAATTTAAAAAATCATCAATATTAATATTAATAATAATAATAATAGAAAAAGAAAAAGATAAACAATAAATACAGACAAAAAGTAAGCAGAGGTTATACAAGAAACTTCAAGTTAAAAATGCTTGATTAAAATTATTGATGTCAAATTTTAGAATACAGTCACAATAATTGACCCTAAAAAGATTAAATTTATGGAACAATTTACTTGCCTCAAAACCTCTGTCCACTAAGAGTCTGTATAGTAACCTAGCTCTAGCCCAAAAGTCATCTACTTTAGTGCAGATTTTACAAATTCTTATTAATTGGGAATAAATTAAAATGTAAAACTTGCAAACTAAACAAACCAAAATTGGGACAAGGACAATATAAAGTCAAATTAAATTATCAAAATCGCTATGTGGAAACAACGTTTACTAAAATGAAAATTATTAAATAAAAGAACACAATCCACCACATAGGGTGTACATCACTACATGAGCAAGTTAATCTGTTTCCCAAGCAAACCAATCGCACATATAACAACGCACTATCGTCACGTTAAAGGAAGTAGTCAAGTTTGGGAAGTCCGGGACGTTCTGGCAAATTTTACTAAACTCTGCATGAATAAAGAAACTATATGTTAAATGTCAAAATATTATTTAAAATCAAATTTGCAACATGACAAGACATTAACAATAGTAAAAAATACAAATATTGATAAGATATCTATACTATTACAAAATAATATATAAAATACAGTACAGCACTCACTAACGATAGTGCTATCGGGTAGGTACCTGTAAGCATAGCATGCCTCAAGTGACCCCTATCAATAACTACCCTACAAATAACCCACATTTATAGCACAAATAAACTAAGGAAATCGCAAAAGTAAGCAATTGATACTATCGACAACGAATACACATAATATAAAGAGAAATAATTGCAAAATATGAAGTAACAACAGATTTAAACAAAGAGTACTCTTTTAACAAGAACAATAAATTTAAAAAATCATCAATATTAATAATAATAATAATAATAGAAAAAGAAAAAGATAAACAATAAATACAGACAAAAAGTAAGCAGAGGTTATACAAGAAACTTCAAGTTAAAAATGCTTGATTAAAATTATTGATGTCAAATTTTAGAATACAGTCACAATAATTGACCCTAAAAAGATTAAATTTATGGAACAATTTACTTGCCTCAAAACCTCTGTCCACTAAGAGTCTGTATAGTAACCTAGCTCTAGCCCAAAAGTCATCTACTTTAGTGCAGATTTTACAAAATCTTATTAATTGGGAATAAAAACAATTATAAGTGATTTTACTATCGATATTACTACTAGGGAAAGGAAAGTTTATTACGTTAAAATTAAAATCATCAACTTTGTGATATACTTTAAGTATGCACTGTTCATTAACAATCTCTATATTTATATCAAGAAAATTTTCAACTTTATAATTTACGTTACATTGTGTGAGGGGAATAGAATTAGGGTAAATAAGTTTAGCAACTTGATTAAAATTTAACAAATTGCAAACAAGAATATCATCAATATATCTACTATTATTACTTAACAGTTTAGCAAGTGCTAATTTTTCTGGAATTTTATTTTTCTTGCTACTGTCAACTAAGTCTTTTATATATTTAAATTCTAAAGCAAGCAAGAATAAGTCTGCAATTAAAGGGCTAGCATTTCCACCCATAGGAATTCCTAATATTTGTTTGAAAATGTACGGCCCGAATCTAACATAAGTATTGAAAAGGAGGAAATTAAGGGCATCTTTAAGTTTAGTTCTATCAAAATATACAGAACTAGTGGGAGTAGAGCTAAGTGATGCATTATTAAAATATGTATAAACATTTATGAAATAATTACCATTCCTAACGAACCTGTCAAAGTGCAAATCTATAATAAAGCAAAGCTCTGAATATACTAAATCTAAAGGCAAATTGGTATACAAAGTTGAAAAGTCGAAGCTATGTACCGAGGTAACTTTCGGCATGGTATTTATTTTATCAATAACTTCTAACGAATTGTCAACACTCCAATAATAGTTAATGCCAGTTCTTCTCATGATGGTATTACAATATCTTTTATGAGTACTTTTAATGTATTTTAAGCAATTTACTACTTGTTCTGATAGAGTTTTAGTGGTAGCAAATTTTGCTCCGGCAATAAAGCGATATTTATAAGGTCTTTTATGAAATTTAGGTAACATGTATAATTTTGCAATGCACTTGTTCTTATCAGAAAGTTTAATATCAAATATTATATTTTTCTTGGTATGTTCATCGATTAAGTTATCAATATTCAGATTATTTTGAATTTCATAAACAGAATTACCGCAAATATTTTTACGTAATATGTTACCCTTAATACCTAATTCTTTTTTCATATTTTCAAGATAAAATTTCTTACATGTGAAGCTATAATTATTGCTGGCTTTATCTACTGTAGTGATTACAAAATGTTTATGTAAATTTATTAAATCAGCTTTAAGCTTATTATAATTATAGTCTATAAAATCTGAAAGATTAAATTCATTTTTAAGCGAGAAAATTTTATTTCTAATTAACTTAATTAATAATTTAGACCATGCTTCTAGTTCTCTCGCATTGCAGCACGCAATTTTTAACAATTTATCTTTTAATTTATTGACTGAAAAAACAATATCTTTTAAAATTATGTCCCATGTTACTTTATTACTCCCTATTCTAAATTTAAACCCTTTACGACATAGCTCCGCTAATTTGTCGTTTGCAAAATGTTTAACTAGTTCTACATCACCTGTTAATATGTGACATATCGGACTATAAATGAACTTTGCTAGTGCATCACGTCTGCTAGCTGGCATATCCATGACTCTTTCACACACGCATTTATTATTATTGAAAATATCATTATCTGAAAGATTTCCTAAAACTTTATTATAATTACAAATAATAGACCCAACAGGTCGTTCATATGAATACACTATTAATGGTTTGAAATCTTTACAACCATCTGGTAATATGGACTTAACTTTCTTTGAATTAATAAGACTGTTAACATTAATTTTGTCTAAAATTTTAGAGGAATAATTTAAAGTGGACAGGACTTTATCTTTAATACGGTTATCTTTGGATTTCTTAGAATTAGCTCTAATATATCCCATAAAAGCAAAGACTATATTCTTAAATTTATTTGTGAAATTATGTTTATTATTTAGAATATTTTCTATAAAAGGAGCAAAACTTTTCTTTTGTAGGCCTTTCAATGAATCTTTTAATATTTTAATTCCGAAATTTCGATATAATGAATATAAATTATTAACAATAATTATAATATCAGACCTGCTTTTCTTTTTATTAAATGTATTTAGTCTTCTATTACCGTGTCTACCAGGTCTTCTGTTTAAAACAGGGAAGTTAAAATATGGGTTATTAAAATCGTTTTTTAATAAATCTTTATACAAAATGTTGCCTACATTTTTTATTTGATTGTTAAGTCCAAATGGATAGATGGTCATTAATTTTCCAATCCAATAATTTTCTCTATCTAAAACATTTTGATTACTTTGAACAATTTCTATAATTTTGTATTTACAATCAAATTTAGTACAATCTGTGTTAAAATGCTTATATAGAAGAATCTTGGAGTCGATGCCGTTCTTAATTCCTGATCTATGCCCGTAGGCTCTTTCTCTTAAACATTGCTCCGTCTTTCCAACATATTGTATACCACATTTCTCACAGGTTATTAAATAGATAACATTCTTTACTTTACATGGAGATGTTACATTAACAGAAGAATTTAGAAACAAAAAATTTGTATTGGTAATGTAACTTTTAAAAAATGTTTGATGTTCAAAATCAAATTCATTCACACAGAGTTTACATTTACAGTTATCAACGAAAAGACGCCGGTTATTTTCATTTTTATTTTTCATTATTTAAGGTTTTAAAAAAATTTGGGAATAAAAACAGTTATAAGCTATTTTACTATCGATATTACTACTAGGGAAAGGAAAGTTTATTACGTTAAAATTAAAATCATCAACTTTGTGATATACTTTAAGTATGCACTGTTCATTAACAATCTCTATATTTATATCAAGAAAATTTTCAACTTTATAATTTACGTTACATTGTGTGAGGGGAATAGAATTAGGGTAAATAAGTTTAGCAACTTGATTAAAATTTAACAAATTGCAAACAAGAATATCATCAATATATCTACTATTATTACTTAACAGTTTAGCAAGTGCTAATTTTTCTGGAATTTTATTTTTCTTGCTACTGTCAACTAAGTCTTTTATATATTTAAATTCTAAAGCAAGCAAGAATAAGTCTGCAATTAAAGGGCTAGCATTTCCACCCATAGGAATTCCTAATATTTGTTTGAAAATGTACGGCCCGAAACTCAGGGGAATGTCCATGTGAAATGCTATTGGGAATTTCAAATCTATTGGAAGGAATATTTCGGAAATTTGCTGAAGTTTGACTCCACAAAATTAAAAGAAGTAAATTAAATGTAGTGGAGTAAAAGTACAAGTAATTCTTATAAATAATACTCAAGTTAGAGTAAAAGTAGTGGGGAAAAAATCAACTTTTTAAAAAGTAGATACTGAGAAAATATACTTAAGTACTGTACTTCAGTAAATGTACTTCGTTACCTTTACACCCCTGCCTACAGTATGCATTATGTCAACAGCTTCTTCTCCATATCTCAGCATTTCACCTGGGATGTTATCTACTCCAACAGCTTTGTCCATTTTAAGTGTATTGATTGGTTCTTTGACTTATTATGTGGCTTTCATCTACCCTGTTTATTATACCTCTCTCCATTCCCATGGATGAGATGTTTGCCTTCCCCCTGCTCTTACGGCTAAGCTACTAAAATGATCTTTCCACACCATCACCTTTCACACCATCACCTTCCACCACTTCCCCATTCGTGTCCCTCATCCTGCTACCTGAGACACTCAGTGTTCTTCCCTCTGGCTTCTTTCACAGCTCTAGTCTGCTTTCTTGTCATTCAGAAACTGTTCTCTAATGTTTTTCCCATATTCCTCATCTGCCTTCCTTTTAGCGTCTTGTATCGTGCTCTTCACTTTGTTTCAAGTATTTATACTCATTCCTGGCATCTTTAGTTTCTCTCGGTATATTCTTTGGCAGCATACTGTTTCTCAACTCTTTGTTCTTGTTCACTATTTATTCTATCTCTCTGGTAAACCATACGTTACCTTTCTTTTTCCACATTTGAAATGTTTTCTTCCCACATACTTTCTCAGCTGCTTTAATCATGTAGTCTCTTGTACCTTTCCATACTTCGTGTACAGTATTTCCCAGATCTATCATAACATCCATGTCGTTTATAGTCTCTTTCTCAGCTGCTTTAATCATGTAGTCTCTTGTACCTTTCCATACTTCGTGTACAGTATTTCCCAGATCTATCATAACATCCATGTCGTTTATAGTCTCTTTCAGTAGCGGTATATCCCTGTATTTTGTTGCATTACATTCTTCACTTAATTTTCTCCCATTTATTCTCTCCACTGTCAGTTTTCTCTGTTTCCTCTTATGTTTCCACTCCTTCCTTATCCTCACTTTTGTCAGCAGTGTATAATTATATATATGTTGTTCTTAACCCCTTCTATATCGGTGATGAAGTTTTCATTATATATTGGTAACTGTTAGATGATTGTAATCAGGTTAGGAAGGACCTCTTAACACTTTAATGGCAACCCATGTCATTTCATCCTTTCAGCTACCACAGATCCTTTTTAAGCTTCACAAAATTGTCTAAATATAGGTAGAATACATTTAAAATGACGTCGCCAGTACAGAAGGTGTTAAGTTGAGTAAAAACTATCTGTCGGCAAGATTAATCCTCAAAATTATGGCATATTTTAGAATTGTTATTTTCTAGTGGCTACCACCCGGAGATTTGATTAAGTTTAGGAAGAATAGTTGTATTAGCCGTTTGGGGCAGAAGGAAGCCTCTGATCGAAAAGGTGTATGGAACGAAAGTTGTTCGCAGCCCCTCCAAATGGGGGTACAGATGAGGTCAGATCCAAAATCGGAGGTCATTTAGCGGCCGAAAGTGAGGTCGCCGTTTAATGAGGCACAGGGAGGTCGAGGGCGGTGATTATGGTAGTAGTAGTATTGTGATGATTGTGGTAGTAGTAGTGGTGGTAGTACCCGGGCAACGCCGGGTACCCCTGCTAGTCATACATATTAACGTGGCAGCATATACTTACCCCATAGTATTATATTCAGTATTTCTGGAGAAAGTCCATCATGATTGGTGGTATTTAAGGGGGGATTTTCTGTTTTCTGGACCACTTTCTCCCTCATGTTTAGCCCCATTAGTTTTCAGATGTTAAGATGTTTGCCCCATTAGTTTTCAGATGTTAAGATGTTTGCCCCATTAGTTAGTCGATTTTAAGACCTTTCGGCCCATTTCTTCGTCAATATTTAGACCAGGGGTGTCAAACATGCGGCCCCCCTCCCTCTAGCATGCGGCCCGCTAAGCAGTTTGGCCAAGTAGTGTCAAATATTGCATTTTCTTCTAGACATAATATTGTATTTCATAAATATACTTTATGTTGGTACTTTTTAACTTAAGGTCTTATTCTAGGAAGTATTTGTGAGAGTAAGAAGCTTACAGTAGATTAAATACTCGTTCACCCTTTGACATTCTTCTTAAGCTGAATAAAATAATCAACAGGTTTATGATATGCTTAATTCGGGGCCAGTGGGACGGTTCTTGCAGTCCTGCTCAATATGTGGCCAAGGCTACATGCAGTATATGTGGCCAAGGCTACATGCAGTATATGCTTTCATTAGTTTCATTGGAAGTGTTTGGTGTTGTGGTGAAATTAATAAAATATAGATTAATGGAGTTTTTCAGTGTATTGACAGATTTCTCAATTATATTGTGGATATCATTAGACAAAGTTAGTTTTGTGTTCTTTTATGTTCTGAGTGTGGTGTC
Organism: Paralithodes platypus; assembly: GCA_032716605.1. Taxonomy (NCBI): domain Eukaryota; kingdom Metazoa; phylum Arthropoda; class Malacostraca; order Decapoda; family Lithodidae; genus Paralithodes; species Paralithodes platypus. The sequence continues at coordinate 34,727,091 of CM064508.1, forward strand.
CCGAGTTTGAGTCCCAGGAGGATCATATGCTTTCATTAGTTTAGTCTAGTGATTGAGGTTTGTAATGGTGGATTAATGTTAAGAACAGGGTGTTCTTTAATTTCAAAATTGTATATTGCTAAAGCATTATTACCACAGTGATTTTGATAATTTCTGTTATCTATGTTGTGTCATCCCTGTTTTGGCCTCATAGGGGTAAATACGATCTTGATAAATCCTCGATAAGTCCTTCATAAACTGCATAAAATCATCTACTCTTAGCCAGAATTAAAGGTAAATGGTGCTGAAGGGGTTAATGTGTGTCCCAACTGTGACAAAGTTTGTTGGTATGACATATGCGAGTATAACTTGTGTTTAAATATTGGTACAGGACTGCAGTACATTGTAATATGGTCCGAGCGCTAGTGAATTGTGATTTTTGTTTTCTGAATTTTGAAAAGTAGAAAGTCAAGATGTATTATAAGCTTTAGTAATGTACTATTTTACTTTCAGGAACAAGTGTGAAGATGATGATTGGCCAATCTTCCCAGTGATCCAGATCTTTGTAGAAGAAAGAACACCAAACCTTATAACCTGAAAACCAAGCTGAAAATACTCAACAGAAAACCAAGCTGAAAATACTCAACAGAAAACCAAGCTGAAAATACTCAACAGAAAACCAAGCTGAAAATACTCAACAGAAAACCAAGCTGAAAATACTCAAAGTAAAGGTAAGGTGCACTCTTTTAGTTACTGTACTACAGGTCTCGGTATAATCCTGTGTAGCGGGTGGACCTGTACATATATCTCAATAATTTGGTAATGTTAAAATATATTTTTACATTTTACATTCAGAAATAGTCCACTATTATACTAGGTTAGGTTAAAGATATTGTTCAATGTTTCTTAGTAAATAGGCATCTGAGAAACAGTTCCTCCCGCTACACAGGATGTTACCCAGGTCTCCGTCACTATCCGATGCCCTGATTTATGATATTATTATAGGTTTTTAGGGGTTTGGGTTTGGGTTTTGGCTGGTCCGAGCACGCATCCCCATTTACCCCGTTAATTTTAGGGTTGGCTATATGAATGTTCTATTTAAGATCGGGTTTTCAGGAACGTAACCCAATCGTATATCGAGGGTGACCTGTATAGGTCTTTCTTACCCCTTCAACACTAGGACGTTATTGTCATCGTATTCTGGTTGCCATTAGACGATTTTCCTTAAGGGGAGGTTTTTAGTGAGTTTCCTAGACTTCCATCAAGCTTGAAATTACACCCCCTTGAACCCCTTTGAAGATAAATGTGTACATTTTTCGGTAGAAAAATGTCCCTGCCGAAGTCCGGTTCCTCTTAAATTATAGTCTCGCTATCGCTCGCCAGGAAAAAATCGACACCAAAATGGCACGCAGTCTTAAAAGTGACATAAATGGGGTGACAGTTGTTAAAATCGTCAAACTAATGGGGCGAACGTCTTAAAATCTCAAAAGCAATGGGGCTAAACATGAGGGAGAAAAGGGTAAAGAAAAAAATCCCTCAAGTGGAAATCTCCCCTTAACATATCCCGGCGGATCATATATACTTTAATGAATTTCATTGGGGGTGTTTGGTGTTGTGGTGAAATTAATAAAATATAAATATAATGTATCTGTAGGCCTCATAGGGGTAAATACGATCTCGATAAATCCTCTGAATAACATTGGTTCTTCTTAAACTGCACAAAATAATCTAATCTTTGCCAGAATCAAAGGTAAAGAGGCGTCATGGTGCTAAACGGGTTAAGGTGAGCATAATCATCTGGTATTAATGGAGTTTTTAAGTGTATTGACAGATTTATCCATTATATTATGGCTAGCATTAGACAAAGTTAGTTTTGTGTTCTTTTATGTTCTGGGTGTGGTGTCCCGAGTTAACTGTCTTCGTGGTGCAATGCATAAGTGTGTTGATTTTCGGTGTGAGCGTCCTAGGTTCGAATCCCCGGACTGCCACATGTGTTTGTTAATTTCATTAATCGAGTTTAGGAGTAAAGTTGGTTGGTGGAGAGAACATAATAATGAAGAGTCCCAGGAGGAGGATCATATGCTTTCACTAATTTAGTTTAGTGCATTGGGGTTTGTAATGGAGGATTAATGTTAAGAATGGAGTGTTATTTAATTTCAAAATGTTATACTGTATTACTAAAGCGTTATTTTCACAGTGATTTTGATCATTTCTTTTATCTATATTGTGTCATCACTGTTTTGGCCTCATAGGGGTAAATACGATCTGGAAAAATCCTCTGAATAATATAGGTCCTTCATAAACTGCATAAAATCATCTACTCTTAGCCAGAATTAAAGGTAAAGTGGTTGTTGTTGTTGCTGTTCCTCAGGCTGTCTGGCCGAGCAGCCCCAAGGTCCCGAGCAAGGCCAAGGCCATAACTGAGCGTCCCCACATAACCCTCCCTGCTTACCACATCTAATGGCTAGGTGACCGAAGCCACCCAAAGGCGGGGAGCTGAGGAGGGTGCGGAAACGCCCGGGAAACAAAAGCCCCACCCAAGGCCCTGTGCCCCTCAGCAATTATGAAGGGAAAGTTGAGGGACAAAGGAAAAATGTGACGCTTTGGCTCCCAAGCTGCCAGGGTTGGCAGTAGGGAGGTCAATCCACGGAAAAGACGCCGTCACTTGAGATCTAGAAAATATATAAGTAAAAGGAACAGTCAGAGTAAGCTATGGGTATGGCAGACAACGCTCAACTCTCATTCTGATAGACCAGCCCATCACCATGGTCCGGCATTAATGAAGTTTTTCAGCGTATTGACAGATGTCTCCAGTATATTGTGGCTAGCATTCAACAATGTTAGTTTTGTGTAGTCCTATTTAAAAAAATAGTAATTCCTTGAACGTGATGATAGTGCGTTGTTATGTGTGCGATTAGTTTGCTTGTGAAACAGATTAACTTGCTCATGTAGTGATGTGCGCTGTATGTGGTGGATTGTGTTCTTTTATTTCATTTTCATACCTTTATCTTGCTAAAGCGTTGTTTCCATACAGTGATTTTGATTAGTTCTTTTGCCTTTATATTGTCTTTGTCCCAGTTTTGGTTTGGTTTGTTTGCAAATTTTACATTTTAATTTCATATTTTTATATTGCTAAAGCGTTGTTTCCACATATCAATTTTGATTAGTTCTTTTGCCTGTATATTGTCTTTGTCCCAGTTTTGGTTTGTTTGTTTTGCAAGTTTTACAATTTAATTGCTGAAGTATTGTTTCCACATAATGATTTTGATAGGGTCTTTAATCTATATTGTGTCCATCCCTTTATTGGTTTGTTTATTTTGCAAGTTTTACATTATAATTGAGGTTAAAAAGTTTGTGGGAAGCAGAGGATTAATAAAGATACTGGTGTGTAGTTATGTTAACTTTTTTCTGGCTATCATTAGCCTGTTTTATTAAGTTTAAGGAGAACCTGTGGGAGTTAATAGATTCATTGCAATAGTTTTGTATCCCTTTGATTTCTTTAGGTTGTTCTTAAGTTGAGTACCATTATCTGTCAGTAACTCTAACCCTCTCAGAATTATCTATATCTAAGGCACATCACCATTGTTTGTATTTTTGTATTTATTTATATATTTGTTTAGCTGGGGGTGGTCGACTTAAGACAGAGCTTCAGAATTATGGGATGCATACATACATAAAATTTTAAGACTAAGTGCTCCACACATACGTGCAGTTTCAGTCTCTTGCCCTAATGGCGGCGTTCCAGGCAACCCTGTTAAGGGCTGCTTCACTTGTCAAGTTTTTGGATTTGAGATCGGCACGTACAGTCCAATCCCAGGTCTTCCTCGGTCCAGCCCTTGGTGCAGCTCCCTCCACAATCCCAGACCTGCATGTTTTCACCCAATTTTGTTCATCCATTCTCTCCACATGTCCATACCATCCCAGTCTACTTGTACGCATCATCTCGCTAATACTCTTTATACCTAAACATCTCCTAAACTTAATCAAATCTCGTAGTGTTCCATCTCTATAGAGTATATAGATAGAACACTAAGAGATTTGATTAAGTTTAGGAAGAATAGTTGTATTCATGTTGGAAAACTGTCCTTCATCAGGGACTAATTTTGTTATACAGTACCGGTATTAAAATTTGTTTTTTGTTATTATATTGGGGGTAACATTATTATGTTTATTCCACCAACCAACTTCACCTCTAGGCTCTAAATTCAATTAATAAAATCAACAAATACATGCGGCACTCCAAGGACTCGAACCTAGGATACTCGCATCTAAATTTCGCGCACTTATGCATTACGCTGTCAAGACAGAATACCACCGGTACTGTATTATTGTTTCTACATAGGCCTAGCCATTTTCATTAGTTGTTTTGTCTTTTTACTGTGTTCGTATTAGTTTTGGTTTGTTTATTTTGCAAGTTTTACATTATAAATACAGTTTAGGAAATAATTGTGATAATCAGAGGGTCAATTAAGATAATTTATTCAGTAGGCCTACCCCTTATATTTCTAGAAGTCCTCCTAAAAGTAAAGTTGAGGGTCATACGCTGAAGCATTGCGTAGCTTTGGCGTTTTCCATCGCATTGGCCTTTGGAGCATGGTGTTATGAAGGCAATACAGGGTAAAGTTAGCTTGGATTGTTTGTTATTTTCACAGTTTAATTTCTGATAAATTTATAAGCCTTTTTCCACCTAGATATTGTTTAGTGTGTTGTCATTTCAATAGTTTTTAATTGTAATGAGTTTGGTATAATTTGAACCGTAAGCTTTTAGTTCGTTTTCTACATCTATCTAGATTTTGTTTAGTGTGTTGTTGTTTCAATTGTTTTTAATTGAAATGAGTTAGTGTGTTGTTGTTTCAATTGTTTTTAATTGTAATGAGTTAGTTATAACTTGAACCATAACTTTTTAGTTCGTTTATAGTGTATTGTCTTTGTCCAAGTTTGTTTGTTTAGTTTGCAAGTTTTACATTTTAATCTATATCTATATTATGAGAAATAAGTAACATGCTTATTATTATTATTATTATTATTATTATTATCTATCTATCTATATACTGAGGCTCAATCCCCACTTTTCCTATGCAGTATATAATAAATGTGCAATCCCTCCAGGGTGATGGTGCTGAACATACTCCAGGAGGACGGGGTGGCACTGTGCCGTGAGGATCGGCTCAAGGAGGCTGCTCACCGCTTCTCATACGCTCTCCGAAAGTTACCACAAGACGAGGAGCAAGGAATAAGGTACCGGAGAATCCCTACAGAAAATATGTATTGAAAAGCACGAGGATAATCAATAAGTATGGGAGATAATGAAAGGGAGAAAATCAAAGCAAATGATTTATTGAAAATGAAAAACATCCAAGGCTACAGAAAATTAGTCATGGATAATTTTGGAAGCAGTATAGTCACAGTAATGTTGTTTTATTCAATTATTATTTTGTAGTGTTGAATTGGGAAGTTAGGAATATTATTACTCGTTGGATCTCAGGCAAATAGCCCTTTTCTGGGGGGGTGGCCGACACTAGAACAGACACAACACTTAAAGTTCCGGGACCACTTTTGCGCTCCCTCACCCGTTTCTGTGGCTCGTCGAATAGGATAAATATTTGTTGTTGTAGTGAAATATGTAGGTAATTATGAACATACACACTGTACATACATGACTCCTTGAAAGGTAGGAACAACATGTATCTATTTATATACTCTGGCACATAGCCCACTTTAGTTTTGGTGTATTTATATTTTTATTAAGGGGGGATGGTTCACTCTTTGGACGATTATATTGATGTATTTATTTATTAATTTTTGTACTGGATGCTGTAATTCCCGTGAAGGGGTAGCCATGAACATTGTGAGTTTGTCACAAATTGCTAGTGTATAGGTGAATAGTGGGTTAAATGTTTGTTTTTTGTTGGGTTGTTGTTGTTGTTGTTCTTCTTCTTCTTCTTCTTCTTCTTCTTCTTCTTCTTCTTCTTCTTCTTCCCCTTCCCCAAGCTGCCTGGCCGAACAGCCCCAAGTCCCCGAGCAAGGTCAAGGCCATAACCAAGCGCCCCCACAGAACCCTCCCCGCCAAGCACAATAAAGCCTGGGTGACCGAAGCCACTCCATGGCGAGGAGCTGAGGAGGGTGCGGAAATGCCCGGGAAACCAAAGCCCCACCCAGGGCCCTGTGCCCCTCATCAATTATGAAGAGAAAGTTGAGGGGCAAAGGAAAAATGTGACGCTTTGGCTTTCAATCTTGGTAGAATGGGTTGGAGTATGTATACGGTACATTTTGTTATAATTATTGTTTGGAGTTTCTTGTTTATAATGCGTTGTAGTTTAGTTGTATGGTTTTGGCTTGGCGTTTATTGTTTGTATTATTTGTTGTCATTAATGTTTCTATACTTTTGGGTTTGCGTTTACTAGTTTGTATTTTGTTGTGTTTGTGTTTGGCGTTTTCTAGTCATAGGTTATGTTTTGTTTGTATAGGGTAGCCTTGGGTTGTAGTTTATTTGTAGTCTTGGGTTGGAGTTTAAGTGTTTTAGTGTTTTGGTTGGAGTGTTCTTTATAATGGGTGGTTAGAATTTACCGTTGTATTTGTTGCTTTGCGTTTACTGTTTTCTACAGTTGTTGGTTGTTGTTTTTCAGTTTTCTATAGTTTTGGCTTGGCATTTTGATTTCCTATAGTTTTGGCTTGGCGTTTAGCATTTGTTATAGTTTTGGCTTATAGTTTAGCATTTTTGAGTGTTGGGATGGATGAGTGTTGAGTTTTGTAGTGTTCGGTTGGATTGTATGGTTTAGTTTTGTGATGGAATTTATTAGCATTGTCCTTCACCATCTTTTGACTTTCCCCCATACGACGTTTCTTGATTGCAATACACCTCTTTGACGAAGTTTAATGCTATATTTCACCTATCGCGTCTGTACTTTAGTTACCTGTATCTAATTTGCCTGCTGATGTACCAGCCTCACTATTGTCATTAGTAATATCTGTTCTGCAGCTTAACCAGCCTTATGAGGGCTGCAGCCCAGTAGGCTGTTGAAAAATAGCTAATTCTCTCTCTCTTATTAGCATTGTTTAGCTTTGTGTTTTTGTTTGCCTGTTTTGTGTGGTTGAAGTTTACCTTAAGTTATTTTTTGGTTTGAGTATTTGTATGATCTTTGGTTTTATTTTAGCATATTGTAAGTTTGGCTTGGGCAAACTGTGGGTCCTTAATTGCCTCAATTTATTCGCTCTGAAGTGGACATAGCTTGAATAAGATGATAATTTGAAGTTTAGAGAGCCTAGAAATTGTTTGATGTATTGAAAACCGTATAGTTGACCATTTATAATATTATAGAGAGTAATTTATCCAAAAAAATAGGTTATCCAAAATTTCAAAAGAGTTATGAATTTGTGATGAAAGGGAGTTTACTATACTGTATATTATGTGTAAGGTATGACAAGTGTAAAGGTGGTATGACATGAGCGGTTTTTCCCTCGATATTTATCATTAACCCGTACAGTAGCGTTGACGTCCTTTTGTTAATATTATGAGGACTATTGGACGCTTGTATTCAGATTAGGAAGGATCTGTAGCAATTATCATGCTTCGACTGACTCAACCAAGGCTTTTACCTAGCACATATCATTCCTAAGCTGCACACAAGTGTGTCAAATAGTAAAAAGGTAAGACACGTCGCTGGTACTGAAAGGGTTAACAGTGGTCTGGCAGCATATGAGGTCAACATTACAAATATTTGTCACCTAAATTAATATTTCGTCAGTGTATTTTCCGATGCTCGTTGAAATTATTCCAGAAATGTTGCCAGACAAATGTTAAGTATCGAATGTTGGCTAAAAATGCTCTTGTGTGATTTTGGCTTTATATTGTGTTTGCCCCAGTTTTTGTTTGTTTAGTTTGCAAGTTTGACATTTTAAGTTGTTGGTTTTTCATTTGTAATTTGATATAATTGATTGAACGTTAGAAAGCTATTGTCTTATTTAGTGCAGCTGATGATAAAAATCATATTTTCATGATACAGTACTGTATATATTTTTGTATGTATGTATGTATATCTCAGGCAAATACTCCTTTGGTGGGGGTGGCCGACACTAGACAAGTACTTTATATAGCTTTGTATGTATGTGTGTATGTACTGTATGTGTATGTATATCTTGGGCAAATACTCCTTTAGTGGGGGTGGCCGACACTAGACAAGTACTTTATATAGCTTTGTATGTATGTGTATGTACTGTATGTGTATGTACAGTATATCTTAGGCAAATACCCCTTTGCTGTGGGTGGCCGACACTAGACAAGTACTTTATATAGCTTTGTATGTATGTGTGTATGTACTGTATGTGTATGTATATCTTAGGCAAATACCCCTTTGGTGGGGGTGGCCGACACTAGACAAGTACTTTATATAGCTTTGTATGTATGTGTGTATGTACTGTATGTGTATGTACAGTATATCTTAGGCAAATACCCCTTTGCTGTGGGTGGCCGACACTAGACAGACAGAAAGAAGACTTAAAGTTCCGGGACCAGTTTCGCGGTCCCTCAGCTGTTTCTGTGGCTGGTCGATTAGGAGAATTAGTGTTTGTTGTAGTGAAATGTGTAGATAATGAAAAGTTTGCAATAAGTTGATGCAGACAGTGTAGTTTGATCATTTTGCATTTAGTATCGATAAGTCTGCTGTGAAATGAGTTATTAAAATTCCAGTACAGTATAATGTAAAACTTGCAAGGACGACATAATATAAAGACAGGCAATTAAGGGGGAATGGTTAATGGTTTCGATGTTTGCATGTATTTAATATTTGTTGTAGTTTCCTGCCTAGAGGTCCATCAAACTGAAAAAAAAAGAAACATCAGAAACCCCTTTTAGATAAATTTGTACATTTTTTGGTAGAAAAATGTCCCGGCCAAGGTCGTGTTTGTAACATTACAGGCTGTTCGCTAGGGGGAAAATTGGCACCTAAATAGGACGAAAGGTCTAAATATTGACTAATAAATGCGGCGAAAGGTCTGAAAATTGAGTAACTAATGGGGCAAACATGTTAACATCTTAAAATTATTGGGGGTAAGTTTGAGGAAGAAGGGTGAGCAGAAAACCAGACCATCTCCCCTTAACCTCTGAAGTGCGCATGGGGGTAATTGGAAACGTCCCCCTGTGCTGACGTATTTGAGGTGTTTCCGTCACTAAAATATTCATTGTGCCATTAATAGCATTAATATTTATCCATATGCGCCTATTATGGGTTGATTATAAAGGTATTAACCTGAAACAACAATAAAACGAGTGAAAACAGCGTTTGGATGGTCAAAATCGGAGAATAGCCCGCGAGTTGTATAATGTATGGGTGAGGCAATCTGCTTTCCCGCCAATTTCCCCCAAGGCCACTGAGACACAGTCGATCGATACTCTCTCTCTCTCTTGCACTCGCTTGCTATCAGTGATGACCACACCCTCCAATCGGATTTCTAATGTTAGCACGAAAATATACCTCAGAATAAGGGAATAACAGGGAAAATAGGTGATAACTGAAGGAGAGGAGGAAAGTGGGGAAGGAGGGGAGGTAGAGGACTGAGATTTTGCATGGCCCAGGGGCCAAAAAAAAATAAAAAAATAAAAAAAAAAAATATAAAAAATTTTTTTTTTTTCGATGTCAAAAGTTGATTTTTATTTTCTCTGACTCTTAAGAGTCTTCCCGCAGTGCGCCGGGGGAACTCTTAAGAGTCTCCCCGCAGCTCCCGGGTTAAAGGATTCAATTTGCCACCACTCTATCAGTTAAAATTAAACTGATGATATATTTGTTATTTGTTTGTATGTGTTGATTATTTGTGTGAGTTATTGTGGGTGGGTGACTCGAGACAGCCATAACTTTATAGATGACTAGTATAATTGCTGTGTTTTTAGTATTTTGATCTAAAGATAGGCTTATTATAAGTACTGTACAGTACAGAATATTGAAAGTTAGGAATAGTATAATTATCAATTTTAGTATTGAATTTAAGTTTGAAATAGCCAGAATGGTTTTGGATGAGTAAGGAATAGTATAATTATCAATGTTAGTATTTAATTAAAGTTTGAAATAGCATTAATTGTTTTTGACGAGTAAGGAATAGTATAAGTATAAATGTTAGTATTTAATTAAAGTTTGAAATAGCATTAATTGTTTTGGATGAGTATTAGTATTCAATATATGTTAGGATTAGTATGACTCCTGATAAAGTTCACCAGAGAAAGGTGCGAGGGAACGCTAAAGTGGTGAAGGACCCTAAGAATTGGAAGTATAAATGTAGTTTTGGTTCAGTCTCTGTCTCGAGTATGCCACCCCGGGCAATGTGTTTACTAGTGTATATTATGTGGAAGGTATGAATAGTGTAAAGGTGGTATGACACAAGGGCTTTTTCCATGGATATTTATCATTAACCCGTACAGTAGCGTTGACGTCCTTTTGTTACTATGATTAGGACTATTGGACGCTTGTATTCAGATTAGGAAGGATCTGTAGCAATTATCAGGCTTCGACTGACTCAACCAAGGCTTTTACCTAGCACATATCCTTCCTAAGCTGCACAGAAGTGTGTCAAATAGTAAAAAGGTAAGACACGTCGCTGGTACTGAAAGGGTTAACACTGGTCTGGCAGCATATGAGGTCAACATTACCAATATTTGTGTCACCTAAATTAATGTTTCGTCAGTGTAGTTTCCGATGCCCGTGGAAAAATTGTCCAGAAATGTTGCCAGAATAATGTTAAGCATCAAATGTTGACTGCTCTTGTGTGATAATGGTTTAGTTATTTGTATTTTATATTGTGTTTGTCCCACTGTTGTTTTGTTTATTTGTTAAGTTTTACAATGGAAGTTGTTTGTTTTTCATTTTAGATTTGATATAATTGATTGAACGTTAGGAAGGTATTGTGTTATTTATTCCAGGTGATGCTAAATGTCATATTTTCATATTACAGTATATAGTTTTGTATGTGTGTATGTGTATGTATATGTAAGGCAAATAGCCCTTTGCTGGGGTTGGCCGACACTAGACAAGTATATAGTTTTGTATGTATGTATGTATGTATGTGTATGTATATCTCAGGCAAATACCCTCTTGCTGGGGGTGGCCAACAATAGACAAGTATATAGTGTTGTATGTATGTATGTGTATGTACTGTATATGTTAGGCAAATAGCCCTTTGCTGTGGGTGGCCGACACTAGACAGAGCCTGAACAGAAACAAGACTTAAAGTTGCGGGAGCACTTTCGCGGTCCGTCACCCGTTTGTGTGGCTGGTCGATTAGGAGAAATATTTGTTGTAGTGAAATATGTAGATAATGATGAAAACAGTGTATTTTTATAATTGTGCATTGTGTTTGGATAAGTGTTGTGTTAAATGAGTTATTAAAATTCCAGTACAGTATAATGTAAAAGTCCCTCTTACAAGGGCACGCACTAGCCCTGTTAAATGAAGGGAGTATATGGCATTAAAAATTGCATCTCTACATGCTAGATAATTGAGTGAGTTGCGTCAGCATGTGGAGGCGGGTCATTCGTGGCCACCCACTCAGGGACTGGCTTCTGGCAATAATAAGATAGATCTGTTTGAAGTGTTCAATTTAAATAGGTAATTTAGATTGTTAATATTTGTTTGTTTTGCTTGATTATGAATGCAAATGTAAAACTTGCAAACTAAACAAACCAAAAGTGGGACAAGGACAATATAAATATAGTTTGTAATTACCGGTATGTTTAGATAGATAGATATGTAAGTTAAGTATGAAGGTATAAATATGAAACAAATATATTTATTGTATTAGATAGTGTAGCTATTATTACATTATGTTGATTGTGTTATAGGTGTGTAGGCTATGTATATACTCAGGCACATACCCCATAGGTGGTGGGGTGGCTGAATTGAGTGTTTATTTTAATTATTTTTACATGCAGTACACTCAATGTCACAAATCGTGGCTTTAAATGTATTTTGAGGTATTTCGAAGGGATTGAAACTGTCTTAGTATTTTGACTTAGTATATAAATGTTGAGTGTATTTGACTTCGAATGTACATTTTGAGTGATCATATGTGGAGTTTGATGATTTTGAAAGATGGACAACTCGAGACTGTATTTATGTAGGCCTATGTATTATAGTGAGGCACATAACCCTTAGCTTGGGGTGGCCGACTCGAGAGATTGTTATTATTTGTATTGATTGATTATGAATGTATTTTGTAATGAGTTTGAGATAGATTGATAACTTACATTGTATTTGATTCATATTTATAGGTAGATAGCCAACTTAGATACATATTATTACATTATGTTGATTGTGTTATAGGTGTGTAGGCTATGTATATACTCAGGCATATACCCCATAGCGGGTGTGGGGGGTGGCCGAATCGAGACATATGTTTATTTAAATTATTTCTATATGCAGTACACTCAATGTCACAAATCGTGGCTTTAAATGTGTGTAGCTATCCCGAACGGAATTAAATCGTGTTACTAATTTTGACCTAGTATATAAATGTTGTGTGATGGTATGTGCAGTTTGATGAATCAGAAAGATGCACAACTCGAGAGTGTATTTATGTAGGCCTATGTATTATACTGAGGCACTTAACCCTTAGCTTGGGGTGGCCGACTCGAGACTATTAGATATTATTTGTTTGTAATTATTGTATGTGATAGATATTAAAGTTAGATTGATAATTATGGCATTAAGTTGATAGATTCCTAGTGTTGTTATTCGATAGATACAGTATTAATGTGTGATTGTTTATTGTTTTTGTATTATATAGTGTTATTATCTTGATTAGTAGTGGGTACCCCTTCGTGGATGACGGCGTGAGGCAATAGATAGATAGTAGTAGTGTTTATAGTAGTAGAAGTAATGTTGTTATTGAATATTAATATGTATACGGTTTCCATTTGCATGTGGATTAAATAAAATATGTACATATTGTTTGATAAGCATCATATAGGTTAGGGGCCAATATTATAGTGGCGTCATTCAATAATTAGATAGCTCCCCCACCCCCCTTACACTGTTCTATGTTTTTTTTCTATATAATGACTACCTAACATCCTTCATTACTTTCTCTCTCTCCTGCCTCCCTCTTCTGCTCTGCCTTCTCTCTCTTCTGCTCTCCCTTCTCCCTCATCTGCTCTCTCTCATCCCTCTCCTCTCCTGGTTTCTGCTCCCTTCTCGCTCCTCCCTTTAATCTCTTACTTCTGCTCTCCATTCTCTCACTCCCTCTAATGCTCTCTCCTGCTCTCCACCCTCTAATCTCTTCCTTCTCTCTCCTCCCTCATGTGCTCTCATCCCTCTAATGCCGTCTCCCTCTCCTGGTTTCTGCTCCCTTCTCTCACTCCTCCCTTTAATTTCTTACTTCTGCTCTCCGTTCTCTCATCCGTCTTCCTCTTCTGCTCTCCCTTCTCTCATCTCCCTATCTTGCTTCCCCCCCCCTCATGTGCTCTCCTCTCTCTTCTGGTTTCTGCTCCCTTCTCTTACTCCTCACTCTAATCTCTTACTTCTGCTCTCCCTTCTCTCTCATCCGTCTTCCTCTTCTGCTGTCCCTTCTCTCTCCTCCCTTCTCACTAATGCTCTCTCATCTCCCTATCTTGCTTCCCACCTCATCTGCACTCCTTTCTCTCTCATCTCTGCCTTCTTTCATCTGCTCTTTCCTTCTCCCCACCCCCCTCTGCTCTACCTTCCCCTTTCTCGCTTCCCCCTCATCTGCACTCCTTTCTCATCTCTGCCTTTCATCTGCTCTTTCCTTCTCCCCCCACCCCCCTCTAATCTCTCTGCTCTACCTTCCCCTTCTCATCTGCTCTTTCCTTCTCCCCCCACCCCCCTCTAATCTCTCTGCTCTACCTTCCCCTTCTCATCTCTTTTCTTTCCCTTTCTCCCTCTTCTGCTCTCTTCCATCGTTTGCTCCCCCCCCCCCTTTCTGGTTTCTCCTCTCCTTTCGCTCCCTCACTCTTCCCTCTAATCTCTTCCTTCTCTTGTGCTCTCACTCTCTTCCATCGTTTGCTCTCCCCCCCCCCTTTCTGGTTTCTGCTCTCCTTTCTCTCGCTCCCTCTTCTGCTCCCTTCTCTTGTGCTCCCTCATCTCTCCCTATCTTGCTTCCCCCCCCCCTCCTCTGCCTTCTCTCCTCATCTGCTCTTTCCTTCTCCCCCCACCCCCCCTCTCTGCGCTCCCTTCTCCCCCCCCCCCTCTAATCTCTCTGCTCTCTTCCATCGTTTGCTCCCCCCCCCTTTCTGGTTTCTGCTCTCCTGCTCTCCACCCTCTAATCTCTGCCTCCCTCATCTACTGTCCCTTCTCTCTTCCCTCATGTGCTCTTCCATCCCTTCTGTCGCTCCTGCTTCCCTCCTCCCTCATCTGGTTTCTGCTCCCTTCTCTCTCCTCCCTCATCTGCTCTCCCCTTCTCTCATCCGTCTAATGCTCTCTCTTCTGTCTCCCTCTCCTGGTTTCTGCTCCCTTCTCTCACTCCCTCTAATCTCTTACTTCTGCTCTCCGTTCTCTCTCCCTCATCTGCTGTCCCTTCTCTCATCCGTCTTGTGCTCTCCCTTGTCTCCTCTCATCTGCACTCCCTTCTCTCTCCTCCCTCTTCTGCTCTGCCTTCGCTCCTCCCTCATCTGCTGTTACTTATTTCCCTCTTTTCCCCCCACCCGTCCCTTACTCTCTAACTCCAACATTTGCTCCCCCCTTTCCCCTTCCCCTTCATATTGCACGATGTATGGTAATTGAATAATAAAGGATATAATTTATAAATGTGTTATTTTGACCTATATTGGAAAAAAATCTTAAGACAGTTGGATAGTGGGTAAACTGTCTTAAGACAGTTGGATAGTGGGTAAACTGTCTTAAGACAGTTGGATAGTGGGTAAACTGTCTTAAGACAGTTGGATAGTGGGTAAACTGTCTTAAGACAGTTGGATAGTGGGTAAACTGTCTTAAGACAGTTGGATAGTGGGTAAACTGTCTTAAGACAGTTGGATAGTGGGTAAACTGTCTTAAGACAGTTGGATAGTGGGTAAACTGTCTTAAGACAGTTGGATAGTGGGTAAACTGTCTTAAGACAGTTGGATAGTGGGTAAACTGTCTTAAGACAGTTGGATAGTGGGTAAACTGTCTTAAGACAGTTGGATAGTGGGTAAACTGTCTTAAGACAGTTGGATAGTGGGTAAACGCCTGTGGAGCCTGTGGAGCCTGTGGAGCCTGTGGAGCCTGTGGAGCCTGTGGAGCCTGTGGAGCCTGTGGAGCCTGTGGAGCCTGTGGAGCCTGTGGAGCCTGTGGAGCCTGTGGAGCCTGTGGAGCCTGTGGAGCCTGTGGAGCCTGTGGAGCCTGTGGAGCCTGTGGAGCCTGTGGAGCCTGTGGAGCCTGTGGAGCCTGTGGAGCCTGTGGAGCCTGTGGAGCCTGTGGAGCCTGTGGAGCCTGTGGAGCCTGTGGAGCCTGTGGAGCCTGTGGAGCCTGTGGAGCCTGTGGAGCCTGTGGAGCCTGTGGAGCCTGTGGAGCCTGTGGAGCCTGTGGAGCCTGTGGAGCCTGTGGAGCCTGTGGAGCCTGTGGAGCCTGTGGAGCCTGTGGAGCCTGTGGAGCCTGTGGAGCCTGTGGAGCTGGAGCCTGTGGAGCCTGTGGAGCCTGTGGAGCCTGTGGAGCCTGTGGAGCCTGTGGAGCCTGTGGAGCCTGTGGAGCCTGTGGAGCCTGTGGCCTGTGGAGCTGTGGAGCCTGTGGAGCCTGTGGAGCCTGTGGAGCCTGTGGAGCCTGTGGAGCCTGTGGAGCCTGTGGAGCCTGTGGAGCTGTGGAGCCTGTGGAGCCTGTGGAGCCTGTGGAGCTGTGGAGCTGTGGAGCCTGTGGAGCCTGTGGAGCCTGTGGAGCTGTGGAGCCTGTGGAGCCTGTGGAGCCTGTGGAGCCTGTGGAGCCTGTGGAGCCTGTGGAGCCTGTGGAGCCTGTGGAGCCTGTGGAGCCTGTGGAGCCTGTGGAGCCTGTGGAGCTGGTGGAGCCTGTGGAGCCTGTGGAGCCTGTGGAGCCTGTGGAGCCTGTGGAGCCTGTGGAGCCTGTGGAGCCTGTGGAGCCTGTGGAGCCTGTGGAGCCTGTGGAGCCTGTGGAGCCTGTGGAGCCTGTGGTGCCTGTGGTGCCTGTGGAGCCTGTGGAGCCTGTGGAGCCTGGGGAGCCGGTGGAGCCTGTGGAGCCTGTGGAGCCTGTGGAGCCTGTGGAGCCTGTGGAGCCTGTGGAGCCTGTGGAGCCTGTGGAGCCTGTGGAGCCTGGGGAGCCTGTGGAGCCTGTGGAGCCTGTGGAGCCTGTGGAGCCTGTGGAGCCTGTGGAGCCTGTGGAGCCTGTGGAGCCTGTGGAGCCTGTGGAGCCTGTGGAGCCTGTGGAGCCTGTGGAGCCTGTGGAGCCTGTGGAGCCTGTGGAGCTGGAGCCTGTGGAGCCTGTGGAGCCTGTGGAGCCTGTGGAGCCTGTGGAGCCTGTGGAGCCTGTGGAGCCTGTGGAGCCTGTGGAGCCTGTGGAGCCTGTGGAGCCTGTGGTCGCTGTGGAGCCTGTGGAGCCTGTGGAGCCTGTGGAGCCTGTGGAGCCTGTGGAGCCTGTGGAGCCTGTGGAGCCTGTGGAGCCTGTGGAGCCTGTGGAGCCTGTGGAGCCTGTGGAGCCTGTGGAGCCTGTGGAGCCTGTGGAGCCTGTGGAGCCTGTGGAGCCTGTGGAGCCTGTGGAGCCTGTGGAGCCTGTGGAGCCTGTGGAGCCTGTGGAGCCTGTGGAGCCTGTGGAGCCTGTGGAGCCTGTGGAGCCTGTGGAGCCTGTGGAGCCTGTGGAGCCTGTGGAGCCTGTGGAGCCTGTGGAGCCTGTGGAGCCTGTGGAGCCTGTGGAGCCTGTGGAGCCTGTGGAGCCTGTGGAGCCTGTGGAGCCTGTGGAGCCTGTGGAGCCTGTGGAGCCTGTGGAGCCTGTGGAGCCTGTGGAGCCTGTGGAGCCTGTGGAGCCTGTGGAGCCTGTGGAGCCTGTGGAGCCTGTGGAGCCTGTGGAGCCTGTGGAGCCTGTGGAGCCTGTGGAGCCTGTGGAGCCTGTGGAGCCTGTGGAGCCTGTGGAGCCTGTGGAGCCTGTGGAGCCTGTGGAGCCTGTGGAGCCTGTGGAGCCTGTGGAGCCTGTGGAGCCTGTGGAGCCTGTGGAGCCTGTGGAGCCTGTGGAGCCTGTGGAGCCTGTGGAGCCTGTGGAGCCTGTGGAGCCTGTGGAGCCTGTGGAGCCTGTGGAGCCTGTGGAGCCTGTGGAGCCTGTGGAGCCTGTGGAGCCTGTGGAGCCTGTGGAGCCTGTGGAGCCTGTGGAGCCTGTGGAGCCTGTGGAGCCTGTGGAGCCTGTGGACTTGTGGACTTGTGGACTTGTGGAACTTGTGGACTTGTGGACTTGTGGACTTGTGGACTTGTGGACTTGTGGACTTGTGGACTTGTGGACTTGTGGACTTGTGGACTTGTGGACTTGTGGACTTGTGGACTTGTGACTTGTGGACTGTGGACTTGTGGACTTGTGGACTTGTGGACTTGTGGACTTGTGGACTTGTGGACTTGTGGACTTGTGGACTTGTGGACTTGTGGACTTGTGGACTTGTGGACTTGTGGACTTGTGGACTTGTGGACTTGTGGACTTGTGGACTTGGACTTGTGGACTTGTGGACTTGTGGACTTGTGGACTTGTGGACTTGTGGACTTGTGGACTTGTGGACTTGTGGACTTGTGGACTTGTGGACTTGTGGACTTGTGGACTTGTGGACTTGTGGACTTGTGGACTTGTGGACTTGTGGACTTGTGGACTTGTGGACTTGTGGACTTGGGGGCTGGTGGACTTGTGGACTTGTGGACTTGTGGACTTGTGGACTTGTGGACTTGTGGACTTGTGGACTTGTGGACTTGTGGACTTGTGGACTTGTGGACTTGTGGACTTGTGGACTTGTGGACTTGTGGACTTGTGGACTTGTGGACTTGTGGACTTGTGGACTTGTGGACTTGTGGCCTTTGTGGACTTGTGGACTTGTGGACTTGTGGACTTGTGGACTTGTGGACTTGTGGACTTGTGGACTTGTGGACTTGTGGACTTGTGGACTTGTGGACTTGTGGACTTGTGGACTTGTGGACTTGTGGACTTGTGGACTTGTGGACTTGTGGACTTGTGGACTTGTGGACTTGTGGACTTGTGGACTTGTGGACTTGTGGACTTGTGGACTTGTGGACTTGTGGACTTGTGGACTTGTGGACTTGTGGACTTGTGGACTTGTGGACTTGTGGACTTGTGGACTTGTGGACTTGTGGACTTGTGGACTTGTGGACTTGTGGACTTGTGGACTTGTATGCATTTTAGGTGTTTAGGGTTCTTTCGGGCTTGAGGGCTTATAATATAATAAATATATAATAAAACAATTTTTTATTTTTATTTTTATAATTTTTTTTTATTTTTTTTATTTTTTTTATATATATTTATATTTATTCAAAGTGAAATACTAAAGTTTAAAAGTGAAGTTTAAAAGTGTATAGTTGTTTAAAGGTGTGCTATTGTTTAAAAGTTTCACGTGGAAACAATTGGAAGTCGAAAAATGTATACTGCATTTCTTTAAAGGGTGAAAATGTCCAAAATATTTGAAATATTGAAGTTTAAAAGTGAAATAGTGAACTATAAAAGTCGGCTATTGTTTAAAAGTTTCACGTGGAACAAATTGGAAGTCAAAAAATGTATACTGTATTTCTAAATTAATAACAAATCTGCTCTGATGGAGTCTAATATTAACATTGTAACAGCGGAATTAATTTTATAGCATCATAAAATAATTGGAATAGTCTAACATATCTTCAGTTTCTTATTGGGAGAACTCTGCAAAAACGCTACACGCTATGCATTAACTTGGCAGAAAATACACATTTGCATTAACACAATCACCTAGACTTAAAACACATTTATTCTGGCGGTTACATAATTTTATACAGTTTTAAACAAAATAATATTAAATATACTGTATATATATAAAATCAATTCAATGTGTACGATACTAGAAAATAAAATAAAATTTCAAATTCCAACGCTATTAGAACCACTAATAATCTAACTGTATGGGTAGTGACCTAAAAGAATAAGTGAAGGGTTTGGCCAGAACGGGAGAGAGAGACCGAGGACGAGAATGAACAATTGATTCTATGTATAACACCAAAGGGAGGGACAGAGGGAAAGGTAGACCGAATGAGAGGTGGAAGGATGGAGTAAGGAAATATATGAACGAAGGCGGTGCTGGTTGGGGAGGAGGGGCGTCGACTGACCGGGGACAGAGGTGCATGGGGGCGGTTCGTTCGTGGCCACCCATTCGGGGATCGCAGCGTCAGGCAATAGATAGATAGATACCACCAAACTTGTGGTTGGGTGGGAAGAGAGGTGCTGGCTTAATTTTTATGATCAACCTAAAACTTCGCTTAAATCATTATAATTAGAACTTGCAAAATAAACAAACCAAAACGGGGACAACAACAAACGCAAAAGAACTAATCAAAATCGCTATGTGGAAAGAACGCTTAATAAAATATAATTATGAAATAATTTAAATCAACTACATTTATGACACTAGCAGGGAGTCAATTCATTCATGTAGACCCCCACAGACATTAAAGAGTCTCACAAATGAGAATTTAGAGGAAAATGTAGAAGCGAGACCAAGGATGGTATTCTGAATTTCGGATAGGATTAGATTTATATCTAAAATACAAAAATTGACATTAATCGTCAAATAAACCTAGAACTCTTTTGGGTTTGGTGTCCCGACTTCAAATACCGGGAGGACCATATTTTATTTTATTTTTATTTTCTATGTGAACGAGGGACAAAAAAGGCATAACTGCCTGCAGCGAGTGCCTCCCCCAGATTTCAAAGAGAGACAGGGCCGAAATCAAGGGATGTTCGAGCTAAAATGCCTGGACACACCGAGTTTGAAGCAATTTAAGTCATATGAAGCGGGAAAGACCGATTCTGGTTGAGAGTTCCAGAGCTCAGCAGTTGAATACAAGAAACTCTGAGAATAGCGTTTCACTCTTGGGTTGGAGAGTTGCACAGAGTAGGGGTGGGATTGTGTTGCAAGGCGGGTAGTTTGTATAATTTCAGGTTAACCCCTTCTGTACCGGTGAAGTATTTTGTGTATATATCTGCTGCATCTTAACGATTTGATGAAACTTCGGAAGGATTAATTTTATTTTTCAGTCTGTAGCGAGTGCTTATTTAAAAACACTCCAAAATATAAACCCTATCCCCTTAACCCTCTCCGACATAAGACTCAAGTTTGAGCCTATTACGGATACTTTAAAGCCTTTACCATCAGGGGTATTTATAAACTTTTAGTTTACTTACTTCAACCTCTGCAGTTGTCTTTGAGTTAGCTGTGGCCACAAAACTAATTTTTAAGAGGTATTTATAACAGTGAGCGAACTATTTCTTATTGCTAATCTGGCAACCTCGGAATCATGAGTCTGAAGGGGATAAATATGTAAACAAAGGAGAGGCTTCAATTGTGTAAAGCTGCAAGTGTGGATAATTCTTAAGGACAATGGAAGCGCAAATTGTCTATTTGTAGGTTGCAAAGGAACGAGAGCGCTCGCTAACTTATATGCTCAACTAAAGTATGCTAGAAACCAATACAGGCAAAATAGAAACCGAAATCTGGCAAAAGTTCTTAAAATCGGCAAAACCAATTTCTTAAAATCTTAATACTAATGGGGCTAAACATGACTGAGAAGGCTCCAGAAAAGAACACTCAAGACAGTAAAGTAATGCAGTTTGAAGAGTGTATGAAGCTAAACTTAAACTCAAACTAAAAATAGTGTTTCACAGAAGAGCATATACTGTATCTAAACGGTGACCGGTCAACTCTACCAGTAGACCATTTCAACCAGTAGCTCTCAACCAGTACCAAATCAACCAATACGGTTAGGACTATATTTTGGCACTAGTTTGGTTGGTCTGGGTTAATTTGGCACTGCTTGAGAGCTACTGGTTGAAATGGTCTACTGGTTGAGATGACATGGAACCATCTAAACTTCTAGCCAAACCGATTACAAATCGGATTAGAGAGTAGAGTACTGAATTATGAATAGAAACTTTAGGCCAAACATTTTAAGAAAATAGCAGAAAATAACATCTCACTAACTGTAACAGCTTTAATGCTTTTAATATCTAAACTAGTTTTCTGTAACTAGGAAAGGACGGAGTGTTGAGAACATTTTGCAAGTGAGATTGGAGAGCTTCATATTTTTAGGTTAAATATTTAGCAGAGAGATATACATGAGAATGAGGAAGAGAGCAGTGTGGTGTGGATGTAGATGTGCTGGAAAGTGTGAAATGGAACATAGAGATGGTTCGGCCATGTGAAACTTATGTGGCACTAGAGAATTAATAAAATAGTGCAACAGTGAAATGGAGGAGCAGAAGCAAAGGTAGACAGAGGTGGAAGGATTGACTTCAGTATATGCATGAAAGCGGTGCTGGATGGGAGGAGGGGCGTTGAATGACTGGGGACAGGTGAATGGGAGAGATTAATTTATGGTCACCCCTTCAGGGATCAAGGTGTACGGCAATATAGTAAAAATATAAATAAATAACAATACAGTTAAAGTGGGGATTGGGCCTGAGTATAGATATATATTTTGTATGAAGCAGTTTGAAGCATAATCTGCAAAGGTGGCAAGTGATAGACTTTTCCAAGTTAATTCTTGTGTACCGGCGACTTATTTTTAACTAGATTTTAGCTACATTTAAGAATATTTTTAACTAAAGCAATAATTATAACTACTAAACTATAATAATCTGCAGTTTAAGAAGGATCTGCGGTACTTAAAATGTTTAACCGAGATAGTTAGAAGCCCCTGGATTGCTGAAAGCCCTTTTTAAACTGAATTTAATAGTCGAATAGTAGCCAGAATAAAGTTAAAAGAACATTACCGGTACAGAAGGGGTCAAGATCTACGAGGACAGGCTATTTCTAGACTTATATAGGCTGGACAGAGGCAGCAATAGGGATCTGTACTTTTCTTTGAAGAGGGGAAGGGAACTACGGGTATTTAATGCGGAGTGGCTGAATGGATCACTACAGGCAAAATGAAAATAAATCTGGCAAAAGGTCTTCAAATCGCCAAACTAATGGGGCGAAGCTCTTCAAAATCTTTGTACTAATGGGGCTAAACATGAGGGACAGGGGGTCCAGAAAAGAAAACTTAAGACAGTAAAGTAATGCAGTTTGAGAGGATAGTACGAGGCTAAACTTATAAACAAACTCTACAAATACAGTTTCAGAACATAAATTTAACTTATAGCCGAACCGATTACAAATGGGATTGGAGAGTATCATGAATACAAAACTTTAGGCCAAACATTTTAAAATATCTCAAAATAACATCTGACCACCTGTAAGAGCTTTAATGCTTTTAATATCTAAATTGATTTTGTGCAACTAGGAAAGTAGGGAGAGTCAAGAGATAATTGTGCAAGGGTGATTAACGATCCAAGATATTTTTAAATTAAATATTTAGCGGAGGGATATACTGTACATGAGAATGAGGAAGTACGTGAGTGGTGTGGTATGTTTTAGATGAGCTGGAAAGTGTGAACAGGAACACAGAGGTTTCAGCCATGTGAAACTTTTGGGAAGCGAGAGAATTACAAAAAAGTGTACAAGTGTGAAGTGGAAGGGCAGATGCAAAGGTTGTTGTTGTTCCCCAAGCTGCCTGGCCGAACAGCCCCAAGGCCCCGAGCAAGGACAATGCCATAACTGAGCGCCCCCACAGAACCCTCCCTGCCGACCACAATAAAGCCTGGGTGACCGAAGCCACTCCATGGCGGGGAGCTGAGAAGGGTGCGGAAACGCCCGGGAAACCAAAGACCCACCCAGGGCCCTGTGCCCCTCACCAATTATGAAGAGAAAGTTGAGGGGCAAAGGAAAAATGTGACGCTTTGGCTTCCAATCTTGGTAGATTGGGAGGTCAATCCACGGAAGAGACGCAGTCACTTGAGATCTAGAAAATATATAAGTAAAAGGAACAGTCACAGTAAGCTATGGGTATGGCAGAGATTGCTCAGTTCTCACTCTGATAGACCAGCCCATCACCACATAACTAGAACCCAATCCTCTCAGCATCAGCTAGGAAAGGCCCTAGAAAGCCGCCTTTGGCGGGGGGATAGCTCCCCTATTTCAACCCCTTTCGGGGTTGGGCACCCGCCAATATGCAAAGGTTAGACCGCGAGGTGGAAGGATGGAGTCAAGTACCGTACAGTATATGCGTGAAAGCAGTGCTGGATGGGTCTAATGACTGGGGACAGAGGTGCATGGGAGCTATTAACCCTTTCACGCACATATGACTCAGAGGTTGCCAGATTAGCAATAAGAAATAGGGTGCTCTCATTTATAATTAACTCTCCAAAATTAGTTTTCTGCCCACAGCTAACTCAAAGACAACTGCAGAGGTTGAAGTAACTAAACTAAAGGTTTCTAAATACCCCTGATGGTAACAAAGGCTTTAAAGCATCTCTAATAGGCTCAAAATTGCGTCATATGTCTGGGAGGGTTAATTTGTGGTCACCCCTTCAGGGATCACGGCGTCCAGCAATAGATATAGTATTTTGTATGAAAGGATTTGAAGCATAATCTGCAAAAGTGGCATGTGATAGACTTTTCCAAGTTAACCCTCATGTACCGGCGACGTCTTTTTAACTAGACTTTACCTACCGGTACATTTAATAATAATATACAAATTAATGTAATAATTATAACTAAACTATAATCTGTGCAGCTTAAGAACCACGTGTCGTAGTTCAAATGCTTAACCAAGATGCAGTACTTAGAAACCCTTTGATTGCTGGAGGCTCTTTTTAAACTGAATAAAATAGAGTAGTCTCATAGTAGCCAGAATAAAGTTAAAAGAACGGTGCTCCTACAGACAGAGGAGGTTAAGGTCTATGAGGACAGGCTATCTTTTAGAAGTTTACATAGGCTGGACAAAGGCAGCAATAGGGGTACGTACTTTTCTTTCAAGAGGGGCAGGGAACTACGGGTATTTAATATGGAGCGGCTGAATGGATCAAGACAAATATTTTGAGGTGGTATGGTCATGTGCCGAGAAATTTTAAAAGGAGAATGCAGAGATATAAATTTATGTAAAGCAAGTTCTATAGCACAAGTACTAAACTGCTGAACATAGTGATCGAGTGGATAAATGCCAATACAGTACCTTTGAGAGAGGAACCGAGTGAGCAAAAGGAAACTGACTATTGAAAAGAACAATGGTGGTATAAGAAGTAGAACACCTATTTACAAATTTCTGTTGTGTCTGACATAGGAATCCGGTTTCAACAAGCTACTAGGGGTTTACTGCCTTGATAGCGCAATTCATAAATGCGCGGATTTTCGGTGCGAGTATCCTAGGTTCGAGGATTTGTTATTTCATTAATAGACTTTAGAAGTAAAGTTGGTTGGTGAACAAATATTCATTCACCTAAGGCCATCCTTAAGTATCGTTTCCCAGTTGACTATCATAAAAGAGGATGGTGTATAACCTTCACAGGACCTAACAGTTACCCTTTTAAATATAAAGAAGTTTTCAAACCATATTAAAATAGTCTAACCATAGCCAGAATAAAATTTAAATATTTCAAAGACTAATTTCATTTCACACAAGGATAAAACTAGCAATGACTAACCGTTTCAATTTTCTGCCAAATTAATATAAATTACCTACATATACACTTTCAGTACCTTAAAATTATTAACTTAAAATTACCTATTTGAACCGTAATGGAAAGCTGTAGACATTTTGAACCATTTTTGTTCCAAAAAATTTACGGACTTTATTTTACTTTAAATCCGGAGAAAATACAAACTAAATACAATCCTAAATTTCTTTACTTAAAATCCGGACAATATATAATGAAATTTTAATTTCTTTACACTTTTACGCAATTACAGCCTTCAACACTACAAATCCAAATATTGCCTCATTTTTTAATCTATGTACCAACTCTTATTGTACAATCTAAATCAAGTCGTTCACTCTAAACCTTTGTCTCTAGATTTCACACATTTATTCAGCACGTCTACGACGGGCAACTTAAAGGTCTAAGAGCTAAACTAATATTTAAATTATGAGCAAAGTCCCTTACATTTAATTCTAAGCAAACTAATTTAAATTTCACCACGACAAAAAGTACCAAGATATAGTTAAAGAGCAAAACAATTAAAGTCTAAGAAAACTATTTTAATTAGTTAAAGAGCAAAGCAATCTATATTAAAGTTTAAGAAAAAAGGCATTTAAAGTTTTAGATCAATTAAATGTATACTACCTTTGAGCAAAGCAACACTTTACATTAAATAATCAAAGCAATTTCATGAAACTTTGAGCACAGTTACTTTAAATAAAGAGTAAACAAACTTTAAGTATTTAATTGTACCTTCAAGATAAAGTTTGAAATTTAGAGACCTTAACCTAGATATTTCTGAATATGAACATTCACAGGCTATTACAAAATCCCATTAAGGAGAAGTTTTTAGTAGATTCCCTAGACTTCCATCAAGCTTAAAATTACTCCCCCTAGACCCCCTTTCAAGATCAATTTGTAAACATTTTGGTAGAAACATTTCCCGGCCCAAGGCCGGTTCCCCTTAAATTATCGCTCGCCAGGAACAAATAGACACCTGAATGGCAACAATGGTCTTAAAATTGACAGAAATGGGGCGACGGTTCTTAAAATCGCCAAACTAATGGAACGGAAGTATTAAAATCTCAAAAGCAATGGGGCTAAACATGAGGGAGAAAGGGGTCCAGAAACAATTCTCCCAGGTGGAAATCTCCCCTTAACAGTTAGGTGATTGCAACTTACAATAATTTATAGTTTCTGAACAAGGTTACCCGTGAACTATTGAAAAAGATTGTACGCTTCCTTAAGCTGTTAAATTAATACATTCAAAAATATTAACACAAAACCTGACTTGCCAATTGCCATAATCCATTATTTTTAAAACTGGCGAAAAGTTTATTCCTAAACATTAGATCCGATATATAATTAATGAACTGCTATGCCTCTTGTGCAATATTATAATTTAAAACTTTCAAAATAAACAAACCAAAACAAGTAACTATATAAATACACAAAAATACTTCAATAAAAATTACTACGTGGAAATTATCATTAACAAAGGAAAATATAATTTTAATGCAAGATTACTGTAAAGTTCGTAGTTTACTGTATTGGCCAGTAAATAATTTAATAGATTAACTTTTTCGCCACCTTCAAAATCACAGACTATAGCATTCATTGTTCTTAGGAACAAAGTTTCGAACCGCACAAATTAAATTTTGCGGTGCAATATTGGTTTACAGTAAGTCTCCACTTAAAATTTAAAACAAAGTTACTGACAAAAATACTACTTTGTAATAGACTTTAAAAGTTAATTTACACCATAAAATAAAATAAATCTTTGAAGGATTATTACAAATTTTAGTTTAAATATAATTACTTTATATCAAGCTTTCAAATATACTACTTTACTTTAAATTATAAAATATACTTTATATCATACTCTAGAATAAACTACTTTACTTTAAATTATATACATTCAAATAAGTCATTAAAATTACTTTTAAGAGCAGATATGCAATTTAAGTCTATTATCTAAAAAAAAAAGAAACTGAACTTTAATGGACAGTAACCAAACTAATTCAAGAGATTTAAGTGAGTGAACATTAACTGTATACAAAAGGTTGTTAACCCTTTTAACAATATTGAAAATCATATGACTTATTGTAGACTTCATTGACGTCAATAGAAATGTTAAAGAAACATTTCCCAATTATATATCAATAAAAACACAGTTCCATGTTCTACATGGGTGTGCCTTAGGAATGACATGCAACACAGGAGGAACTATAGGATATCCACTAACTGAAATAATAGCTACTAAATTAATCATATTTCCATTTATTTGGATAAGTTACTTTGTCTTTGCAAGTTCATCTTTTTACTTTACTAAAAGTTCTCAATAAGGAATGGATTTTGTTTTTCCTTTAAATGTCAAACGCTTAACATTTTGATCTGAAGTGACTAAAGGTTATTTTTGGTTGATTTGCAAGTATTAAATATTAAATTAAGCATAAGAACTAAGTAGAAAAAGCTCCTTGTAAAGCATTGAGTGTAGGGCCGTACAATGGTGCGTTTCCGCACCCTCCTCAGCTCCTCGCCATGGAGTAGCTTCGGTCACCCAGGCTTTATTGTGGTCGGCAGGGAAGGTTCTGTGGGGGCGCTCGGTTATGGCCTTGGCCTTGCTCAGGGCCTTGGGGCTGTTCGGCCAGGCAGCTTGGGGAACAACAACAACAACTGCATCATAACAGTCTAATTCCACAACCCCGAGGGGTCATGTTGACCTCAGGCATAACAAGCTTGTGAAGCAAGCGACAGCAGCGATCCGCCTAGAAACTTTAGTACAAGAGTCCTAGAGACAGTCCCCACCCGTTAGACCGTCTTACTGCCGTGGTACCACCTGCTATGCCCTCACCCCAATGGGCGATGACTTTATCCGCGAGGAGCACCCTCAATGTACATGGTTTGATCTAGATAGCATATACTTTGTCATTTTATGACATTTATTCCTTATGAATGAAAAAGTCTCATATCAGATAAATATAAGTGTTTTCTGTCTACTGGAAAATTTAGTTATAAAACGGTAACTGGAATTAATTTAGATTAATGTTATTTACTGTACAAAACATTTAGAAATTAGTTGCAACAAAATTAAGTGAAATTTTAAGTAAACTATATTATCTTTAGCAATATTTAAGACGGACTAATAAAACACTCCTGTGCTGCCAACTTTAAACCCTCTGCACGAAGGTGCATTCTTAGAAGGTATCTCCCTAGGATGTTTGTTTAAAATTCATATTGGCAGTCAAGTTAAAACAAATATAAGAGTTGGTACTTCTATTACAATATGAGGCAGACTAATTTAGGACATATAGGGCCATGTTCTCAACTATATAATGTTGGTTAACAGGATGATAATTACTTCTATTATTTAAAAACTAATCCAAAATATAGGCTTACGTTTCATCCTAATTAATTTATTCTAAAAGTTATTATTTTAGGCAGTAATCCAGAAATACAGTTTGGCGTTTATTTAATCTCATACAGTACAGTACGGTACTTTAAATAATAAATAAACTTATATTTAATTACTTTATAAACCGTAATCCACAAAAATTACAAATTTTGCCTTTCTAATAAAATTTGTATAAATTCCTTTACTAGGCTATATGCAGCTTGAAATAATGGCCCCATAATATCCTACACATACCTGGAGTTAATAATAGGAGTGATGGTGGTAGAGGTGGTGTGGTAGTTGTGGTGGTGGTGGTGGTGAAGCAGACGTCCGAGTCTTCTTTTATCTGCGGAATTTAAGAATACTGTACATTTAATATCTACCGCTATATAATCCTTAGTTTTATACTTTAACCATTGATTAGTTTTGATTTTATACCTTAACAATATCGAGTCAGATTATTTCTTAATTTAATATTTAATACAAAAATTGCAATGTAAAACTCTAAAAATAAACTAATATGGAGCAATAGTATTTTAATTTAATACAAATACAATTTCAATGCAAGTCCAGTATTTTAATATTCCTTCTTTTTACTCGAAATTTAAGGTACTGTGTATATTTCTCAATTTAAATAAATAACTTAATTTAGGAACATTTGCAGGTGATGTATTTGGTGGTAAATAGATAGATAGATAGTGATCACAGCTCTATAACCTGCTTAATGAATGACATTTAATGTTTAACTCTAAATTATTTTTTACTTTAATAATCGTGACTAGTACCATTTAGCCCAATTTAATTTTGAAATTGATAAATAATATCAAAAGTGCAGGATTTGAATACTGTATTAAAAAATATAAATATATATAAATTAAGGCTTTAACTTCCAAGTCAATTCAAATATAATATTATGTACTCTCCACCAACCAACTCTACTTCTAAAATCGATTAATGAAATTGACAATCACATGTGGCAGTCCAGGGATTCGAACCCAGGACACTCACACCGAAACTAAGCACTCTATGCATTGCACCACAAACAGTTTAATTTAGCAACTAGAGATGCCCTAACAAAATCAGAGCGAGGACTGCCAACAGCAGCATCCCGCAACAGCTCCAACCATTGTAGAAGTCTTCGACCCCTTTTCACATCTGCGAACAAAACCAAATATTAATACTAGACTGCTGTACACTCTCATGCCATAGATGGTACTGATGGGGTTAACTTGAGACATTCTAAATAGATCTGGCTCCATTTAACCACTAGAAGCGTATTTCAAATCACATTGAGAAAATATGCTTTACCTACGTACTACCGGCTCTGTAATGTAGTGCAGAAAGTCTGCCTCCCACCCCAGGTGACCCAAGTTCAATCCTACGCTCAGGCATGAAGGTTTTTCGCATACACTGGGATAATTTAGTTTAACCCATGGGGTGTGGGTACAAAGGAGGGCGAGTGTGATAAGACTTCAAAAAAATTCCAAGTTTACTCCTGAAAGGTTCGAATCTATACAGAGATCACTGGTTAGTCCTGTGAATGTAGTTCATGTCCATGTCATGTTTCACGCATTTATGACAAAGGTTGCCAGATTAGCAATAAAAAATAGAGTTCTCTCACTCTTATAATTAACTCTCCAAAATTAGTTTTCTGCCCACAGCTAACTCAAAGACAACTGTAGAGGTTGAAGTAACTAAACTAAAAGTTTCTAAATACCCCTGATGGTAACAAAGGCTTTAAAGTATCCCCAATAGGCTCAAAATTGTGTCATATGTCTGAGAGGGTCAATATAACATATAGGGAAAAGTCTGCCAAATAAGCGAGGTTGCGGCACCAAGTATATTTATCAATAAATGGTATCTGCACTATGCAAGCATCAATAGTTTGAGATAAAAGTAGCAATCTTTACTGACCATATTAAACATCCGACAGACTAACAGTGACAGCAAAAGCTTAGTGACAGCGGAGAAGCTACTTATTACTGAAAGACTTCTAATTAATCAATATGATAGATTATCAGCGAATATAGAAAAAGTCACATATATAACATTAATTGTATTATACAAACAGAAATAAAAGTATTTTACAACTAAACAAAATAAGTAATTATGAAAGAAATTTAAGTTTAATATTTCAAGATCGTTTCGTATCAGTTTCAGTTCCACTTTAATTACATAGAATAAAGTAATAGCTCACATTGTTTTACCTTAAGTCCCAATATAAATTAATAAGACTTCTTACAATGCTTAATTACTAATGAAACTATAGCATTACATCAAATAATTTAAGTAACTTTAGTATAATGTCACCCAGATAAATTAGTTACTATATCTAATCACAAATCCTAAATCAAATGAGGTTAAGTATTCACAACATATTAATTAATAGTCACTAACTCACGAACTAACGAGTAGTGGTCACACAGGCAGTCACCAATCGGCAGACAGGCTGCTTGAGTCTACCAACCACAGGTGAGGGGCAGGTGCGCGATCCACAGGTGTTCGCATGTATGGGGGAGAATGCAGTGATATCCGCCCAGCTCTCCTCTGTCACATACGCATGCTTCTGGTCACTTAAACAGGTGTCTGCAGGTAAAAAGGCCATCACATGGTCCAATGCACAGTCACTAGTCACATATTTGGGTCTCCAGATGTAATAAAATATATAAAAAATATATTAAGGGACAATTTTTAAACTACTTTTCAGAACTTTTAATCATATTAAGCCAGGAATATTCATGAAATTTGCAAAGTTTAATTATATAAAATTAAACTTATATTCATTAAAAATAATTAAGAGACCCTTACCTTCATTAGTGACCGGTACACCTGGTACAGGTATGGCGGATCATGAAGTGGCCGAGACACACCAGTCTCTGAGGCGACTTACCAGCTTAAGGGAGCCCACCTTTCTTTTTTCTTTATCTCCCCCCTAGATGTTCACGTGGTCCTTCCGTCTGCATGTGAAGTCACTCTTGTCCCAGTAGCGTGGGTGTTTTAGACAGCCACGTCATGGGTTCAAACTAGACCTATTTGGGCCTAAATTGGCTACATTAAAAATAACAGGAAAATAATAAATTAATGGCATGGCATTTGTCCTATTATCATTTCCAAAGACACTAGGAACTGGAATAACTAATTCTAACTTTGCAAATTTAATAATAAAGACTAAACCGAAGGGACTGTACGGTAGACAGGGTGGATTTTTTGTTTCTTCTATGTAAGGGAGGGATGCAAAAGGCAGAACTGCCTGTAGAGTGCCTCCCCCAGAGCGACAGGGCCAAAATCAAGGGACGTTAGAGTCAAAATGCCTGGAAACACTCAGTTTGAAGCAATTTAAGTCATAGAAAGAGGGAAAGACTGATTCTGGGAAAGTTCCAGAGCTCAGCTGTTGAATAGAAGAAAGTTTGAGAGTAACTTTACACTCTTGGGTTAGAGAGTTGCACAGAGTAGGGGTGGGATTGTGTTGCAAGACTGGTATGACGTGCCCTACGTAGAGGAGGTGGTATACACTGGGAGAGAACTGACGAACACTGATTATCATAGTAGCGATAGAATAGCAAGATGCAACATTGTGGCGGAGAGAGAGACATTGCAGAGAGTTGGTGAGTGGACGGGAGTTAATGATACAAAAGGCATTCCTTTCCACTTTGTCTAGGAGTGCGGGGTGAGATGAACCTCCCCACACATGTGAACAATACTCAATACAAGGACACAACCGTGCCCCTGTACAGAGCAAGAAGTTGTGCAGGGGTAAAGAACCCCTCGAGCACACCTAGCTTCTGGGAGGCTGCCTTAGCAAGATTGGTAATATGGTCCTTCCAAGTGAGAGCACAAGAAAAAGATACGAACTAGGTATCTGTGTATAGCAGTTTCCCAGTAATAGGAAACTACCCAAAAGACTAACAATTCAGATTCAAAGGCCGAGTTTAGTTTGTTATCTTTCAGGAAGGAAATAAGGCAGTATTTGATATAATTTGAGACCCATCTTCAAATAATTAAATTCTTAAGTCTCCATTAAAATCTTTCTCAGAAATTCTAGATCTTAATGTGTGAATATACTTTACGCCTTAAACAAAGTCAGAATATCATCCTTGTGAATTACATCACTAAATCAGTAGTTGTTGAATTTGAAGTTATTAACAGTTAAAATTTGAATTATATAGAGTATATTAAATCTATTTTTCTCTAACTATATTATATTACTTTCAGTGTACATTAATATTAAGACTTCTTCGCTACCTTTTACAAAGTTCAGTGCTCTGTCGTATGAGGAGTGTCCTGTATGCCATCACTAGGGGTCACTTTGACCTGAACTAAACTTTGGGGATTTGAACATTTAACGGACTCTTAGAGAACTGGGAGGACCAAGATATTTCTCCCTATATGGGGAATACTTCATATACTTATTAAAGTTCCTGCATGTAAACACTGTTCCTGTAGGCCTATATAAATTTTTGTTCCTACAACTTTTACTTTTTTCCTCAATAAAGATCCTGTGGCAGGTAGGCTATACAAGTTCTTATTCATTTAACATTACTAGGGAAACAGAGGCACCACTTCACTACTATCAATAAATACCAATTGCACAATTTCTTAAAATTGACAAAAGTGGGTCGAAAGGTCTTAGAAGCAACAAACTAATGGGGCGAGTCTTAAAAATATAAAACAAATAATGGGGCTAAACACTTTACGAAAAAGGGGTCCACAACTTTTGTGTATGGCCACCCCCTTACCCCCTTCAGACTCATATGACGCAGAGGTTGCCAGATTAGCAATAAGAAATAGTTCTCTCACTCTTATAATTACCTCTCCAAAATTAGTTTTCTGCCCACAGCTAACTCAAAGACAACTGCAGAGGTTGAAGTAACTAAACTAAAGGTTTCTAAATACCCCTGATGGTAACAAAGGCTTTAACCCTTGTCTAGCGGGGTGTTTTGGGCTCATTTGGGCATATTCAGGCCCTTCTGCATGATAAATCAAGCATCTGCATGAAAAAACAATTATTTAGCAAAAAAACTGGGCACTAAAACCTTCAAAATGAGACCAGAGCGAGCTACGTAGCACTCTTGGTTCTCTTGCAGTGGAGCCACGAACATGGAAGTTTAGCATATATCGGTATATTTTTCCCAGCTATGCTCACTACTGGCTACACTGCCGGCCTCTCGAGAACACAGGGAACATTAGAGTTAATGGGTGGCGGTAAGCCCTGGGAGTCGGCTGTCTGGCCCGCTGCTCTCCCGGCCATTTGCACTCTATTTTAACCCTTTAAAAGCCTTAATAATGCTCCTAACTTGCTGCAAATTGGTGCACGACTAAGTCGAGCGCCGCTCTTTAAGGGTTAAAGTATCCCCAATAGGCTCAAAATCGTGGCTTATGTCGGAGAGGGTCAATATAGACAACAGTCTGCCAAATAAGCGAGGTTGCGGCACCAAGTATATTTTTATCAATAAATGGTATCTGCACTATCCAAGCATCAATAGTTGGAGATAAAAGTCGCCATATTTACTGACCATATTAAACATCCGACAGACTAACAGTGACAGCAAAAACTTAGTGACAGCGGAGAAGCTACTTATTACTGCAAGACTTCTAATTAATCAATATGATAGATTATTAGCGAATATAGAAAGAGTCATATATAAAATTAATTGTATTATACAAACAGAAATAAAAGTATTTTACAACTAAACAAAATAAGTAATTATGAAAGAATTTTAAGTTTAATATTTCAGGATCGTTTCGTATCAGTTTCAGTTCCACTTTAATTATATAGAATAAAGTTATAGCTCACATTGTTTTACCTTAAGTCCCAATATAAATTAATAAGACTTCTTACAATGCTTAACACCTTACGAGCGGCCTAGGCGGTATATAATATGTAGCCACCAGCGGGGTGTTTTTACCCAAAATAGGGCTGTTTACGTGATAATTTCCATGCCTAAATAAGACCCAGAGCGTAAAACAAGTATCTATCCCTGAAAGGGCATAAACAGAGCTTTTCAATGACACCATAACGATCCTTTTATGATGGCTAGTTTTCTTGCAACAACCGCGCAACGCGAGTGCAAAAAGCATGTAATTCGGCACATTCCCCATACAATTCCGTATGTAGCGAGTGAGAGAGGGAGGGAGGAGGTGGGATTCGTGTCAGTAGGTTCGCCGCGGTGGTCTGGAGCAGTCATACGCTCGCTACTCTCCTGCCACCACTTGTCTCTCTCTCTCAGCAACATTACGTGCTGAAATTGCCACACGACCTATGTCGAGCGCCGCCAGATAGTCCAGATTTATTATACTCGACTTATGTTGCGCACCGCTAGTTATGGGTAATTACTAATGAAACTATAGCATTACATCAAATAATTTAAGTAACTTTAGTACAATGTCAGCCAGATAAATTAGTTACCGGTACTATATCTAATCACAAATCCTAAATCAAATGAGGTTAAGTATTCACAACAAATTAATTAATAGTCACTAACTCACGAACTGACGAGTAGTGGTCACACAGGCAGTCACCAATCGGCAGACAGGCTGCTTGAGTAAACCAACCACAGGTGAGGGGCAGGTGCGCGATCCACAGGTGTTCGCATGTAGGGGGGAGAATGCAGTGATATCCGCCCAGCTCTCCTCAGTCACTTACGCATGCTTCTGGTCACTTAAACAGGTGTCTGCAGGTAAAAAGGCCATCACATGGTCCAATGCACAGTGACTAGTCACATATTTGAGTCTCTAGATTTAATAAAATATATAAAATATATATTAAGGGACAATTTTTAAACTACTTTTCAAAGCTTTTAATCATATTAAGCAAGGAATATTCATGAAATTCACCAAGTTTAATTATATAAAATTATACTTATATTCATTAAAAATAGTTAAGAGACTCTTACCTTCATTAGTGACCGGTACACCTGGTACAGGTATGGCGGATCAGGAAGTGGCTGAGACACACTAGTCTCCGAGGTGACTTACCTGCTTAAGGGAGCCAAACTTTCTTTTTTCTTTATCTCCCCCCTAGATGTTCACGTTGTCCTTCCGTCTGCGTGTGAAGTCACTCTTGTCCCAGTAGCGTGGGTGTTGTAGACCTGAGGGATTCAAACTAGACCTATATGGGCTTAAGATTGGAATATAGGTTACATTAAAAATAACAGCAAAATAAAAAAATAATGGCATGGCATTTGTCCTATTATAATTTCCAAAGACACTAGAAACTGGAATAACCAATTCTAACTTTGCAAATTTAATAATAAAAACTAAACCGAAGGGACTGTACGGTCGACAGGGTGGATTTTTTGTTTCTTCTATGTAAGTGAGGGATGCAAAAGGCAAAACTGCCTGTAGAGAGTGCCTTCCCCAGAGCGACAGGGCCAAAATCAAGGGACGTTAGAGCCAAAATGCCTGGACACAATGAGTTTGAAGCAATTTAAGTCATAGGAAGAGGGAAACCCTGATTCTGGGAAAGTTCCAGAGCTCAGCTGTTGAATAGAAGAAAGTCTGAGAGTAACTTTACACTCTTGGGTTAGAGAGTTGCACAGAGTAGGGGTGGGATTGTGTTGCAAGACTGGTATGACATGCCCTACGTAGAGGAGGTGGTATACACTGGGAGAGCGCTGAGGAACACTGATTATCATAGTAGCGATAGAATAGCAAGATGCAACATTGTGGCGGAGAGAGAGAGATTGCACAGAGTTGGTTGAGTGGACGGGAGTTAATGATACGAAAGGCCTTCCTTTCCACGTTGTCTAGGAGTGCGGTGTGAGAGGAACCTTCCCACACATGTGAACAATACTCAATACAAGGACACACCCATGCCCCTGTACAGAGAAAGAAGTTGTGCAGGGGTAAAGAACCCCTTGAGCACACCTAGCTTCTGGGAGGCTGCCTTAGCAAGATTGGTAATATGGTCCTTCCAAGTGAGAGCACAAGAAAAAGATACGAACTAGGTATCTGTGTATAGCAGTTTCCCAGTAATAGGAAACTACCCAAAAGACTAACAATTCAGATTCAAAGGCCGAGTTTAGTTTGTTATCTTTCAGGAAGGAAATAAGGCAGTATTCGATATAATTTGAGACCCATCTTCAAATAATTAAATTTTTAAGTCCC
Organism: Paralithodes platypus; assembly: GCA_032716605.1. Taxonomy (NCBI): domain Eukaryota; kingdom Metazoa; phylum Arthropoda; class Malacostraca; order Decapoda; family Lithodidae; genus Paralithodes; species Paralithodes platypus. The sequence continues at coordinate 34,763,232 of CM064508.1, forward strand.
CATTAAAATCTTTCTCAGAACTTCTAGATCTTAATGTGTGAATATACTTTACGCCAGTCAAAGTCAGAATATCATCCTTGTGAAATACGGCACCGGTACATCACTAAATCAGTAGTTGTTGAATTTGAAGTTATTAACAGTTAAAATTTGAATTATATAGATTATATTAAATCTACTTTTCTCTAACTTTAAGTTAAATTACTTTCAGTGTACATTAATATGAAGACTTCTTCGCTACCTTTTACAAAGTTCAGTGCTCTGTCGTATGAGGAGCGTCCTGTATGCCATCACTAGGGGTCACTTTGACCTGAACTAAACTTTGGGGATTTGAACATTTAATTGACCCTTAGAGAACTGGGAGGACCAAGATATTTCTCCCTATATGGGGAATACTTCATATACTTATTAAAGTTCCTGCATGTAAACACTGTTCCTGTAGGCCTATATAAATTTTTGTTCCTACAACTTTTACTTTTTTCCTCAATAAAGATCCTGTGGCAGGTAGGCTATACAAGTTCTTATTCATTTAACATTACTAGGGAAACAGAGGCAGCACTTCACTACTATCAATAAATATCAATTGCACATTTCTTAACCCATTGGCTGTGGCTATGTTTGGGATATTTAGGGCATATTCAGGCACTCCTGAATGATAAATAAAGTATCTGCATTAAATTAACTGTATTCTGCTGAAAACTAGGCAAAAATAGCTTCAAAATGAGACCAGAACGGGCCCCGTACGTGGTCTGGTTCACCCGCAGCGGTGCCAGTGAAACGCGGGAAACTCACTATTTGGTAGCAGTCGCTCGCTTGGCCACACTGTTGTGAGAGAGAGAGAGACCCGCGCGAGAGACAGTCTACCTCAGTGAGCCGCTCGCTGCTCTGAGGGACGGAGGTGGGCCCCTCACCCTCCCGCCCACTGACACTCAATTTTTACAGGCTTTTAAAGCCTGGAAATTGATGTAACTTGCCAGGACGTTCAAGAACGTCACCCGCAGCGAAAGGGTTAAAATTGACAAAAGTGGGTCAAAAGGTCTTAAAAGCAACAAACTAATGGGGTGAATCTTAAAAATATATAACAAATAATGGGGCTAAACACTTTACGATGTACAGTATATGACTCAGACATAGGGTAAAATTAGTGTATTGCCGGAATCTCCGAATCTTCGCTTTGGTTAAGATACACGACTTGCTAGTTACCTTAGATTAGAGTTTAGTTTGACAGACGTTTTTCGAACAATATTGATATAGGCCTAGGCCTAAATGCCATAAATCTAAAAACAAATTAACATAACCTAGGCCTATGCCATAAATCATCTAAAACACCTTAACATAACCTAACTCATTAGTTGGGACTGTCCCCAACCCTTAGTCCCCCACCAACGTTTAATGGGCTATTCAGCTAGGGTGTGTGTGTGTGGGGGGGGGGGGGGGATTATAGCCTAGGCTATATCCCATATAATTAATTTGATAATCTTCAAGGACTCTACATCCGCCTTACTAGAAAACATTTATTAGGGAAAATAGTCACCAATAGATAGCCATATTTTTCTTCATATAGTCCGCATGGAGGATTTTCGTTATCAACAAATTGAAAAATACCCACTTCAGACAAATACACCAAAAATATAAGTCAAACTGGGGGCGGTAGCCCCCACCTATAATACTAGGATAGGTTAGGTAAGGTTGTTGGGTTAGGCTAATGTCCTTTCAAAGGGGTATAGGCTAGTAAACGCTAGGATAGCCTATACCCGGTCAGAGCCCAGAGGTAAGAAAGAGTCTTGCAGTAGTCTACTTGAATGCTACCATAATTATAGCCTAGGCCTATATCCCATATCTTACAGTAGACTAAGTAACAGTTTCTTACAGTAGATCCTCTGGAAAAAGGCAAACTAGGCCTGTGTATCCAGCTCAGTACTCTGTACCAGTACATATAATTATTTTTCGAGTCTTGGCATAGGCTAGGCCCTATACGGCAATCACTTATAATTATAGCCTAGGCTATATCCCATACAATTATTTTTCGACAGTCTTGGCATAGGCTAGGGATCACTTATAATTATAGCCTAGGGTATCTCCCACATAGGCCTAATTTATTTTCGAGTCTTGGCATAGGCTAGGCCCTATACTTACCTGGTATTCTTACCAGGCAATCACTTATAATTATAGCCTATAGGCTATCCCATATAATTAATTTTCGACAGTCTTGGCTATACGGCAATCCCTTATGTTATATAAGAAACCTAACTTCCTAAGACAAAAATATCCATGGCGGATTTAGCTAAAGGAGTTGAATTTACTCTACCTAGACTGAAAAGGTCCGCTCATATTATTATGTTCTAGGACTATCCAACAACCAACTCTACTCCTAAAATCGATTAATGAAATATTACAAACACATGTGGCACAACAAATGAACAACAAATACCGGTTGTGTAGTTAGGTAATTTAGAAATACTGATGGATGGTAGGCAAATGGCTACTTCCCGAACGCGGTTGGTTGGTTGTTTATATCAAAACTACGAGGGTGCATAGGTTAAAATAATGCTAGAGCGATTTAAATCATGATAATATGTCTTAGCTTGTCGGTCAGTTGGATGAAGTTAGATGAAGAGAACTGGATGAAAGCCGAAAAGAGGGTCGCAGCGAACTGATTAGTGGAAATGTTGCTTGGACGATGTCTAAATGTGCTCTAGCGCGTGCGCGAGAGCCCAGAAGTCATGGTCCTGCGCTACGAATCTAGCGGATACTGCTAAGTTTGTAGCGGATATCTAGCGGTACCGCTTTTATATTACGACATGGCTATATGATAAATCATATATGCATTCTAAAGACTTAAATACTATACTTTCGTATAATAGGCCTTATTTAACTTATTAAGCTTGGAAAATATTAAGGAAACCACCCACCAATTATTTTCATTATTTTTTTTTTAGTTTTAATTTATTTGCATCAATATAGCCTATAGTGATTGACATTTAAATCGTTTTCCCCTTTATCCAACGATCTTAAGACACGGCGCCCGATAGTGGGGAGGGCTATGAAGATCTGGGAAAATGTGGGGTTAAAGACATAAAAAGGCGATATAATGGCTTTTATGATGAAAGTTGGCTCGGGTTTTGTTGTTTTTCAACTTGAGAAAACCCCAAAATGATAAAACCCGAACCAAGTTTTGGCAAAAGTTGGCTCGGATTTTAAGATTTTTCAGCTGAATAAAAGACAGCAAGTGCAAAAAAGAAGTTGGCTCGGGTTTTCTTGTTTTTCAACTTAAGAAAACCCCAAAATGAAAAAAAAAAAAAAAAGTAAAGTTTTGGCAAAAGTTGTTGGATGATACATGGGATAGAAAATGAACTTACCCAGTAAGCTCATTATCCATTATCCAACAATTAAGCAACATTAAAGATTTTAGCCTAACCTACCAACCTTACCTAACCTAACCTAGTATTATGGTGGGGGCTAACGCCCCCACACCCCTGCTGGTTGGATAGTACCGGTACATTGGATAGAAAATTAGGTAAATTCCTAGTGTTAATTAGACTGAAAGGCAGGGAGAAAGAGGTCCGCCGAGTCATGTTGTGTGCCGTCTATGGGGAGCAACCCTGGACAAATATCGTTATAGGTTACAGGTTCTAGGTTCTGTATCTCCCTTAATAGAATTTTTCGAGGGTTGACACTTATTTTGACATGGAGTATAGGTTATATTACATCCTAAATGAAATTTAAAATATCTGTGAAAATTCTTGGGTTGTTTATATAATAGAAGTTACTGTGAGACACGTAATATGTTGAAGGGGGAGTTCTTACCCCTCTAAACACCCGTCACTTATGTCATCATAATCTGTTGTACTTCATAGGGGGTCCAATTAAGGAGAAAGTGAATTAACAGACGAAATTAGGCCGCAAACTACAATAACATAGCGGGCCGCCGTTTATGGGAGACTTTTTACACATAATTTTCAATGTTAATTTTCTCCCTTAACCTCTGAAGTGCGCATGGGGGTAATTGGAAACGTCCCCCTGTGCTGACGTATTTGAGGTGTTTCCGCCACTAAAATATTCATTGTGCCATTAATAGCATTAATACTTATCCATATGCGCCTATTATGGGTTGATTATAAAGGTATTAACCTGAAACAACAATAAAACGAGTGAAAACAGCGTTTGGATGGTCAAAATCGGAGATATAGCCCGCGAGTTGTATAATGTATGGGTGAGGCAATCTGCTTTCCCGCCAATTTCCCCCAAGGCCACTGAGACACAGTCGATCGATACTCTCTCTCTCTCTCTTGCACTCGCTTGCCATCAGTGATGACAACACCCTGCTTGCAACTCGCTAATGTTACCACGAAAATATACCTCAGAATAAGGGAATAACAGGGAAAATAGGTGATAACTGAAGGAGAGGAGGAAAGTGGGGAAGGAGGGGAGGTAGAGGACTGAGATTTTGCATGGCCCAGGGGCCAAAAAAAAAATAAAAAATAAAAAAAAATAAATATAAAAAAAAAAAAAAATTTCGATGTCAAAAGTTGATTTTTATTTTCTCTGACTCTTAAGAGTCTCCCCGCAGTGCGCCGGGGGAACTCTTAAGAGTCTCCCCGCAGCTCCCGGGTTAATCGATTTTTCCAAATTATCAAACTTACATAAAAATGAAGTACAGTTTATAGGGATTCCAACATGCATTTCAAAATTGTCATGCAAATTGGTGGGTGGTTTGCTTAATATATACCTTAAGCTTACACACCGTCAAACTTACATACTGTATAATTATAGGGTATGATACATAGAAAACTTATGTTATACCACTGACTATCGTGAATCCACGATACTATCCATGGATCCGGTATCTGATCAAAGTAAGAATTAAACCCATGGAAGTTTCTTATTGTTCAACTACAGTATTCAACATCCCTTACCGTAGACGCTGACCTTCAGGATTTCCTATATATTTAAAAAACGAAGGCATTAAAGCGATATTTAACGAGGCACTGAGACGCGGATACAGATTTAAACACTGAGTGTAGCCTAGTTTGAAAGCTACCCAGATGGCTTCTGTTTATATATTTTACTAGGCCGGTAAATGTTCATCACCAACCAGTGACTAGTTTTTCAGGTTATTTTTTGTTGTTTTTTATTTTTTATTTGATATACAGTGTTCTTTAACCCTTAAAGAGCAGCGCTCGACTTAAGTCGTGCACCAATTTGCAGCAAGTTAGGAGCATTATTAAGGCTTTTAAAGGGTTAAAATAGAGTGCAAATGGCCGGGAGCGCAGCAGGCCACACGTCCGACACCCAGGGCTTACCGCCACCCACTGACTCACGCTCCCTATGTTCTCGAGAGGCCGGCAGTGTAGCCAGTAGTGAGCATAGCTGGGGAAAATATACCACTATATGCTAAACTCCCATGTTGGTGGCACCACTGCATGAGAACCACGACTGCTACGTAGCTCGTTCTGGTCTCATTTTGAAGCTTTTAGCGCCTAGTTTTTTGCTGAATAAATTTATTTTCATGCAGATACTTGATTGATCATTCAGGAGGGCCTGAATATGCCCAAAATAGCCCAAAACACCCCGCTAGACAAGGGTTAATACCAAGGACTGTCGCATTTTACTATTTTACCATTATCCATCAATCTTAACCCGTACAGCGACTACAGCCCCAGCGACGCGCCTGACGCGTCGGCGATGTATGTAACGCACAGCCCCAGAGACGCGCCTGGTGCGTCACCCTAATTGCGCCGACCGTAACCTCAGGTGTAGCCACTCAAGAGGGCTCAGATTTGTATGGGAACTGTGTACGTATCCCATGCAACCATGCCGATGGTTGAAAACTCTCAAAGTCCATGTGCATGCGCGCGAGCGCGCAATAACCTGTTTTTTTGGGGTAATTGCCTTAAATTTTTTACTCTTGTAAAATAAGTTTTCGGGGGCTCTGTAAGGACCATTCTTTAAGCTTTTTGAGCGGTTTTTCGTGGTTTTTCCTTCATTCCTAACCCATTCGCTATTGTTTCTGGAATAAAACCATTTTTTGAAAACCGGCCGGGTTCTAGTGAACAAACATTACAAAACTAGCCAGGGCTGGACGGGTTAAGACACGGCCCCCGATAGTGGGGAGGGCTATGAAGATCAGGGAAATTGCGGGGTAAAAGGCGTAAATAAAGGGGTAATATTGGAAGAACTCTGAAAATACAATATTTAAAAGTAACAAAACCTGAAAATGGAAAAACCCGAGCCAAGTTTTGACCAAACTTGGCTCGGGTTTTTCAATTTTTCAGTCCAAAATCACAGTAACCTCATTTCGAAAGTTGGCTCGGGTTTTTTTTTTTTCAACGTGGATAAAGCCAGTAAGAATGTGTTTAAAATTAGCCTAACCTCACCTAACCTAGTATAATGGGGTTCAGGTTATTTGGTTAGGTTAATGACAAAACTTGGCTCGGATTTCATGGATTTAGCGGGGTGTGGGGGCGGTAGCCCCCACCCATTATACTAGGTTAGGTTAGGTGAGGTTAGGCTAATTTTAACCACATTATTACTGGCTTTATCCACGTTGAAAAAAAAAAAAAAAAAACAGCCCTCCCCACTATCGGGGGCCGTGTCTTAAGATTGATGGATAATGGGAAAATAGTAAAATGAGACAGACCTTGGTATTAAACAACACTGTATATAAAAAGAAGAAAAAAACAAAAAAAAAACAAAAAAAAAAACACTGAAAAACTAGTCACTGGTTGGTGATAAACATTTACCGTTTATTTTTTTCGGAACGCAGTCTAATTTTGTTAAGACTTAGGCTAATTATTTAACATGAAAGGTGAGCTTCAGCTATTATAAATGAGGGCTAACCAGCCCGATATCACCATGCTAAGCTTTATATGCCGAAGTAAGCTAAACTTCAAAAATAGGTGTACCAAGGCGCCTTGTTAGGTGCGTTTTTTAAGTGTGGTAGACTCAGTTGTTACCACCGCATTTTATACTACCTGTCAATAAGTAATGCGAGAGATGCGTAATGAGCGATATATAAAATGGGAATATCCACCTAATAGGACACTACCTGGTAATTAACAATTAGCCTACTCTTCAATCCCACGTACCAGGTATCAGTGCCACGTATTAATTGGCATGGGTTAGTCTTATCACACATACTATAGCCTACCGTTCCAAATACGTAGTCCAGAAATCGTGAACCCTAACCTTTGCAACTCAAAAAGGGGCTGTAAGTATCCACACATGTTCCCTGGCTGACCCTTCCCAAATGGTAGAAATATAAGCTCCATTACTCTAATTATTCGCTAGTTATATAGGTTGATGTTCACGAGTTTTGGCCAACTTTGAATAGGGTAAAGCTGGAAGGTAAGGGTTATTCTAGATCCAATGTACTAAGTCTAGTTTGGGTTGTTAGGAAATAGTCTTTCTAGGTTAGTTTTGGTTCTAGGGACTCTTACTACTGGTAAGGGTTAGGCAAGGGTTAGTTCTTTTTATCCCACATACTACGTACTAGAGACACTTAATACCTGGTAGGTAGGGATTTGTTTTGTATTCTATCAAATGTAATAAGTTTACATCCACAGGTTGGCTCAGGTTTTAAAGTTAAAAAACAATTCGAGAAGTGAATATTGCTTCTATATAGACTTTCTTATTACGCAGCTCCCGCATTAAGAGTACCGCATTGGCAGGTACGCAGCCTACTGGTAGTATGCAATGCGACTATTCTATTAACCTCTGAAGTGCGCATGGGGGTAATTGGAAACGTCCCCCTGTGCTGACGTATTTGAGGTGTTTCCGTCACTAAAATATTCATTGTGCCATTAACCCGGGAGCTGCGGGGAGACTCTTAAGAGTTCCCCCGGCGCACTGCGGGAAGACTCTTAAGAGTCAGAGAAAATAAAAATCAACTTTTGACATCGAAAAAAAAAATTTTTTTTATATTTTTTTTTTTTTTTTTTTTTTTTTTTGGCCCTGGGCCATGCAAAATCTCAGTCCTCTACCTCCCCTCCTTCCCCACTTTCCTCCTCTCCTTCAGTTATCACCTATTTTCTCTGTTATTCCCTTATTCTGAGGTATATTTGTGCTAACATTAGAAATCCGATTGGAGGTGTGGTCATCACTGATAGCAAGCGAGTGCAAGAGAGAGAGAGAGTATCGATCGACTGTGTCTCAGTGGCCTTGGGGGAAATTGGCGGGAAAGCAGATTGCCTCACCCATACATTATACAACTCGCGGGCTATATCTCCGATTTTGACCATCCAAACGCTGTTTTCACTCGTTTTATTATTGTTTCAGGTTAACTTTATAATCAACCCATAATAGGCGCATATGGATAAATATTAATGCTATTAATGGCACAATGAATATTTTAGTGACGGAAACACCTCAAATACGTCAGCACAGGGGGACGTTTCCAATTACCCCCATGCGCACTTCAGAGGTTAATAGCATTAATACTTATCCATATGCGCCTATTATGGGTTGATTATAAAGGTATTAACCTGAAACAACAATAAAACGAGTGAAAACAGCGTTTGGATGGTCAAAATCGGAGATATAGCCCGCGAGTTGTATAATGTATGGGTGAGGCAATCTGCTTTCCCGCCAATTTCCCCCAAGGCCACTGAGACACAGTCGATCGATACTCTCTCTCTCTCTCTTGCACTCGCTTGCTATCAGTGATGACCACACCCTCCAATCGGATTTCTAATGTTAGCACGAAAATATACCTCAGAATAAGGGAATAACAGGGAAAATAGGTGATAACTGAAGGAGAGGAGGAAAGTGGGGAAGGAGGGGAGGTAGAGGACTGAGATTTTGCATGGCCCAGGGGCCAAAAAAAAAAATAAAAATAAAAAATAAAAATATAAAAAAATATTTTTTTTTCGATGTCAAAAGTTGATTTTTTTTTTCTCTGACTCTTAAGAGTCTCCCCGCAGTGCGCCGGGGGAACTCTTAAGAGTCTCCCCGCAGCTCCCGGGTTAAGACATAAAATCTAACTGCTTCACCGTTGATTCAGTGTACGGTCACGCTAATAAGTCATGTCCCAGCCGTCATTAAGTTTGGCTTGCTTCGTGCTGTATTAATGTAGCCTATGTCAGATGTTGAATAGGTTTGGTAAATATAGGAACATGTTGGAATACCTCACTCAAAACAAATAAATCATGTGTAGATATTGCGGATACCAATTATTGATCAAAACATAGGCTAATTGGTGCCGAGATATCACTTATTAGCGCGACTGTACCAAGGGTCACTTTCACCAGATAACTGCAAGTGTTGCCGGTTTATAGGATTGTTTTAGGTGCGCATTGGAGTTTATTGCTGGTTGCATCTTTTACAACTTAATTTATAGGTCGTGAATTCTTCCACTTTCATTAAAAAAAATAATCATAAAAGCATTGGAGATTACTTAGAGCCAGAGGTTCGATGTGCCAAAGATGTGTAGCCTATATCAAATGCACCACCTAGAGTCCTAGACTTATTATAGTCTAAGTGTGGCGCGGGCTCCATGAGGCTACGGTATAGGTCAATCATTAAATTGTGTTAATTATGAAGTTTCGGAGATCAGTTTTCTACCGCCGCCATTGTTCCGAGACAGTTGCATTAAGTCATAATTATACCCTAATCTACAGTACAGTTTTCTAGGATGAACAAAGTACGGTGGATAATTTCAAATAATTTGCTCTCCAACCTTATTTACCACAAAGTAATTTAGTTTGCAGCGATAATTACTGAATAGGCTAATTGGGTATTCATATTGTTTCACAAACCAACTTTACTTCTAAACACAAATAAATCAACGAATACATGTGGCACTCCAAGGACTAGCCTAGGAACTCACACCGAAATTCCGCGCATTTGCATTATGCTATCAAAACATAATTTACTAAATATATAAATTATAGAAAATAGACAATAAGGTATACAGCCATATTTTAAGAGCTCTTAAATATGCTCAAAAAGCAACACTGAGAGGGGAGATAGGTGTAGCATTCAAAGAGACTACTGCAAGACTCTTCTTACCTCTGACCGGGTATAGGCTATCCTAGTGCTTACTAGCCTATACCCCTTTGAAAGGACATTAGCCTAACCTAACAACCTTACCTAACCTATCCTAGTATTATAGGTGGGGGTTGCCGCCCCCACACCCCCGCTTTGACTTATATTTTTGGTGTATTTGTCTGTGAAGTGGGTATTTTTCAATTTGTTGATAACTAAAATCCTCCATGCAGACTATATGGAGAAAAATATGGCGAATCTATTAGTGCCTATTTTCACTAATAAATTGTTTCTCGTAACGTCGCACTAGTGTCCTTGAATATTATCAAACGTCCTATGGCATTAAACTAGTCTTAAAATTAATTATGCCATTAAAACTAGGTCTTTCGTAATATTCACGATAACAAGAATCAGGATTTTCCTAAACTTCACCATAACTTTGAATAATTTGCATAACAATGTAATACAATCTAAGTTTGTACACTAACTTATAAACTCATGATAAATATACTAAACGCCTAAATTAATTTCAAACCTTAAATTAAGTTTCAACAGCAAAAAACATTTTTAGACTGATAATTCACAAGTTTGAGGCGAGCAATCAAAGCGCCAATAGAGGCAATCCTTCTCGCATAGCTATACTGCTAAGGTATACTGGTAACTTAACATTGACAATTATTTCCTAAAATTCATATGAAAGAAACTTCTTCCTAAATTCCCAAGGACATTGAAACGAGGCTGTAAACATTGCTTAACATATTAATAGTATATATTTTTGTATCTGTCTAACATAACTAATCCTAATTTCAAACTAATTTATCTAACCTACATAAAATTTATTACTTAGGATTATAATTTCAATACTAGAATTATCACCATCTTTAACCTAACATACGCCTAATAGGCCTATAAAACTAATTTACATAACCAATATAGGCCTAAACTGATAGCCCAGGATATTAATTTTAATATTCTCATAACAAATGGGGATTAGGCCAGAGTAAATAGATACCCGGTAATCTTAAACGATTTGACCCATCTTGAACGTAACCTTCACAGCTTAATATAAAACTAAATACACTTCTCATTACTTAAACATTTAAATATCAAGAGCCTGATTTTTTTTTTTTTTACCTATCTTAATTTCTTAAACCAAAGTAAAAGTGCCAGAAGTTGCATTAGCCTAGTCGTTTAACCACATTCAGGTTACGAGACATATAGAAATTTACTGTATGCTCTAATAATTACTAAGGGACTGAATGTGAACAAATCTAATGGAAAGTGAACCCTATTTTACCTTGCCTACCAAAACAGGAAATCCATACTTACCGACCGGAACCTGCTTTGCCTGTTTAGTTTCCCATCTTCCATAGTTTTTCAGTTTAATTCCATTAATCGAGTTTAAGAGTAAAGTTGGTTGGTGGAGAAAACAATTTTCAGTAATTTTCACTATTTTAAAAGTTTATTCAATTTTAACATCAATAGATTTACCACAATTTTTTCCACTTTTTATAAACTTTATATACATTTAAATTTATTTTATTCTATTTCCAACAATTTAACTTTTAAATACATTTTATATTTCAGTTTCATAAATGTTCCACTATTTTAGCCTTTGGTTATCCCCCCACATCAACTAATGCAATACGGAAAACACCAGTAAATTGAAGTTATATGCAAGTCAGATAGTTAATGCCGGCAAGTCAAAGTTAATTACACTTCCACACATTTAAATTACAGGTAAAGCTAAATAGATGTACCTAGTTGTCAAGTAGTGGTACATTGAAACACCAACAGGCACTCTGAACAACCGCTGCCCCTCTTACCTCCGCGGAGTACAAATTGTGACTAACCGTCTCAACGCCTCCTTCAAACTCGAAACCAATGGTCGCGCTCTGATTGGCTGAGAAGAGAGTGGGGGGGGGGGGGTGACGTGCCGCTCAGGTGAAGGTCTCCCACTTCCTGTTTCCCCCCACCCCCTAACTACTACTCCTCCGCAAAGACCCTCATTTGACTGATAATATTTAAAGGGTAACGTATTATGGACACTTTTAATTACCCTTTTCGTACCTTATTTTAACCCCTATTAATTTTACAGAGTACATCATTACATATTAATTTAGAATAAGTTGCACTTCAATTACATAGCCTACTGTTGAATTTAGCTCCGGCAAACTGAAGATCTCATAGCAGTGTTGCCAATTCCCAAAACACAAACTCCGCTAGATATTTTTGACCTAGAGTAAACCACTTTCTTTACCGATAATTAATTAAATAAAAATATATGTTTATGTATCCTATTTATGCCAAGTTTTCTTTATTAAAATCAAATTTGACTATACAAATGTGTAGATCAAAAATTATATGCAGACAAGACATTTTCGCGCAGTTGAAGTAAGCGCTAGATGTAAGCAAATATCTTCAGCTAGACGTCGCTATTCTTACAACACTGTTAATACGCCTCGATGATTCGACTCATTCATTTTCTATACCAATCCGAGCTCGTGTCCAGGCCGAAGGCCGGTTCTTCTTAAATTACAGGCTCGCTATCGCTCGCCAGGAAAAATTCGACACCTAAATGGCACGAAAGCTCTTAAAAGTGACATGAATGGGGTGAAAGTTCTTAAAATCGCCAAACTAATGGGGCGAACATCTTAAAATCTCAAAAACAACGGGGCTAGACATGAGGGAGAAAGGGGTCAAGAAAAAAGTCCCTCAAGTAGATATCTCCCCTTAATACAATCACAATTAACCCTTAAACCCCTTTCACAACCATGACGCTTTTTTCACCTTTCATTCTGGCTCAAATTAGATGATTTTATGCAGTTTGAGAAGGACCTATGTTATTCAACGGGTTTATTCACAACGTATTTACCTTTTTGAGTCCTGAAGGTAGACTGTTAGCCAAATAAAATCGTCCAATGTTAACCCGTTTATTTTGGATATGATTAGATGATTTATTAAGTTTAGGAAGGACCTCTAGCAATAATAAGGCTTCCAACTATCTCAACCAACCCTTTCAACTACGACAGATCTTTCTTAAGCTGTATAGTATCGCATAAATGTACCTAGAATAAAATACTACGCACGTCGCTGGTACTCAAAGGGTTAACCAGAATATAATGAAAATTACGTCATGGTGATGAAGGGTTTATATCGATGTTTACAGCTCCAACTTCCTTATAGCCTATAGTGGTCATATAGTAGTGTAGCTTATCATGCAGCTGGCAACCCATATGCAAAATTAACCCTTTCAAGATTGTGACGCATTTTGACAGTGTATTATGGCTATTATAATATTCTATACAGTTTTGGGAGTTTTAACCCCTTCTGTACCGGCGACGTCTTTTATAATTATTATATATTGGCTACATTTAGACGATTTTATGAACCTTAGGAAGGATATGTGGTTGCTAAAAGGATTAATTGAGACAGTCTGTAGCCTTTTAATGGGTAGACGTCCTTCCTAAGCTGAACAGAACCGTCTAAAAGTTGCCCTAATATAATGAAAAGTACATCACCGGTACAGAAGGGGTTAAGGGTAAAAACTATCTCAACTAACCCTCTGAATAACATCGTCTACTAATATAATAGCCGGAAAACAAATTAGGCTAAACGCGTATTGGATCTTGAGATACATACATTTGTTATAACCAATGTATTATCTTGCCTATCAATCACACTGTATTTATTTAGATATATCATTATTACCTAGATGTGTGTGTGTGTGTGTGTGTGTGTGTGTGTGTGTGTGCATTTGTGTTTTGTTCGGTGTTTGTTCCTTGTTTTATGTTGTGTTAGTGATTTCCCTGTTCTTGCTCTGTCTTGAGTCGGCCACCCCCAAGAAAAAACAAAAACAAAATAATAATAAAATAGAATCAAATAGAAAATAACCATAAAAAATAGGAAAAAATGGGGATTGGGCCTGAGCATATAGATAGATATACGTGGAGGATATGAACTCGTGTAAGCAACTGTACACCTACTGAACAAATTTCGTCAGTTCTTGAAATTATCTTTATGCAAATATGTTATCCATTCAGATTATTGCTCACATTAAATCACCGACACATTATTTCATTTGATTTATTAATTTATGTATTTTTTACCAGACGCCGTAATTTCCGAGGTGTATTATATTAACATATATTTGATTTCATCTGAACATCAATCTAAACGAATATATTTCCATAAACTACAAGAGTTTATGAACGTTTCTTAGCAGCTGTACAACATTGTGTAGAGGGAGGGAGTAGTTGGAATACAGAAAAACAAAAATCAAGTATAAACTAGCGTCCGTTAGAGATTTACACAGTTGGTTTGGTCATTCGAACTCACAAGAGGCTCTTCACAATCTGTTCGAAACCAAGTCCATTAATTTTAGGGGGTAGTGCTTGGTTTTTCTGGACCCCCGTCTCCTTCATGTTTAACATATATTAGTTTTGAGATTTTAAGACGTTCTTTCCATTAGTTAGGCGATTTTGAGATCTTTTGCTGCATTTCGTTGTCAATATTAATACCTTTCGTGTCATTTAGGTGTCGATTCTTTTCTGGCGAGAGATAGCGAGCCTGTAATTTATGAAGTAATCGGCCTCCGGCCGAAAAATGTCCCATTTTTCTATCGAAAAATTTACACATTTATCTTGAAAAGGGGTCTAGGGGGTGTGTTTTATGGAGGTCTAGCGAGGACACTCAGTAAGATATAAATAGATAATTATATAGAAAAACCCCAAAATAAGCAGTACTCCCTTAAGTCAATGTTTTTGCCTCTTCATGATCATGACGCATTTTACCAGTCTATTCTGGTTTTCATTAAACGATTTTATACAGTTTAGAAAGAATCTGCGGGAATTACGAGGGTAAAAACTGGCCCAATCAACCCTCTAACTTCCATACAGTATACCCTTCCTTATCTGAATAAAATCGTCAAATAGTTGCCAGAAAATATAAAGTAATACGTCCTAGAATTCTAAGAGGGTTAAATATGCACAATCTGAATTAAGCTTTGGTAACGATAACATAATTAAATGACAATATGTCCCGTTTTCTGACTCACACTCACCCCAGTTTCAAAGCCCAATTGATTCGATTTGACCCCTGCATAGTTTGTCAAAAAATGTAATGGTTTCGTTGTCAATCGTTGTTTTCCAGAATGTATGGAACCTCATTTACCGTTCAGGAGGGGTATACATATGGAGGGGACTGGGAAATTTATTATCAATTCACACTTCGACACCATAAGAGACCTGCTCGTCTCTACCGCATCGTAAAGGTTGGTTCTGGTGAGAATATTATGATTGCTTGGTGTATTGGTTTGACATACATTATTTAGTGGACTTAATATTCAGACTGATTAAGCTTTGTTACTTGTATTAATTTTAAAAACCTAAGTTTAGTATTCTGGAAAGTTCAATGGATGTTGGATAATTTTTTATTAAATACTCTTACCCATATTCACTAGACTTTAGTGATTGTCTTTAATTTTACTGTTTTATCACCAACTAACTTTACTTCTAAAATTCAATGAAATCGACAAATACAGGTGGCAATCCAAGGACTCTTAACTAGGATACTCGCACCGAAATTCCGCATTTGTGCATTCAGTCTTAAAGACCTATTTACTAAACTTTTGTTTGTTTCTAAGGTACTGTCCATGGTGTTTGAGACTTCTAGCAGACTCTAAATTCAGCTGGCTGCTCACTGAAGTGCTGATCCTGACCGACCAGACTATTTTCAATTTGTTAATTTAAGAACTTTGATTCTTTTTACTAAACTTAACGACGCTGTTAAGCCAGCGACGAACTAGCACGCTGTGGAGTTCGCGTATTTGACTCTTATTCCCCCATGTGGGTAAGGGGCTAGAATCTGCCTACCGTGCTTCCTGATTGGTGTTGAAGGCCACTGAAGAGGTTGGGTTTGTAACCCTCTACCCGGAAAACTATTCTTGGCTACACTCTACTAACGATCCGCTTGAGACACTGACTCTACCAGATCCCGGGAATAGATTTGTCTAAAGCACTTAAATTGTGTAAAGGAAGTTTTTTGTTAAAACTATTTGTAACTTCATTAAAGAACTGTATGTAAATAAAATTATGAACTTAATTCAGTTTCAAATTTCCTTAGGTGCTAACTTCTGGATGACTGAATAATTCTAAATGTTTAAATTTAAATAAAATTTAAACTTTATGAATTATTTAGCACTTAAAACTTGCCTAAGAAATTACAAAAGTTTTCTTGCATTGATCTGTAAACATAATACACTAAGTCCTAGAATTGTTCATTTAATTTTGTTTAAAATTAGGTGTGCTATAACTAGGATTTATGAATTATCCTGGAGCACTGTCTTTATGCCTAATGCCACTTTCACTTGGATTCTCGCATTCTCTCCTCAAATATAGAGAACAAAATGTTAATGTGAATGATTGTTTAAAACATTAACTAGTGTAATTCCAACGGCGAATACAATCTTCGGGTATCTGTAAAATTGCAAAGGAAATTGTCACTATGGTATTCTGTTTAAGCAATAATTATTTGGCATGTTCTAAGTTTAACTGTAACCTGAAAGAACGGCTAAACTAAAGTACAAAGAGAATGGACTAACCACTTCCTGGCCCAATAGGAAGAATGTTAAGTGTCAACATTAACGAAATTATTTCTAAAGAGTTATGTAAAGACTTCACAACTGCTAGGCTGTTTGAACAAGCTAATGGGAATGTTTTAAGGCAAGATGGTTCACTTTTTGGGCGTTTTTTTTTTGCATGTATTAATTATTTTTAGTTTCCTCCATAGACTTCCATCAAATTAAAAAAAAAAAAAAAAAAACAAAAAAAAAAAAAAATCCCCTTTTAGATTAATTTGTAAATTTTTCGGTAGAAAAATTTCCCGGCCTTGTTCTTCCAACATTACAGACTCTCTATCGTTAGTCAGTGAACAAATCTACACATAAAGAGCACGAAAGGCTAAGAAATGAGGCGAAAGGTCTAAAGCCCCGTCCACACGCTTGAGCACTGCCCGTCGGGCACAAGGGAAATGTCCGTCATGGGGCAAATTCAGCGGAAAAAGCAGGGGAATGGCCGCGGCGGTAGTTGAGCGAAATCACCAGACACTGCCCGGTAGTTTGCCGGTGGATATGGGGATAAAGGGGGCCTGTGGAAGGTGGGGAGTAGTGTGTAGTTTGATCTTTAATTATCAAATATATTTTATCCTAGAGGTGTGTGAATTTGTTTTTATCTGTTCGTTTTGTGTTTTTGTGTTTTCCCTGTTCTTGCTCTGTCTTGAGTCGGCCACCCCCAAGAAAAAAGGAAAACTAAATAATGAAATAGAATAAAATAGAAAATCAAAATAGGAAAAGTGGAGATTGGGCCTGAGCATATAGATATGATTTTATCCTGCTATTTTACGGATGTTTTATCAGGTAAATCTGGAAGAAATCCAGGATGTAGTAATGTGCAAGCACTTTATTAACGGTCACTGATGGTATGAATTAGTTTTAGCTTTACAATATTGCTTGGGTAGCATCCCTATTTATAGACATTATTATTTGCATAATATTATTTTATAAATAAGCTTGAGTATTCTATAAATAGTATTAATATTATTATTGTGAGAAAGCCACCCTGCCATGATCTTCTGCACTAACTATTGATTTAATGTTCGTTTAACGTACGTATGCTGACCATATCAACAAATCGCGTAATGATTGAAGCACTATCAGAAATTATATGATAGGATAAATTCATATTTTTTCACCAACCAACTTTACTTCTAAACTCGACCCCGCCACAACCTAACAAAAAAAATCTACAACACAAACATGCACAACAACACAAAAAGGTGGCTGGCCAACTTCCTAGCAGGCAGATGTGCACACGTATCTTTTGCCGGTCAGTCCTCTAAAATCAGAAACTTTCCAAACTGAGTCCCACAAGGATCCGTCCTATCGCCCGCACTCTTCAATCTGTACATGCACGATATAACTACACCCAATACGCCCCAAATAAACTTAGCCTCCTATGCAGATGACATAACACTCACATGCACACACCATGATCCAAAAAGAGCAACAGATCTCCTTCAACCCTATCTCAACACACTACATGGCTGGTGCACTACAAACAGACTTAATCTAGCCCCAGCCAAATCCACCGCAACCCTGCTCACAAGTTGGACAGGAGAACATGAATACATCCCTCAACTCACCATAAACAACACACCCCTAACACATACACACACACACAAAATCCTAGGAGTAACATATGATACTCATATGACATTCAAACAGCACACCACAAACATTAAAAAGAAACTGACACCCAGACTTAACGCCCTCAGGTCACTTGCTCACACAAAATGTTGACACAACAAAGAAACTACCACCACAGTATATAAACAATACATAAGATCAGTGATGGAATACGCAAGCCCAGCCTGGGCTTCTAACCTAGCTGAAACACATCATAAGACCTTACAGACTATTCAAAACAAAGCCCTGAAGATCATTACAGGCTGCACAGCTACTTCACCCACAGATCACCTACATCAAGAAACCAAAATCCTCAAAGTCAAAGACCATCTGGACATGAGAGGCACTCAATTCCTGGCAGCAGCCTCCACGAACCAAGACCACCCACTAAACTACATGGCAACACACCCACAGACACCAAGAAATATCAAAACAACACCCAGCACACGGTATCACACACAATTATTGTCCTCTCTCCCTCCCTGCCCACCCCGAACCAACTTCCAAAAGCACATCCATACTCCTATCTCTCACCGATCCATCCACTCACTCACAGACAACACGCAGCTGCATGCACGACCTCCCGAAATCCATCCTTCCGAATCCTCCCTAGGACAGAGTCCACCTGGCCAGGCTGAGATGCGGACACCATCCAGCTCTCCTGAGCTATCAGAAGAGACTGGATGACTCCGTTGTCGACGCCTGCCCGGGATGTAACACAGCTCCCCATACCATTAAACACATCATAGAAGACTGCATTTCACACAACCACTTACGCCAACAACACAATCTACACTCAATGAGAGCTCTGTGGGAAAGCCCGATCGTGGCCATGGCCTTTCTCAGGGACTCGGGGCTGTTCGGCCAGGCAGCTTAGGGAACAACAACAACAACAACAACTTCTAAACTCGATGAAATGAACAAGGACTCAAACCTAGGATACTCACACCCATGGCTTAAGCTTATCAGTGTATTACGTAAATATAAGACGGCATCAGTGAGTGTGGGTGTAATTGCAGCTATAACTTACGCTATTTGGAGAGTTCACTCTTTTATTGGTACTGGTATATGATCTTTTCAAATGTTGTTTCTTATCATGTTGACATTCATTTCATATTAAAGTATAACTCATTCCCAAGTAATTTAGATTTTTGGATAATTACATTTATTATGTTCTATCCAACAACCAACTCTACTCCTAAAATCGATTAATGAAATATTACAAACACATGTGGCAGTCCGTGATTCGAACCCAGGACGCTCACACCGAATATCAACACCTTATACATTGCACCACGAAGGCAGTTATAAGAAATAGGAAGCTGATGAAATAAATTATTTATCTATAAACAACTGATTTTGTTTGTTTTTTCTTTTGCAACCTAGCAATTATTATGCTACACAACACTTTACATCTCTCTTTTACTGCCCTGCCGAACATCTTGTCTGATCACAGACTTTGACTGGCCAGTCACGGCCGTGTGGACAACAACACAAGCGTGTTCAACAGACTGCCCGGTGAGGGGGCACGGCGCCCTGCCAGATCGTGTGGACGGGGCTTTCAGAGTTCAAGAAGAGTCACGATTTTGCCCCTGCGTAAAATACTCTGTATAGCTTTGTAATTTCCTTCCTCTGTAACAATATATATTAAATCTTAAACAAATTAAACTCTTATTCTCTATACAGAGTATATTCAATCTCTAGTATATTGAAACCCTTTTGCATTCATTAGTTTCATATTTGTGCAACATTTATCATGGGATGAATACTGATAACAAATTATTGCATAATACTTTATTTTTATTCAGTAAGAAGTTAACATAAGATATAGAAGGCAGTTGCATTAGTGTGGTGATTCAGAACGTCTACTTAGTTTGACGCTTATAAGATTAATTTTAACTTGGCGATTATACCCCCCTCATTAGTTTCGCGGTTTTAAACTTTGTTCGCTCTAATAGTATTTGAGATTCATTATTTATCTAGCTTAGCAAATTTTAAGTTAAAAAAAATAGCAATTTCCATGCTTAAGTTTGACGTTATCTTTATTAACTCGGTTACTTTGGCACTTTTAAGATTTGCTTTGTACTGTGTAATTAATTTGACTACCTGCCTCTTCCACCCCCATCATCTTCGCAGTCTATAAGCAGACACTGTAATTTAAATTTGTAGCTGACGATAGATTGAATCCCTTGGCAGTTAATGTTTCTAGACTTAATGGAAAGACTAGAGACAGAGCCCGAATTGGGAAGACTGAACTACAGACTTTAATTTGACCACAACCAAGGTTTAATATATTTTCCATTTACAGAATTGGACCACTGCTGGTTGGAGTTTCCAGGCGGTAATTGCAGCTAGGGATTCTTGTGGAGCCTACTGTACATCTGCTTAACCCCTAAATGTCGGCGCGCAACATAAGTCGAGTATAATAAATCTGGACTATCTGGCGGCGCGCGACAATTTCAGCACATAATGTTGCTGAGAGAGAGAGACAAGTGGTGGCAGGAGAGTAGCGAGCGTATGACTGCTCCAGACCACCGCGGCGAACCTACTGACACGAATCCCACCTCCTCCCTCCCTCTCTCACTCGCTACATACTGAATTGTATGGGGAAAGTACCGAATTACATGCTTTTTGCACTCGTGTTGCGCGGTTGTTGCAAGAAAACTAGCCGTCATAAAAGGATCGTTATGGTGTCATTGGAAAGCTCTGTTTATGCCCTTTCAGGGATAGATACTTGTTTTACGCTCTGGGTCTTATTTAGGCATGAAAATGATCACGTAAACAGCCCTATTTTGGCTAAAAACACCCCGCTGGTGGCTACATATTTTATACCGCCTAGGCCGCTCTTTAGGTGTTAAGGGGGAATGGGCCGGTTTCCTGGTCTCCTTTCTCTCTAGTGTTTAGCCCCATTGATTTTGACTTTCAGCCCATTAGTTTGGCGATTTTAAAACTTTACACCCCCATTTCTTTTTCACTTTCAGACCTTTTGTACCATTTAGAGTACTGTTTTTTTGTTTTTTTTGGCGCGCGATAGCGAGCCTGTAATTTAAAGTAAGCGGGACATTGTAAAAGTTTATCTTTGAACGGGGGTCTAGGGGGTGTTTTTTAACCACTTGATTGAAGTCTATGGAAGACAAAATATATATACCATAAGCAAAAAAGTATACGCCCATCCCCACCAAAGATCCCTGCACCTTTATGGAGTCTGTCTCAGGGAATTGTACTAGAAAATCTGGTTATAATAAGACTTGGTTTATAAAACCTTTGATTTACTTGTGAGTTTCTCTAACACTCTTCTATTAATATAAAGCCAATAATGGATACCACAATGATCAACTATAATAATTATAATAAATATAGGTTTCTCTATTACTGAAGGGTAAAATAGGTTCTGGAAAAGTTTATACAAACTAAAACTAAGGAAACCAAAATAAGCTAATTACTGTAATACGAAAATGAAATGGTAAACCACAAGTCTAAACTATAAAATATGCTTAATTCTCTAAAACTAGCAACCATTTATGAAATTAAAAGTATTTTTTGTTTACACCAAATCTTAGAACACACGAATACTACTGTGCATAAGTTTCTCTTTTTTTTTTTTTTTTTTTTTTTTTTTTTTTTTTTTTTTTTTTGTTAGTGAAAGCTTTCATTTATATTTGGAATGCATTGGAAACTTAAATACCCTTCACTACTAAAAGCGAAAATAAACTTAACCAATCGATCAATAGGATATTGGGACATGATTAACTATTAATTTGATAATGAAAGTCTTTACTCAATTCAGGTGCCCATTTTAAGCTTAGAGGATAAACTTCAAGCATTGCTCGACAAAAAACTGCAGTCTTCTCGGCACTAAGAAAAATATTTGAGAAAGTTTGTGTCCATAATACAGTATATCTTGTGAAATCATTAATAATAGTGTTAAACTATCTGGATACAAAGTTAAATGCATTTCTACCTTCCTCAAATCCTTCCTTGCTTTCATAAATTTATTAAAGTAGGCCTACATTAGGGTTTGTAATCGAGGATTGTTAAGAACGGTGTTCCTTAATTTCATACAAAAAATTACCATAATATTAGTGAAAATATACTTAATTGGTTTAGGTAAGGGATCAAAATTAAAGTAACTAAAGTTTCAAAAGGAAGAACTGTAAACAAATTGACTATGATAAAGACTAAAAGGAGGGCCGATGAGGAATATGGATAGTGTTAAGTTTTTGACTAACCAGAACTAGCAATACAGAGCTATGAAATAAGTAACACCCTGTTCTTAACATTATTCATCTAATACAAACCCCAATGTACTTTAATAAACTAATGAAAGCATATGGTCCTCCCGGGTTTCGAACTCGGGACACCACACCCAGAACCTAAATATCTACACCATTACACCACCAGAGATCAAAAGACAGATTGTTGTATGAGGGACCTGAATGGGGGGGACTGTGGTGGAAAGATAATTTTAGTAATTAACCCCTACTGTACCAACAATTTGTCTTTTTAATTTTATTCTAGCTATAATTAGAAAAAGTTTTACAGTTTAAGAAGGATCTGTGGTAGTAACAAGGGTTAAGCCCCGTCCACACGATCGAGCACTGCCCTTCGGGCACGAGGGAAATGTCCATCATGGGGCAAATTCAGCGGGCAAAGCAGGGGAATGAGTGTGTCCGTAGTTGAGCAAAATCACCAGACACTGTCCGGTAGTTTGCTGGTGGATATGGGGGTAAAGGGGGCCTGTGGAAGGAGGGGAGTAGTGTGTAGTGTGATCTTTAATTATCAATTATATTTTATCCTTCTATTATACAGTTGTCTATCCGGTAAATCTGGTGGAAGGAAGCCAGAATGTAATACGAGCAAGCACTATATTTTCTGTTAAATGATGGCATGAATTAAGTTTTAGCTTTAGAATATTGTATGGGTAGCGTCCCCATTTATATTGAAGTTATTAGTATTCTAAATATCATTATTTTATTCTTATTTTTATGAGAATTATATTAAATATAATAATTTATATCATTATTGTGAGAAAGCCACCACGCCATGATCTTATGCACTTACTATTGATTTCATGTTCATTTAGTGTAAGTATGCTTGACCAAATATCGTGATAATGGAAGCACCATCAGAGATTATATGATAGGGTAAACCCATAGGTTCAGCTAATCAGTGTATTACGTAAATATAAGACAGCATCAGAGAGAGAGAGCGAGAGTGTGTGTAATTACAGCTCTAACTTACGGTGTTTTGCGAGTTCACTCGATTATAGGTATATGATCTTTTCAAATGTTTTTTTTTGTTTTTTTTTTACCATGTGACTTTCATTTCATATTAAAGTATACCACAATCCCACGTAATTAGATTTGTGGATCATTATATTATAATAAATAGAAAGCTGGTGATGAAATAAATTCTCTTCAAACAACTTATTTTCTCTTTAGCATGCACATGTCAATTATTATACTACACAGCACTTTACAACTCGCTATAACTGTCCTGCGATTATTGTTGGTGCGAATCATGATCGTACCTGACCCAGCCCTGCCGAGCACCTACTCTAACCACTACCACTGGCAGACTTTGGCTGGCCAGTCACGGCCGTATGGACAACAACACATGCGTGTTCGACAGACTTTGCCTGGTGAGGGGGCACAGCCTGCCAGACTCTGCTCGATCGTGTGGACGGGGCTTTAGGGAGATAGCCTGTTGATTGCTGGAGGCCCTTTTTAAACTGAATGTAATGGTCTAGTAGTAGCCAAAATGAAGTAAACTAGACGGCCCCGGTACTGCATGGGTTAAGCTCCAAAGAGTAGGGAGAAGGCAAATATCTCTACCATAGGAATGGAGGGGGTAGATGAAAGCAAAGCCTAAGTATATGCAATATATAACTAAAACTGGCAAAGTTGCTGGAGTAGATAACATCAGATAAAAAGCTGATAGGAGATTAGCTGTAGACTTACAGCATGAATTATTATTTTACACTAGTCAGCCCTAACCCCTTCTGTACCAGCGACGTTTTATTAATTGTGGCTACCACTATTCGATCGTATTCATTAAACGAAGGATCTCCGGCAATTAACAGGCTTTGAACTATCTCGCTTAACTCTTTTTACTACCATAGATCCTTCTAAAACTGCACAAAATCATCTAAATATAGATACAGTATAACAAAACTGGAGTATCCGGTACAGAAGCGGTTAACCTCGATAACCACAAGTAAATCTACAAAGAACGTGGGATAAGTTTTAACAAATGTAGTAGAGTTGCCACTGACCTTAACGAGCATGGTGAACACGTTGCTAAATCCGACCCAAAGGTAACCGTTCAATGCTGCTGTGGTGGTCTGTCCCGGTTGCATCATCATCATCAATCTTCAGTATCTTCAAAAAATTTCATCATCATCAATCCTCATCATCTGACACCTCGCCTGACCCTCCTCCAGGGAAACCACCTCTAACTCATGTACAGTCGAGGTTAATAAGTGTTGTCAGATATTTCACAAAGTTTCGGACACTGACTAATACTTTGAGGGATAAGCACTTTTCCCAGTAACTGTTAAGATACCAATAACACTTGTTGAGCGAAAACCACTGGAATATATGACCAAACTTATTACCCCCGATTGTACAGTACACAAACACTGCTTTGTCCAGATAGGCTTCCTTTGCCCGTTTCACAATGTTCCTGACACTACATTAACACTTGTCTTCGCTATATACTTCCACTGTTCTTCCACACCATAGGCCAGTGTTATTCACTAATTTTTTCAAGAGAGCCAAAAGTTCAGGACATATTCAGAGTGAGAGCCGCATAAGCCATAAGGCAAATAAGCCACAAGGATAAGACAAACAAAATATATATAGGAAGTTAATTATATATCTTTGTGAGTTTCCATAGCCACAGATTTATAGAACAAGACTAGTAACAATTATTATATTGAAATTCTTTACTTTACTTTACTCTCTCTCTCTCTCCTCTTTTGCAAGCCGCCAATCAGGTCATTGCGAGCCGCCACTGGCTCGCGAGCCGCGCAATTAAGACCACTGCCATAGGCGGTTTTCCACTACCAGCTGTTCCTCTTCCCATCCATCAGCCATTATACAAGGTCTCCCTCGATATACGATTGAGTTAGGTTCCCGAAAACCCGATCTTAAATAGAAAACTCTTATAGCAAACCCTAAGATATATGTGACAAATGGGGATGCATTCTTGGACCAGCCAAAACCCAAACACAAATGCCTAAAAACCTATAATAATATTGCAAATCAGATAGTGAGGGAGACCTGTAATGTAAAACTTGCAAAATAAACAAACCAAAACAGGAACGGCACAATCTAAGGAGTTAAGAACTTATCAAAATCACTGTGGAAATAATGCATTTAAGATTTAGCAAAATAATATAAAGTCTACCCAAAACCACCACATATAATGCACATAACTACATGAGCAAGTGAATTGGTTTCTCAAGCAAACTAGTTGCACATACATTAGCGCACTCTCGTCATATTTAAGGAATAAGTCAATTGAGAAGTTCAGGACATTCTGGTATATAATCTTTTATTGGTAAAAGAGCCACTTTATTCAGCATGTGTGGTACAGTTGCCCACAATTCCTACTTATACGGAGGTTTATTTAATTATTTTGTGCATACTGTATAAGGACAAACAAAGCATAAAGAGTTACACTATTATTTTTATTGTTAAAGTCTGCTTTTCTAGTTTTCCATTTCAATATAAATAAGTGCCTAACATTATATAATTAAAAATAGCCATAAATAGATGTGTGGGGAACTGTGGAGGAGATTAAACCTTTTCTTCACTAGAAAGTAAATATCTTAACACTTTCGGGTCTGGGGGTTAAAGTTTAGTATTCAGAAATAGAATTATCTTAATCTCATAATTACCTCTCCAAAATTAGTTTTCTGCCCACAACTCGCTCAAAGACAACTGCAGAGTTTGATCGAATTAAACTTAAGGTTCCTAAACACCCATGATGGTCACAAAGGTTTTAAAGTATCCCTGTAAGGACGCAATTACGTCCTTGTGCGCTAAAAGGTTAAGAAGGTCCCATGATGCTCGGTCCGCAGCAAAATTGGGCCGTGTGATGCTCGGGCTGCGGTCATTGCCTTAAGATACAGAATGGGTGTCTTATTGAAATCAGCATCTATTTTTACAGTTGAGGACCTACCGGTAATTCTTGTTTTAACCCACAATTATGGCGCCGACACCGTCAATGGGGAGACTTTTTGTTTTTCGGACAGTGAAGTTTAACCAGCAGACCCACCGAGTTCCACAAAAGAACTCTGATAGGGCTGGCCCGAAGGATTAGATCAAGATGGTCAACGAATCAAGTCAAGATAGATGGGGAAGGGCAGGAGGGGAGCAAATCTAGAAAAGTGACGTCACGCAGAACTGCTACACTGCAGTACCAACCAAGAAGTGATCAGGGCGAAGAATGAGAGATCAGGTCTAAGGTAGAGAAAAATCACAGCGAGATGCAAAAAAATGCACTACTGAGGGGAATCAAGTCAGCTCGGCCGCAGCAGCAACCGAAGAGACAAATCAGGTCAGTAGCCTACTACCTAGCCAGGCCAGGGAGGCATGTGATATACAGGGCCAGATTTAGGGCAGGGCACAAAGGGCCAGTGCCCAGGGCCCCGCGGGCCTGCACGTTTTTTTTTTTTTTTTTTTTTTTTTTGAGGGACGATTTTGGTATTGAAATTTGAATCCATGTTCAGATCTGCTGGCAACTAATGTACCGACATTACCGAACGGTCTGAAGTTCCGAATCTGTCTCAGTCTTGACAAATACGCCAAGTAGTGAGTACTTCTCTCCTCTCCTCTTCCGTTTTTACCACTGCATTGTTGTCGGTAAGTGTTGTGCATAACACACCATACCAAATGAATACATTATAACATTAGAAATTCAGAACTATGAATAGGCCTACTTACAGAATGGTGTGAAGATTGTGGGCTACATTGTAAATAATTTTTGAAACCTAGTGTAGGGCTATATGTTGTTTTTCATTGTCTAATCATCATACCAATGTCATTTCGAGCGAGATTGTGTATACCATTTATGGCTTCGTAATTATTATTGAAGTCACAGGTCAGGTTGACAACTTGACAAGTAGTAGGCTATAGTCTATTTTTTTGTTCAGCTGATGGTAGGCCTAAATTGACATGCTCCCATCTTGACCTTGTTTAATCAGTTATTACGACAATTGTGTAGCTACTTATGATGTTAATTATATGAAAAACTTGGAATATATATATGATGCAAAGACATGATAGTTGCATATATTACCATTAAGTATCGAGAAATCAGTTGGTAAGGGGTTCAATTTACCGTCATCTGGAAGTACTATACAGTAGGCTACACTGCCCTCCCCACATTTGTACCCCTAGTGAGTAGGCTACTCAGACAGAGTACGCCACACTCCACAAGCTGTAAAACCTGCATTATATTTAGTGAATTGTAGCAATACTTTCACAATTCTTAACTAATTTTGTGGAAGAGATAAGTTTAGGATTGATGATCATGCTGCTAGTTATTAATTTATTAATTATTTTTCTAGTTTCCTCCCTAGGCCTCTATCAAACTTAAAAAAATAAAAAAAAATCCATTAGATCCCCTTCTGGATTAATTTGTAAATTTTTCAGTAGAAAAATTCTTCCAAAATTACAGGCTCACTATCGTTCACTAGGAAAATAATCTCGATCCCTGACCTCTTCGTAACTCAAAAGGGACTAAAGCAAACTGGCTGTAAATATCCACACCTGTTACCTGGTGAACTCTTCCCCCCAAATTCGGGGAATTTCAGCCCGATTGCTTTCATTCAAGATTAACTATAATTGGACCTCTGCATACACATTGGCAAGCCTAACCTATTACACAAGGATCAATACATTGAGCGAGGAATTAAGAAGGCGTCTGGGTATTAGGAGTGTCCGTGAAGTGATTCGCACGCCGACTTGGTTGGTTTGGACACGTGGAGAGAATAGATGATCAGAACTGGGTGAGGAAATGCTGGACTGTGAACGTGGGGGGAGCTGTGCGTAGGGGTGGACCTAGAATGATGTGGGCTCGGGTACTCCGGTCCGATCTCAAAATAAAGAACTTGACAACAGTAGCAGCTCTTGACAGGGCCGCCTGGAAAGCCGCCATTTAAGACGTGAGACTGTAACCACAATCTCTGTGGACAAAATGGTCTTTAAACTTATATGTATGTATGTAATACATCAACATTAATTCTCAGTTCCTGTGCAATTATTGTTTAACAACTCGGTAACAATATACTAATTATGTTTAAGACCTACCTATTAGCTCATGGGAAGGATTAACTTTAATCACTTATATTTATTACTGGTCCAACTTAACCTTTTAGTATACCCTTTCAGTATACCATCATAGTAATAATAATAATAATAATAATAATAATAATAATAATAATAATTAAAATAACGATAATTATAATAATAATAATAATAGCCTTTTAAGCTGGCTATAAGCAGATAATTTTATTAAGCTTAAAAAGGGTTTGTGGAAGCTAATGGGTCAAAAGAGACATTTTAACCCTATGATTGTAAGAGGTCTTTCCTAAGCCGCATAAAATCATCTACACATGCATTTGTTGATATCATTAATCGAGTTTAGATGTGAAGTTGGTTGGTGTAAAAAACATAATAATGACCAAGATGAATATATATATAGAGAGAGAGAAAGATGTAATTTGTCAGCTTACTGGGCCGGGGCCCTCATAAGGCTGGCGAAGGAGATGAATACCGGTATAGAAAAAGAGGACATGTTACTGAAAAGGTTAAAACTTATACCTAAATCAAAGAATAATCACAAACTTACATAAATACAGAATATTGCCCAAACACTCACAGACACTCATCAAAACAAAGTAAAGTACAGTACAGTGCAGTAAGTGCGGCGTCTCACAGGCAGTTTTTGTCGTCTATTTTTCAAGTCTGTTTCCAATCCTGACTATCACTTTCCCCCACGTATTCTCTGATTTTTCCTGATTTATGTACAGTTGCCCACATCACTTCTGTTCCTCTCTGGGATTGTATAATTTTTTTAATAACAAGTGTAGGCTACATGTAGTTTCTTAAGCCGTGGTTAACCAATCTGACAATACAGTACTCTGTTTTTTTCCAGCTGATACTAAATTGCTATCTCTCCATCCTGCTTACTCGACTATTATCATGATTTTGTAGTTAAATTTGTTGTTAATTGTGAAAACTTGGCAATAATATGACGTACAAACATAGCAGTATCCAATTCTTCCAGTAAGAATCGATATATCAGATGCTAAAGGATTCAAATTACCATCAGCTGGAAAAAAATAGACTACTGTATAGTCAACTGATAATTGAAAGAAATCACACTCGCAATTCATTCATACTTATTCTTTTATTTCAAAATTATATTTTGCTAAAGCGTTATTTCCACATAGTGATTTTGATAAGTTCTTCTGTCTTAACTGTGTTGGTGCTGTAATGGTTTAGATGCTTATGTTCTGAGTGTGGTGTCCCGAGTTCGAATCCCGGGAGGACCATACGCTTTCATTAGTTTATTCAAGTACATTGGGGTTTGTAATTGATGATTAATGTAAAGAACAGGGTGTTACTTATTAATATTGTGTCATCCCTGTTTTGGTTTGTTTATTTTGCAAGTTTTACATTATAATACATAAGATCATAACAAGGAACAGAAGTTATGTGGGCAACTGTACATTTACTATCAATTATAATGTAAAACTTGCAAAATAAATTCCAAATGCTAACTTAGTAGCCTACTAGTGTGAATTCATCGACTTGTGTGGCTTAATTTGGTGTTTTTATTAATGAATCAACAACAGAAAGCCAATACTAAACCCGCCAAAAATATGCCTGTGCAATGCCGGCTAAAACGTTCTGTAATCCAGAAAGCAGCGGTCAGACGTCACCTAATTATCAAATGTGCCAAACTAATGAATAGCATTTCACTTTCACAGCTATTTTTGCTTGTATTCATTATTCTTCTAGTTTCCTCCCTAGACCTCCATCAAATTAAAAAAAAACATCCATTAGATCCCCCTTCTAGATGAATTTGTACATTTTTCGGTAAAAAACTGTCCCGGCCGAAGGCAAATTCTTCCTCTTCCAACATTACAGGCTCACTATCGTTCGCCAGGGAAAAAATCTAAATAGCAGGAAAGGTCTAAATAATGACAAAGAAATGGGGCAAAAGGTCTTAAAATCTACTAACTAATGGGGCAAACATCGTAACATCTGAAAACTAATGGGGCTAAACATGAGGGAAAAAGTGGTCCAGAAAACCGGCCCATCTCCCCTTAAATCTATCTATATATTGCTGGACGCCTTGATTTCCGTTGGGGTGGCCACGAATGAATTGTGTCCAAATTCAGAAGCAATTAGTTCGATTCTCGTAACGTTTTTCTTTTCACGAGGGAGGGTCGCTAACTCAACCCCATATAAATAATTTAGAAATAAGCTTTCAACCGGAGTAACTCCTGTTTATCCTACAAGCATATATAAATTAACCAATGAATATAGAACTTGCATGAAAAGGCCCCCTCCCTGTTCTGCCTCCTTCCTCCCTCCCAGCCCCCGCCACCTGCCATGACGGATATTTAAGGCCTTCTAGGTACCAGTATTTGTTAGTGACCTGATGAAGCTATCTGTGAAACATTGTCAATAAAGTGCTTTTCATAAGATGATGTTTTTTATCCATTCTGTCTACTTTTCAAGTACCACTTAACAGTTATATCTGTATTTAACCCTTTCTCTGCGGGCATATTTCCGCCTATTTCCACCATATTAGGGCTCATTCAGGCACTCCTGATTGATTAGGCAAGTATCTGAATGAAATGAAATGTATTCAGCCAAAAACTAGAATAAAATAGCTTCAATATGACGCCAAAACGAGCTTCGTAGCTCCCGGGGTTCACCCGCAGCGCTACCATAGACATTCGCTAAAATGAGCAATTCTCGCTAATGTCTCACTACATTTGCCTTTGACAGCACTGTATATCTAGCGAGACTCTGACTCAGAGCCATCAGTGCCACAGCCGCCTGGCTGGGAGGACGTGTGGCCTGCCGCGCTCCCGCTTCCTTGCACTCGATTTTACAGGCTTTAAGAGGCTTTAAAAGCCTGTAAATTGCTGTAAATTACCATGGCGCTCCAGAACGTCTCCCGCAGGGAAAGGGTTAAACACTGGTCATACACAAAAAACCCAGATCTTAGCATAACTTGGACATGTGTTTGGTTTCAGACAATTAGATTTCCTGAAGTATCAGGTGTTGGATCACACAACTTTTATTTATGGGGAGAGAGAGTTATAAGAAAGTTCTTACACTAGCTATTATAATTATATACTACAAGAGAGCAAGCAAAAGGAAAATAAAAAAATATTAGTATTGGTATTAAATTAATAATGCTTCCTTTCAAATGTGACAGAATTATCAAATAAAAACATAATGGTTTACTTCATATTGCTAATAATAATAATAAAAATACTAACAATAATATGAAAATAAAGATAATAAGTCAAGTCTGTCGAATCAATCACGCACATTTCCTAGTTTATATCAAAGAATATACAAGAATACACAAGTGGAATATTCAAAAAGCAAAAAATGCATCAACTGTGTTAAATATATCACAGTTTAAAGACTGGAACACATCTTTTATGACTAGTAAAATAAATACAGTTTACAAAAATATAAGTAGCAAGCAATAGAAAAAAAACTAAGAAATCTACTGGCATATTACATTTCCTTCGTAATTAAGTTGGGTTCTATTTACAGGACGAAGAGAAATTATGCATTTTTTACGAGGCCAGACGGTCGGTTTCACTATATTTAATACAGTATTACATAGAAGCTAAACTGAACCAACTCGGCATAAAATAAAAAAATAATAATATACAGCTCGAGATATCCAGACAAGATATACTAGGGCCCTGACTCATGATAGGAAAAGTTTTGGTTTAGCTATAAGATCCGACAAAGGCATAAAAGCTTCGACGCATGATTGGTAGTTTGAGTACCGTAAGCTATAAAATTAGATATGGCACAATAGCTCCAACTCATGACAGGTGGAGTTCTGGGTTAGCCATAAGATGAAGTTTAATAGCCCTGTGACTCATGACAATATAATTGCTTGGACTCGTGATATTTCTTTAACTGTCTTGATAGCGTAATGCATAAGTACGCGGAATTTTTATGCGAGTATCCTAGGGTCGAGTCCTTGGAGTGCCACATGTATTTGTTGATTTCATTGAGTTTAGAGGTGAAGTTGGTTGGTGGAAAAAACATAATAATAGGTAAGGTTTCAGTTAGCCATAGGATCAGATAAGGTAATATAGCTCTGGCTCATGATAGTACAGTGGGTTTTGGGTTAGCTATAGGATCAGCTAAGGCATGATAGCTCTGATGCGTGATAGGTCGAGTTCTTGGTCAGCTATAAGATCAGCTTAGTTATAGTGACTCATGATGGGTAAGGGTTTGGGTTAGCTATAAGATCAGATAGAGTATAATAGCCTGACTTGTGATAGATAGGGTTCTGGTTTAGCATTAAGATCAGGTGAGGATTTTGGAAGTACTCGACACGCCATAGTGGCTTTATATGCTATGCTGTTATTCAACCACGACAATCTAGCCTCGCAAAAAAAAAAAAATCTTAAATCAAATACAAAAAGAAACACACAATTGGGACAAAACACAAACTATACTCAGTCTCTCTTTACCTGGCAAAACCTTTCATCCCTCGGCTACTAATATCTGTAACTAAGGTATCCGTGTATCATATTAATACCACCATTTATAACTGAAAATACAGTATATATTGATATAAAAACTTATTAATGCCAAGAAAGATACATGGAAGTCAAGTGAGAGGGGCAGCTGGTAGTGGATGACAACCAATGACCAAGAAGTGAAAAATGATTGCAGAACAACTTGCATGTACAGTAGCAGGTTGGCACAGGCAAAATCAGCATTTCTGGATAGTAGTCTGAAGATATTTCTGCCATGGCCTTCCAGGGAGGAAACCAGGCAGCAGAGATGAATGTGAAAACTGGATTATACTACATTTACTATGAATCAAGATTATCTATATAATGGTAGCACTACTGAAACCACTGTTGTTGAGACCTGGCACTTATAACAATAGAAAACCCCAACTTATATTATTATTAAACCTTCTACAATAAAAAATTAGTAACCCGGACAGGGAAATAAAATGTTTTTGCCAGACTAAGACAGACAAAGTATCGTCGCTCCTGTCTCAGTAAGTACTTAACACCAAATGCACTTATTCTTTCCTTTTAAAGTTACTGGTACTGTATAGGAACTAATGGCCATTTTTCAAGTATAACTTTTACTTTTAGTATTTGCAAAAAAACAAAATACAAGCCATATAGTAAATTATTTTAGGTATGTTATAGACAGTCAAATTATGTTGATTTTTATATAGTTCAAATATTGTCTATAGATACTGTATATTTGTAAATGATTCTATTAAAAATACAATAAGATAAGCAAAAACAACTTTAAAAATGGCCTCCTTACTCTAACAATCTGTGGAGGAGTGTGCAAGATTATCACCAATTTTGTTCATACGATTTTTGGATAAGGCAAATAAAGGCACTTCATATATCACATTAGTAGTATTGATTACCATTGGTCAAAGTTAGCCCCTTCCCAATGTCTAAGGACCATATTCATAAACATGGAAAATTTCTTGAGACTGTACTCACAGGTATTTTTTTTTTTTTTTTTTTTTCAGCCTGATACCGATTCTGGTTATCAATTTTTTCACCACATTTCGCTTATTTTCCCTTTGACTACATAATTTATATACAATATTCATCACTTTTGGGAACTAACTTAATACAAGTGTTTTTATTCACTAATCGCAAATAAATATCTATTATTGGATATCGGTAGTAAAAAAGCTACTAAACAAAATACCCATGTGTTGCAGCCTTGTTTAGTAGGCTTACTCTCTCCTGCCCATTGTGATTCTCAAAAAATGGAGGAGATTTAGCCCCTTAAGTTATACTGTATATATAAAAACAAAGACAAAAATACTAATCAATAAATAAATAGAATAATAATAGTAAACACACATTTTAATCTAAGAATATTTTAGTTTTGGACCATTTGGGATATATATATTTTTTATTGTGAAAAAAATAAAAATAAAATATTGTACAAAAAAGAAGAAGAAAAAAAAAAGTCCCAGTGTGTGTGCCTGTAACTTCACCTCCTCTGGTCCTCACACCTCCTTGGCTGCCTTTCTTTCTCTCTCTCAGTGCCCAGCATTCTGCAAGAAATAACTTTCTTGGTCTATAAGTTTCTCAGCTTTAAATTAAGATTTTAAATTATTATTTTAAATTAATATTTTGACATTTAACATGTAGTTTCTTTATTCATGCAGAGTTTAGTAAAAATTTACCCAGAACGTCCCGGACTTCCCAAATTTGACTACAGTACTTCCTTGAACGTGACGATAGTGCGTTGTTATGTGTGCGATTAGTTTGCGTGGGAAACAGATTGACTTGCTCATGTAGTAATGTAGTGTACACCCTATGTGGTGGATTGTGTTCTTTTATTTCATAAATTTCATTTTAGTAAGCGTTGTTTCCACATAGCGATTTTGATAATTTAATTTTACTTTATATTGTCCTTGTTCCAATTTTGGTTTGTTTAGTTTGCAAGTTTTACATTTTCATATGGTAAGATTTAAGTTAGGTAGATCAAGTAGATTCTAAGTTAGTTATAAGATCAGGTAAATATACCATAAACCACTATCAACTATGTATGATAGCGGAAACATGAAACAAAATATTAATAACCTGCATCAGTGCATAGTGTCATTCATGTACAGTATTTGTACAGGTAATTTGTAGCAAAGGTGATAACTGTAAGGTTGTTGATGTTTCCAGCCTCTTCTTGAATATAATTTATATTTTTTTTCCAGCCGACAGTGATTTGCCACGTCCTCATCTTGGTAACTCAGCTCTACGAAGTTTTTGTAGTGAAGTATGTTGTTAACTCCCAAAAAGCGTGCATGCTTGTTTACATGACCGTATTGCTGGGCGGGTATATTTACTGAAAACGAGCTTCATTCCATGCTCTTTTTCATGCATAAGCAAGAGCCAGAGCGTAATACAATTATATAACCGTGAAAGAGCGATAATAGAGCTTTCCAATGACACCTGAATCATCCTTGTACAACCACGGGTTATCTTGCAACGATCGTGTAACCGGAGGTGAAAATACCCTAAAATAAGGTATTTTTCGCGTTTCTTTCCTTGTTGCGCGAGGTACGGAGGTGGGGATGAGGCATAGTAAGCGTCAGTGACGGCCCCAAGGTGTTGGCGAGCGGTCCGAGGCCAGCTATCATCCTCCCAACGCGCTGTCTCTCTATCATAGCTCATAACGTCCTCAAGATGGCACCCGTCATATGATGGGCACCGCAGGGGTGGCCAATATTCTCTCTCCCGTCATATGACGGTCACCGTCGGTTGAGGGTTAATTAGGAGCTTGGTATTAACATGATGCAGAAAAATAGTTGTTTCATACTTCATTCATAGAGAAAGTCTGTGGAAAGTATTGAGAATTTACGGAGTAGCTGGTAAGTTGCTGAAAGTGGTGAAGAACATGTATGAGGGTGCAAGGGCAGCAGTGCATGTGGAGAATGAGCAGAGCCAGTTCTTTGATCGGAATGTGGGGTTTAAGCAAGGGTGTGTGATGTCCCCATGGTTGTCCAGTGTATATATATACCGGTATATATATGGATGAAGTCAAGAAAGAAATACAAGGAAGAGCCGTGGGTGTTGGTGTACCCCTGATAAGTGAAGGAAGTGAGTGGAAGTTGCCTGTACTGCTGTTTGCTGATGATACAGTTCTGATGAGTGATAACAAGTGGGAGTTGCAGGGTCTGGTAAATATGTTTGGTACTATGTGTAAGAAACAGAACCTGAAGGTAAATGCGTGGAAGAGTAAGGTTATGGTCTTTGAAAGGGGTGCAGTCACAGAGTGTGAGGTGAGTTTGAATGGTCAGGTTATGGGGGAATGTCAGCTCATTTAAGTAGTTGGGCATTGTGATGAGTAAAGATGGGAGTATGGAGGATGAAGTGCGGGAAGAGGGTTGTAGGAACTCTGAAAGCATTGACAAGGAATAGGGTGGTCAACATGAAAGAAGTCAATGCATGATAGTGTGGTAATCCCAACATTGACGTATGGGAGTGAAGCATGGATATTGTTCGAGAGGCACAAATCAAAAGTGAGAAGGGTGAAAATTAGTTACTTGATAAGTGCATGTGGAGTTACATGGAGGGATAGACAGACAAATGAGGAAGTACGAGAGCGGTGTGGTGTGGATGTAGATGTACTGGAGAGTGTGAAAAGGAACACCTTGAGATGGTTCGGCCATGTAGAACGTATGGAAAGCGAGAGAATGACTAAGAGCGTGTACGAGAGTGAGGTGGAAAGATGGAGTTAAGAGGTATATAAGGGAAAGCGGTGTTGGATGGGAGGAGGGGCGTCGGCTAACAGAAGACAGAGGTACAGAAGACAGAGGTGCAAAGGGGCAAATCATTCATGGCCACCCATTCCAGGATCATGGCATCTTTCAATAGATAGATAGATATTTTTCCATTAAATATTGAGAAATCAGCTGCAAAGGAATAAAATATTTTGGCAAGTAAAAAACAAAAATACAACTATCAAAAACAATGTACATACCACCTGAAGTTTGCCCTCCTTGTTTTTGTTGATGGTTGTGACAGAGCTTCCTGTGTTCAGCATGATGGTTCCCTGCTTCCCATTTTTCATGGTGTGACCAATGCTGCAACATAACAAAATTACTTAATACTGTACTGTCCATCATAACAATATTACAATAAGGGTGAGGGTTGGCCCTATCCAGAGTGAAGTTTGGCATCCTCTACCCAACCTTAGCCGATTCTATCGGTTTCTTTTCCTGTACACTACTACTTTTCCCTCTAAGTGCTGGCTAGATCGCCCGATTGGGTGGCACTGCAAGGGGGGCTGCGGATGGTGGGGGAATTGGCCCGGGGGGTGCAAGCCCGTGGGCTGATGATCCCCTCCCCCGCTGCCCTCTCAGAGACAGATCTCGCCTCACCCTGGCCACTTCGAGGGCCTGAGCATCTGGCACATCTTCGGTCTACCGGACTCGGAACTGTTCGGCCAGACAGTCTGGGGAACTACAACAAAAATATTACATTACATTACTAACAAGAGTGCTGAGTAAAGAACATAAATCCACCATGTGTGCAAACCAGAGCAAGTGAGCAATATGAAATTCAAACAGCACACCACAAACATTAAAAAGAAACTGACACCCAGACTTAACGCCCTCAGGTCACTTGCTCACACAAAATTTGGACACAACAAAGAAACTACCACCACAGTATATAAACAATACATAAGATCAGTAATGGAATACGCAAGCCCAGCCTGGGCTTCTAACCTAGCTGAAACACATCATAAGACCTTACAGACTATCCAAAACAAAGCCCTGAAGATCATTACAGGCTGCACAGCTACTGCACCCACAGATCATCTACATCAAGAAACCAAAATCCTCAAAGTCAAAGACCATCTGGACATGAGAGGCACTCAATTCCTGGCAGCAGCCTCCACGAACCAAGACCACCCACTAAACTACATGGCAACACACCCACAGACACCAAGAAATATCAAAACAACACCCAGCACACGGTATCACACACAGTTATTGTCCTCTCTCCCTCCCTGCCCACCCCGAACCAACTTCCAGAAGCACATCCATACTCATATCTCTCGCCAATCCATCCACTCACTCACAGACAACACGCAGCTGCATGCACGACCTCCCGAAATCCATCCTTCCGAATCCTCCCTCCCTCGCGAGGACAGAGTCCACCTGGCCAGGCTGAGATGTGGACACCATCCAGCTCTCCTGAGCTATCAGAAGAGACTGGATGACTCCGTTGTCGACGCCTGCCCGGGATGTAACACAGCACCCCATACCATTAAACACATCATAGAAGACTGCATTTCACACAACCACTTACGCCAACAACACAACCTACACTCAATGAGAGCTCTGTGGGAAAGCCCGATCGTGGCCATGGCCTTCCT
Organism: Paralithodes platypus; assembly: GCA_032716605.1. Lineage (NCBI taxonomy): Eukaryota > Metazoa > Arthropoda > Malacostraca > Decapoda > Lithodidae > Paralithodes > Paralithodes platypus. Next base: position 34,801,623 of record CM064508.1, read on the forward strand.
CAGGGACTCGGGGCTGTTCGGCCAGGCAGCTTAGGGAACAACAACAACAACAACAACAACCAGAGCAAGTGTCATCTTAATTCCATCCAAACTGTTCTGATCTGTTGAACTGGACCAAGTTTATCTGCAGCACTTTTCTTCTGCGGGCGATATGGGGAGAGCCGAGTGGTCGAATATGAGAAGGAAAACGCATAATTAACACCTGCTGCCCTGTAGCTACAGTCGTAGACTGGAGTTTCTGGATTTTTTTTGGAGGTACAATAAATTGTGATACGCTGGCGAACAATTTTGGAACACTGCTAGCGCCAAGAGATTAAATTCTAGAGGCTCACCAGTTGATATGAACCATCTTATTTTTATCATTACGAGATGTTCAAGTATTCATAACCATAACTGTATGCCTATGACAGGTAAAAGCTAGGCCCACCACTGGTACCTGGGGTTTGCACAACCGTCAGCAGGACTTACGGTAAGTTAATCTCGTTCAGTCAGATGGAGCTGGTATTATTTTACTCCAGCTTACTCCCAGATGATTTGGGAGAGCTCTGTCAAAGCTAGAGGGTTAATTGAGATAGCCTTTACACTTTGATTCCTATAGATCGGCCTTAACTTGAATAAAATTGTCAGGTAGTAGCTAAGATAACAATACAAAGTCTTCATCTAATTAAAGGATGTCCTCAAAGTTAGACAGTGGCCTATTGTATGTCCTTGTTACATATCTTATTACAAAAGCAGGAGTTGAGACACAACTTAGGAGTTACCACTCCAAACTGACTTGCACATATTTGATGGCAAGTAATCCTCTTCCTCCCTGTTCCAACTATGGGACTTGACAGGGTCAGAGCAAGGATTCATACAGCAAGGAGAGCAACTAGATCATCAAGGCATAGTTACTATTGCTAAACATGGTACGGACTTTCAAACCAGGGATAGATACTGTATATAGATTTGAAATATATTTTTGTAACAACTGTACCTAAAAAAAATATATATATAAATAATGATAAAGTATATAGAGAAAATGACACCAAGATTCATGCAAATACCACTCAAGCTACAGATTAATAATAGGCACTGGGGCCTATAGTCCAAAATAAAAAATATGATGGCTATCATCATTAGCTCTCGTTATACCCGACCTATATCAACCAAACCTCACCTTATCTTATAGCTGCCTTAGAAACAGTGTGTCAAACCGGAACAACTTATATTTTACGACTGGAATGATAATATAGAGGAATAAAGCAAAGTTTATATAAAATTGAGCATAAGGTTGACTTTATAAACATATACTAATAGTCAGGTCTCGATATACGCGGTTAATTCGTACCTTGTACATGCAGTGTATATCAAAACTGTGTATTAGAAATAACAGGCCTTATAAGAATTAATTCAATTCGTTCCAGCCACTTTCCCAAAGTCCCCTATTTAAGCCTTAAGCCGACATTATACCACCAACAAAACTTATTTGCATGTCAGGCAGGCAATAACAGCATCAACAAGAACTGTTTTATACCTGCTATTGACCTATTTGTGTGTCAGGCACGCAATATCCTGCAAAGTAAACAAACTACACTCTCTGTTTAGTTTCGTCTGCTACGACCCGGAGTTGCTGCAGGACCCCCATCGCCCGCAATTGTCCGCTTATATAAAACAAAAACTTGTGTTGTGGCTGACCTTGGAATTTTGGTGGTCACCGTGTCCAAACGAATCCGTGTATACGAAACGCGTGTATATCGAGACCTGACTGTACTGTAATGCCTCATAGGAAGGGACTCTGTTTTTGGACTGGTCTTGAATAAACTCTTGTTTGCTACCCTGTTTAGAATGCCTCTCAAATTAATCTACTGTCATCACACCTATAGTCCATTCATCATAGGTAAGTCAGATATCATGACCCATAACCTTTGTAACTCAAAAAGGGTTAGAACAAATGGGCTGTAAATTACCACACATATTCTATGAATGACGTAAATGGTAGAAATATCAGCTCCATTACTCTAGTAATTTCTGTGTTGTTGTTGTTGTTGTTGTTCCCCAAGCTGCCTGGCCGAACAGCCCCAAGGCCCCGAGCAATTCCAAGGCCATAACCGAGTGCCCCCACAGAACCCTCCCGGCCGACCACAATAAAGCCTGGGTGACCGAAGCCACTCCATGGCGGGGAGCTGAGGAGGGTGCGGAAACGCCCGGGAAACCAAAGCCCCACCCAGGGCCCTGTGCCCCTCAGCAATTATGAAGAGAAAGTTGAGGGGCAAGGGAAAAAATGTGACGCTTTGGCTTCCAATCTTGGTAGATTGGGAGGTCAATCCACGGAAGAGACGCCGTCACTTGAGATCTAGAAAATATATAAGTTAAAGGAACAGTCAGAGTAAGCTATGGGTATGGCAGAGATTGCTCAGCTCTCACTCACACAGTAATTTCTGTGTTATAGAGGTTAGTGGTTTGTGCCTACTGTACTTATAATGAATGGACTATAGAACCTTCCACCATAAACAATAGTATAGCCAAATAGTCAACTCACCACTCTGACTCAGCAATCTTGAGAATTTCACTGTTGTCGCTCACAGAGATGATTTTGGTTACGGCTTCGATCACATTTGGTACACTGATGATCAAGTCTCCCTGGTAATTAAACAAACATTAGACAAATATATATATATAAGTTAAATTTTTTTAAATATTTAATTTATTCTGTAAATAAAATATGTCAAAATATACAGTATTTAAAATAAGATATCTGAATATCTAATACTGTAGCTAGTTGTTGTTTTTGTTCCCCAAGCTGCCTGGCCTAGTTCTCGGTAATTGCTATTCCAACTGACAAGAAAATGCAATTATAATCATATGGGATGTGAATGTCCTTTTTGTCTTTTCTATATTTGATTTTATTATTACTTTGCTGCATATACACAAGTACACATGTCATAGACTTGTGAGGGGAGAGATTGTAGAGAGGGCACTGATTGATTATGTGCTGGTGACAAGGGAAAGATTGTTTGCAGTAAGACAGTTATGCGAGAAGTATTTAGAGAAGCATAAGGAGATAATTTGGGCTTTTATGGATTTGGAAAAAGCGTACAGTATGATCGATTGGATCGTGAAGCAATGTGGAAGGTGTTAAGGATTTATGAAATTAGAGGAAATTTGTTAGAAACAGTTAAGAGTTTTTATGAAGGGAGCAGAGCATGTGTTAGAGTAGGAAATGGGGAGTTGAGTGAATGGTTTGTGGTAAAGGTAGGTTTGCGACAGGGCTGTGTAATGTCACCATGGCTGTTTAATATGTTTATGGATGGTATAGTGAGGGGGGTGAAAAGGAGAACTATGGGAAGAGGATTGGGTTTAGTAGGAAAGAATGGTAGAGATTGGGAGTTGAATCAGTTGCTGTTTGCTGATGACACAGCGTTGGTGGCGGATTCTGAGGAGAAACTGTATCGGGTAGTCAAAGAGTTTGGTGTGTTTTGTGGAAGGAGGAAACTGAAGGTGAACGTCAATAAAAGTAAAGTAATGGTATGGAATAGGGGTGATCGTAGGGTGAATCTAGATGTGCGGCTGGATGGGGAAATATTGGAACAAGTAGAGTGTTTTAAATATCTAGGAGGAACAATAAGCAGGAGTGGAGGTATGGAAATGGAGGTAAAACAGAGAGTGTGAGAAGGAAGGAAGGTTTTCGGAGCAATGGGAAGTACCTGTATGTGGAAGACGAGAAATCTCGGATTGAAAGTAAAAAGTGCAATGTATCAAGGAATTGTTGTGCCAACAGTGATGTGTAGGGCTGAGACATGGGCTCTGAAGGAAAAGGAGAGAAGAAAGCTGGATACATACATACAATGGTTTAACGTCATTTTTCCATTACATGCATTGTAACGGCTCAGACAGGGTTGCCTTTCAGTAGTTGGATTGTACTGTAGTACAATAAAGTCCTGCCACAGCACTGCCCCACAAAGTTATCACTGTGGCTGATGTTGGTATAATGCTAACCATGCCTCAGCAAGACCCAACAGAGTTTCCCTGCAGCACTTGCACCTGCAGTATCTGCAACCTCACCAGCCTTAACAGTGTTACAAAAAGACAGCACCATAACAAGACTCTACTGTATATTAGGCAATTGGATTATAGAACAATAAAGTCCTGCCCCAACACTGTTCCAACATGTAAACACTGTTGCCGACACAGGTGTGGTGCCAAACAGCGCCCAGGTAAGATTATTATTATTATTATTATTATTATAGAAGCTGTCTAAGCCTCCCAACAGGGTGCAGATACACCTATAAAAGATGAATCCCCACAAAATACCCGTAAGTACTGGAGAGAGACTACGACAACTAAGAAAAAGGAAAAGGGCTACAGTAGTTAGAGAGTCCAGAAGAAAAGATCAGTTTGTCAATTAAAACACCATTCTAAAAAGAATAAAAGCAAATCATGATTAAAACAAAAATTTACTGCTGTAATAAAACATTAACTCTGGACTTAAAAGCTGAGATATGGGTTGACTGTACAACCTCGTTTGGCAAATGATTCCAAAAGGGAATCATTGAAGGAATAAAACACCGAGAAAACTGAGATGTAGAAACATTAATTGGAGTCATGGCAAGGTCATTAAGACTCCTCGTAAATCTTGTTGCGCGAATTGGAATAAAAGGTTCTGGTAAAACACTATGCAATGGATGCTGAGTATTGTTAACAATTTTAAATAAAAGACTAAGGGCACCAACCCGACGCCGATGATGAAGATCAAGAGTTAGAGCAGGGAGAATAAATTTAATAGAATTAAGAGCTTTATCAAGCAATTTCAAATGACAGTCAGCAGCCGAGTTCCAAACAGGAGAGCAATACTCAAAATGAGGCAAAATAAAAGCATAAAAAGATTTTATGACTGTGGTTTCACAAGCGAATGTTTTGTAACACTTGCGAAGTAAACCAATCTTTTGAGCAATAGTAGAAGACAAGGAACGAATATGCTTCTCAAATGTCAACTTACGATCGAGAGTCACTCCAAGCAAACGCAAACCTGACACATCCTCAATTTGTTTACCAGAAACATGCAAACAAGGATGAGGAGGAGCCAAAGTACGTGATCTACTGATTATCATGGAGTGAGTTTTCTTAGCATGAAGCTTCATACCCCAAAGTTCACACCAAGAGGTAATCTTAGCCAAGTCCCTGTTTAGAGATGCTGCAACTTCGATTCTACTCTCTGGAGATGGAATTGATGAGTATAAAGTTATGTCATCGGCATAAGAAACTAGTTTATTTTCAAGCTCAGAGCACAAGCAAGCAATAAATAATGAAAAACAGAGGCCCAAGCACACTGCCCTGTGAAACACCCGAAACAACAGGCACAGAAACAGAAGTGCACCCATCAACGACAACATGCTGAGACCTGTCTGTCAAAAAATCTTTAAAAATAGATAAAAGACTACCACCAATACCATGAAGTTGCAGCTTATATAAAAGGGCTTTATGATTAACAAGATCAAAAGCAGAACTAAAATCAATAGCCACAACACGAGATTCATATCCTTTGTCCAACGAAGACTGAAGATCATGAGATAAAGTTAAAAGCGCATCGCAAGTACCCAAACCTTTGCGAAAACCAAACTGTGAATTGGGTATTATATCAAGGCGATTACAGTATGAAGAAAGGCGTCTAGCTAAAAGCCTCTCAAAGATCTTTGAGAGAATAGGCGTTATGGATATAGGACGATACTCAGATGGGGATGATGAAGCAGTAGCTCCCTTCGGAATTGGAGTGATGCTAGCTTTTCGCCAGCAAAGAGGAAAACTACCAGATTTCAAGAGCAACCTAAATACTATAGCCAATTTAGGTGCTAAGACAACAGCAATCTTCTTAAAGAAGAGAGGGAAAAATCCATCTGGGTCAATCCCACCATAAGTGTCAAGATCCAATAAATATTGTCTCAATTCAGCTGATTCGAATGCTATCGACTTTAGATTAGGACTAGGGAAACATGTCAAGGGCAATTGCAATTCCTGATCACTCTGCTTACCTATGAAAATATTAGAAAGCATATTACCCTTAGTTAATGGATCAAAAGATATAGAACCATCAGAATCACGAAGTGGAGGCATGGTGGAGTCAATTCCAAATAGTGAGGCCTTAAGTGAGGCCCACCATTTATGTGGCTGAGTAGCACCTGCGAGAACTTCCTGCAAATGGGAATTGTAATCCCTCTCGGCTGTACTATATACTCTCTGCGCAACTGACCGAAGATGTACATAGTCATCCCAAAGCAACTGGGTTCGATTACGTCTCCAGCGGTGATATGCAGCCTGCTTGTTATTATATGCATGCTTACAGTCGTCATTGAACCAAGCTTTATCTTTAATACGGGATTTGATTAACTTAGAAGGGACTCTTCTTTGCAGGATGTCTAAGAGAGAGTTATTGAGGGATGAAACAGGGTCATCAGATCTTAGTATGTGATTCCAGTGGATATTGGTAACATCATCACATACATTTTCCCAATTAACTCGAGATTTAAGATAGACTTTACGAGATATAGTGATATCTGGCACAGTAAATTCAAGATTGATTTTACAGGTTACGGCATTATGGTCAGAAGTACCTACAGGAGCAAGAACTGCAGTCTCCACAACACCAGGAGCATCTGTTACGACGAGATCAAGACAGTTTCCAGAAATATGTGTAGGTCCAGCAATCAACTGCTCACACCCAGACAAATTAGCAAAATCCATGGCAGCGTGACCATTTCTATTTGTTGGAGAGACAGAGTTCAGCCACTCTTGATGATGTGCATTACTTGACATCAACAGACTGAATTAATGCCAAGGCATTTAAAAGACAGTCATATAGATTGTTATTGGCTTCAGGATTTCTATATAGGCTAAAAATGTAGTGGTTATGATATTTACTGGAAACTTTAACCAACTGGATCTCGTGGCAACCACAAAGAAATTTTGTTAAAGGCTGGGCATAATAGCCAGATCGGATGTATAAACTCATTCCACGAGCACGAGGAAGAGAGTCACGGCGAATAAGAAGTGGTTTATTAAAGCCAGGAATGAGCAGTTCTGAAATGTGTCTATGGTCAGAAACAAGAGTTTCGGAACAAAAGACAATGTCATAATCCACTGATGCCATAGTAAGATCTTTAATGTTCTTATGAAGTCCACGGATGTTAGAATACAGAATACAGCAACTTCTTCTCGCAGGATGATAAGGTCTATGAGGGCCGGGATTTAATTCTATATCACCGGATAAAAGAGCAAACAAAAACATATATAATTGAAAGAAGCAAACCATACAATATGAAAAATGGATGGATATATAGGAGTCGACCCAGAAGGAACCATCACATCTGGGCAAGGCGAATCAACCCCCAAGGAGACCATATCCAAGAGGGAACAGTAGTGGTGGATTTTAAAGAAATGCAGAGAGATAGCAGAAAAGAAGGACAATACTCCTGGAAATCCACCAAACTTTAAGTCTTCCTTATCAGCCTGCTGTACCACCTTAAGGAAAAAAACAGGAGATTGTTGTGATAGAAAGAGCGCTGTAATAGCACCATAACAGCAGGGATGGATGAAAACAGACAAAGGAAGACCTTGGTACAAAGGCTATGGCATTATCCAATTCATCCACCATGGCAGCGCCCAGGTAAGATTCAGTCCCCTGTGGCACGTATCCGCACCCCACCAGCCTCGGCAGTGCCATACCAAGACAGTGCTAAGATAAAGACTTTATTGCATACTGTAGTAATGGCTGTTGGTCCACAAGTCTATCGCCATCCCCCCTATTAGTCGCCTTGTACGACACGCAGTAGGATGCGTGAGGCATATTCTTTTTTTCCTCCACCATTAGATGAAAGCCCCCTTACCCCCTGGGGTAATGGAGATAAGCTGCTTGAGAGGTATGTGTGGAGTTACTCATAGAGACAGATTGAGGAGTGAAGAGATACGTAGGAAAATGGAGCAGCAGGAACATTTGTCAGCCAGAGTGGACAGAAGGGTGCTGAGCTGGTATGGTTATGTTGGACGAATGGAAGATGAAAGGCTTACAAAGAGAATATGTGAGTCAGATACAAGGGGAGATAGAAGGGTAGGAAGACCACCATTGAGATGGAGAGACTGTGCAAGGAAAGCTTTAGATGCTAGAGGAATGACTATAGATCAGGCAAGAGAAGTGGTAATAAACAGGAATGAATGGAGAATGCTTGTGAATAGATGAGTGAACACGTGGTCATTTGGGGGAAGGGATCGGGCGCAAGTTGGACTAGATAATAGTCCATCAGGCGCCTGGCCCGGGGAGACGATTAATATGAAGGGTGCGCTTGGAAGTGTAGTGGGCGGGCTTAAGGTGGTAGGGCTTCACTGCATGTCTGCCTGCCGAGATCGGAACCTCTCCGGGTGGTCGGGGGCCGGGGGAGTGCTGGAGGGACCTTGGTGACCCTGGTCTCTGGGTCTTCTCTTGGATGACCCAGATGTGTGTGAATTTGTATTTTGTTTTTATGTGTTCGTTGTTTTCTGTTGTCCCTATTCTGGCTCTGTCTTGAGTCCCCCCCCCAAAAAAATATATATATATATAGTATATAATAATAAAATAAAATAAAATAAAATAAAATAAAAATAGGAAAAGTGGGGATTGGGCCTGAGTAAATAGATATAAATAGATAAAAATAGACTTTGCCGCCTCACCCAGGAGGGAAGTGGAATTTAGTATATAAAAAGAAAAGAAGCAAATGTGGTAAAGTCATGTGAAAGAAACACACACACACACACACACACATAAAACACATAAATGTAGAGAGAGAGACAGGACAACACGAGCTTAGGCTCAAATCCTGTATACTACAATTAGGTGAGTACACACACACACACACACACACAATGGTAGCTTTGGTGCGCTTTTTCTTATGCCTGTGAAAGAAAGGGTTAATACCAATTCAAATACAGTAGGTGCATAATTATTAGTGTTCACAACTGTAAGTGCAGTATGGTTATAATACTCTATTAGTATCTAATAATACAGCAAACAAAATGCATAAAATACTTTTTATGACTAATTATCTATTTTATTAATTTAACTCCAACACCAAACACCTCCCAAAGAAATTAATGAAAGCATGTGATCCATCCACCAGGAATCGAAGCTGGGTTTGTAACATAAGCATCATATCCATGGCAAAGACATGCAGGTGCACATAGAAGTTAAGGAGTGAAAGCTTTTGTGAGCAGTCAACTAGTCCGTCAGCCAGTCTGTCAGTACATCAGTAAGTTAGTAAGCTAATTACAGTAATTACCGGTAATCGGTCAGATAGTTAGTCAGTCTGTCAATTAGTCATCCAGTTAGTTAGTCAGTCAATCAGTCAGTTATTTAGTAAATCAGTTATGTAATCAGTCCATTAGTTAGTCAGTCCATCAGTTAGTCAGGCCATCAGTTAGTCAGTCTATCAGTTAGTCAATTTAGATCATAAAGAGCACATCAACCAGATTGTTAGAAGCTGGAGAGAGAGAAGGAGCTAATTTTCAACAGCCTACTGGGCTGCAGCCCTCATAAGGCTGGTGTTAGAAGCTGTAATCTGCACTCAAAATCTCTCCTTGGTTAGACAATTTATGAACAGACATTGCCTCTTGACAATGGTTCATTCAATCATCGTGTCTTGTGTTGATTACTATAATACCTAATTAATTGGTCTCCTTAATTATCAATTAAAGAAGATTCAGTCAGATTTTGCAAGATGTGCCGTGACAGATAATTAAAGAGTTCTGCCACTGGTACTTATGCAGCTTTATTTAGACATTGTTCAGTAATGTTCAGCACTAATGAATGAACAAAGCAGGGTGAAAAAATGCAAGTCCATGAATATGGAGGGAGCTGCACCAAGGGGCGGACCAAGAAAGGCGTGGGATAGGACTTTGCAGTCTGATCTTAAATCAAAGAACCTGACAAGTGAGGCAGCTCTTAACAGGGCTACCTGGAACACCGCTATTAAGACGTGAGACCGGAACCGCACTTCATGTGGAGCACTTAATCTATAAATTTGTGTATGAATGCATGTATTATGATGTCTCCCCCCTATTACTATACTCCTCGTCGCGGTTGGGGGGCTTCGGGGCTGGCGACTGGAGCTAGATGGGGGAGGGTTTGGGTTATTTCCCTTTCTCTCCCCTCGAGCTTTCGTCGTTGGCTTGACTAGTTTTGCATAGTTTTTCATTCCTCTCTCTATGTTTTTCCCCTTCTGTTCTTATTCTGTCCTGTTTGGTTGTCCTCGGGCAGCCTACATCACATGCCTCCATGGCCTGGCTAGGTTATAGGCTCCTGACCTGATTTGTCTCTTCGGTTGCTTCTGCGGCCGAGCTGACTTGATCCCCTCAATAGTGCATTATTTTGCATCTCGCTGTGATTTTTTCCTACCTTAGTCCTGATCTCTCATTCTTGCCTCATCCTTCGGCCCTTTTTTTTTTTTTTTTTTTTTTTTTTTCTATGTGATTGAGGGAGGCAAAAGGCATAACTGCCTATAGCGAGTGCCTCCCCCATAGTTGAAAGAGTGACAGGGCCAAAATCAAGGGACGTTCGAGCCAAAATGCCTGGACACACGGAGTTTGAAGCAATTTAAGTCATAGGAAGAGGGAAAGACTGATTCTGGGAGAGAGTTCCAGAGCTCAGCTGTGAGTAGAAGAAAGTTTGAGAGTAACGTTTCACTCTTGGGTTGGAGAGTTGCACAGAGTAGGGGTGGGATTGAGTTGCAAGACGGGTATCACGTGCCCTACGTAAAGGAGGTGGTATGCACTGGGATAGCTCTGAGGAACACTGATTATTTTAGTAGCGATAGAATAGCGAGAGAGATGCAACATTGCGGCGGAGAGAGAGAGATTGCAGAGAGTTGGTGAGTGGACGGGAGTTAATGATACGAAAGGCCTTCCTTTCAACTTTGTCTAGGAGAGCAGTGTGAGAGGAACCTCCCAACACATGTGAACAATACTCAATACAAGGGCGCACTATGCCCCTGTACAGAGCAAGAAGCTGTGCAGGGGAAAAGAACCCCCTAAGGCGGTTGAGCACACCCAGCTTCTGGGAGGCTGCCTTAGCAAGACTGGTAATATGGTCCTTCCAAATGAGAGCAGAAGAAAAAGAGACACCAAGAATATTGAGAGAAGATGAAGGGTTGATTTTTGTATTGTTGAAGAATAAGGGATAGTCCGCTGGGAGATCCTGACGGGTAGATAGATGGAGAAATTGGGTTTTGGAAGCATTAAAGTTAACAAGGTTTTCTCTGCCCCAATTGGAAATAGTATTTAGATCAGAATTTAAGAGTTCTATGGCTTCATTACGTTTGTCGTTGAGGGATTGCTGGCTGGGGCGTTCTGAAAAACTAATGGAGTAGTGCAAGGTTGAGTCGTCTGCGTATGAATGGATGGGAATTAAGGTACAGTTAAGGAGATCATTTATAAAAATTAGAAAGAGAATAGGAGATAGGACAGAGCCCTGAGGAACACCGGAGTTTATAGGGTGAGGAAGTGAACAATGGCCGTCCACAACCGCGGCTATGGAACGGCCGGAAAGGAAATTAGAGACTAAGGCACAGATGGAGGGATAGAAACCGAAGGAGGGTAGTTTAGAAATTAAAGATTTATGCCAGACTCTATCGCCCTATAAGAGCTCTGCTGTGGAGGTCATATGGTCCGGCTGAACTGATGAAATGGCGAGAAATGTCTGCGTGTCTTCACCTTCCTAGATTTGTTCGCCTCCTGCCCTTTCCTATCTATCTAGACTTGATTAGTTGTCCATCTTGATCTAATCCTTCGGGCCAGCTCTATGAGAGTTCTTTTGTGGAACTCAGTGGTCTGGTTAAACTAATTTTACAAAAAAAAATAATAAAATATGATGTCTACTGAATAATCAACATGCTGCCATTTATTAGGAAGAAAGTATCTGAAGCACTGCCTAAGCGTCAGGCAGTCGGTCCCATCATCATAAGTCAGTTACTCACCAGCTTTGCGAATGATGAATCAATGTCGTGCCATGGAAATAAAATTTTGTGAAAATGGCTGGCATTGAGGGGTAAATATATGGCCAAATCCTCTGGTATAGGATGGGTTAAGGGTTAACATCCCACTATCAATAGCCTCACTTCACAGCCAGAAGCTAGTATAAAACATACAACAGGTAACTATGGGTGTGCAACAAAAACAACAGTAAGCCTAAAGTCTCTTACCTTGGGGTTAGTGTCACAAGTATCTTAAAAAACATGCACCAGAATAAAGCCATTTTTCGAGAAACATATACAGTCCAGTAATGACATTGGTATGGTGAAGCTCAAGAGACATGTCTTAATGTCAGTGACACTTAATTCGAGACTGCAATGAAGTCACCACCTGCCCTGAATATCACCATCACATATGCCATTCTAAGATAGCCAGTCTCATCTAAATCACATTGGTAGTGTCAAATAGGAAAGTATATTGGTGATTTATAGACCATGTTTTTATAATTAATTTTATAACAGGTGACAACTACGTCATTGAAGTTAGCGGAGATGAGTGGGTGCAAAAAGTCAAGCAACAATAACAACAACAACAGTAAGCCTAGGGTCTCTTACCTTGGGGTTAGTGTCACAAGGATCTGCAGGCTACACCACAACAACATGCACCAGGATAATAAAGTCATTCTTAGAGGAACAGTTAACCCCTTCTGTACCAGCGACGTCTTTTTTCTTTGATTTTAGCTATATTTAGACAATTTTATTCAGCTAAGGAAGGATGTCTACCCCAAATAAGGCTACAAACAATCTCAATTAATCCTTCTAGCTACCATATATCCTTCATAAGCTGCATAACATCGCCTAAATATATCTCTAATAGAATTAAAAAGACGTCGCCGGTACAGTACGGGTTAATGGCACTACAGCAGCAGTACAGTCATAAAACAAGTTGTATCCTACTTCTAGAATTTCAACTTGGGTCAATTCTTGGAAAAAAATAAAATAAATAGTTCTTAACATTTCAGTATGGTGATGCCATTCTTCTTTTTTATTTTGGTTATCAATTCATGTAACGAGTATGGTATATCTATCTATCTATCTATCTATCTATCTATTGCCTGACGCCGTGATCCCCGAAGGGGTGGCCACAATCGAACCGCCCCCATGCAACACTGTCCCCAGTCAGTCGATGCCCCTCCTCCCAACCAGCACCGCCTTCACCCATATATATTACAAAGATAAAACACACATGAACCAAGCATCTACTATACAGTATATTGAACTTTAGTTGGGAGGTGTTGCTGTTTATTATTAGAGGAAAATAAAGTTGAAATTCTGGAGGTAGGACAGAACTTTTGAGCATGACTGTACTATCCGGTTAAATATTGGTAGCAGGGGAATATATTACAGAGCCTAAGGAGAGAATGTTCAGCGGCAGGATATGAAGATATGGAGATTCCAATAAGCTGAGATCTCTTGAATTAGGCTACAGACATATTAGACAAACAAAACTAGAGCCAGGATTTGAACTAATGCAGACAGGTACTCTATGTAGCCTATTGGGGAGGTTGTAATAATAATAATATGCTGGTATTTTATTTGTTCGAGCGCCAGTTCTCCAAGTGGATTCACGAGCGCTCACATTAACTCACGTAACTTAAATTTTTCCATTTAAAAAAAAAAAAAATGAAAAACAATAAATACCAAAAAAAAAACAATCGACCAATGCAATACCCAGGGGAGGCCTCATAGGTATGTGATAAGGAGTTGGTGAAACTCCTGTTTCATTTGTTTAGCTTCCCTCACTGTCTATATGTGTCTCACCTACACAGAGTAATCCAGCTAGCACCCACAAACACCTCTTCCTCCTATTCATTTAACTACACTAAACAAGCACACTATGCTTCTGTCCAATACAGTACGCCAACAAAAAATGAAACATATAAATAAATAAATAAAATTATAACTTTAATATAGCGACTATCAATCATTCAACTTTGGAGGAGACACTTGTTGCAGGCAGCTTTGCCTTTTGTGTCCTTCATACACATAAGGAAAACAAAAATTACTACAGTATACCACCACTGAGATTAAAAGGAGAATTTTGGTTTTCTACCTGTCCCTCTTCATCTTTAACTCATATGGGTAACAAGTTGTATTTAATCAAATTACATGACTGACTTAACTCGGCAACGGCGAAAAAGCTCATAAGAAGTTTTACTGGGCGAGGGCGGCAAAGCTCTTAAGAGGAAGGCCTAAAAAAACATTTAAACGGCCCCAGTAGCACTAAACAAATTTTTTTTATTTTTTTTATTTTTTTCCCTATACCTCTTATCACTCTTCCACATCCCCTCCTTCCTCCCTTTCCCCTCCCCCTTCAATTATCACCTATTTTCCCTGTTATTCCCTAATTCGTTGGTATATTATTGTGCTAACATTAGCAAACTGTGTGGAGGATGTGCTTACGTGCCTAGCGGGTGTGTTACATAACCGAGAGGGTGTATGAGTAGGCTCAGTGTGGATTGAGGCCTCGTGGAGGGAGGGGTTGCCTCAATTTGCTCCATAATTCATGAACGGGCTGGTCCATGTATATTTGCGATTTTGACCAGAAAAATTATATTTCCACTTGTTTTATTGTTGTTACAGGTTACTATCTTCATAGTGAAGGTAAAATAGGCTCATATGAATAAGTAATAACGATATTTATTGTAAAATGACGATTATAGGCCTGAATGGAGCCTATATGCTCGCCCATGGGCATCGAGTTCAATACCCCCTGCTCGCTGTTTATAGGTTAAGGGAAGATATTTGATTTTTATGATCCCCCTTCTCCCTCATGTTTAGCCCCATTAGTTTTCAGATTTTAAGATATTCAGCCTATTAGCTTGGTGAATTAAAATGTAAAACTTGCAAACAAAGTCAAACCAAAACTGGGACAAAGACAATATAAAGTCAAAACAACATATCAAAATCGCTATGTGGAAACAACGCTTACTAAAATAAAAAAAATTGAAATGAAAGAACACAATCCACCACATAGGGTGTACATTACTACATGCGCAAGTTAATCTGGTTCCCAAGCAAACTAATCGCACATATAACAACGCACTATCGTCACGTTCAGGGAATTAGTCAATTTAAGAATTCTCGTCCCATTTTGTTGTCAATTTTAAGGACTTTCGTGCCATTTAGGTGTCAATTTTTTCTGGCAAGTGAAAGCAAATGTGTAATTTCAAGAGGAACCGGCCTTTGGCTGGGACATTTTTCTACAGAAAAATGTACAAATTTATCTTGAAAGGGGGTCTAGGGGTGTCTTTTAAGCTTGATGGAGGTCTAGCGAGGAAACTAAAAATAAATAAATTAATACAAAAATAAGCCAAAAAATAACCACTACCCCCTTAAGCATAACAAGTTGATCCTTTTAGCCTCTGTGGTGGCTTAGCAAGTATGGAACCTGCCTGCATAGGTTCAATTTCTGGCCCAAGCCATTCTATTAGTCAAGAAATATTGAACAAACTTGCTACAACATTTTCTAAAACATACTTTACTTCAAGCGATAATAAGTTACAACAATCATATTGAACATTAAAATCACACAGCATTATAATTTCATCAGTCATATTTACACTATTTACAAATGAGGACAGTCTTGGTACCACCCACAGATATGTCAAGCACAATCAATGATAGTAAATACTGTAATTAGTATGGAATACATGATTAACCCTTTCTGTAACATTAGTTTTTTATTCTTGCTTATAATACACACTTTAATACAGCTTAGGAAGAATCTTGTGTGATCAAATGGTAAAATCTTGCTTGATTATCCCATGGACTAGCACAGACCATTTATAATTTTATATAAATGATCTAATAATAGCCACAATTCCATGGGTGTATTAAACTATCATATTACTACTAATAATGGCTATAATAAAATGAACTTTAGATTGCATCATAGTAATATTGAAAGGGTTAACCAAAAACTGCCTAATATATGTTTTGACATGCATGAAAACAAAATATGTCTGAAGATCACATTAAGGAAGTATATACAATAGGGTTCCAGGGTTTTAAAATAAACTCCTCAAATGGAGTTTCTATTTGTTTAGCCAAGGTTATTGAAAGGTAGATAAGGCAATTGTTCAATATTCTTTTTTTCCTGTGTGATATTGAGCCCCAATATCACATAGGGATATGAATATTGTAGAATAAGTAGCTGGTACACTACTGTATATGATAAATTTGAGACAGTGAATAAGGGAAAACACTGACTTGACTATGTGTTTAAAGGGAATACAGTATTTCAAAAATCAAATCGATGTGTCAGAATTGTTCAATATAATCTGTGCCACCTTTCACTTCCCATGTGAATCCTGTATGTCGTAAGAGGATATTATACTAGACAGGTGGGCTAGACTTGTTTAGGCTTGGCAGGCAGTTAACCAATCAATGGGAAGGAAAACCATGAACAAAAACATTTTCTTGTGAGCAGATCTTGGCATGCAGGTTGGCATCAGAAAAGACATCCAGTTCTCTAAAATACTATACTCCTTCTGCATGGAAACTCCAGGCTCTGAGTGTGCTGACTCTGTCCTTTAGAACAGTGAGTCTGCCTTCTGGAGAACTGTCATGGGCTCTGCACAAGGCTTACACATGCAAGTACTGTATATCCCAAGGCCTATAACCCATTCAATCAATGACACTAATTGAATTATTTTCCTACCTTCAGATGATTTAACCAAATCTAGGAAGGGATTGTCAAAGGCATAGGGTTAATCGAGTTAGCCTGGACTCCTACAGGTTCTTCCTAAGCTGAATCGAGTCATCTGGAAGTAGCATTAATAATATAGCAAATAAATTGTTACCTGATTGAAGGGGATTAACAATGGATGATGAAGATGATAATGGGATGGCCGGCCACATACGGTACCTTCCTTAGAACTAAGTCTATAAGTTAAATAAAGTGTCAAAAGAAATGCATAGCCTCACCTTATCCCTCTTGGCATTCTCAACGGGGATCTGTATGAGGATGAGGCTGTCGGTGTTTGGAGATACGTGGAGCCCCTGGACCTCCTTCAGAGAGAAGCGGTGTTTCTGCTTTACCTTCTTCTCCTTCACCTCAAGCAGGTAAAGCGCCCCGGAGGTCAGCATCAGCAGGCGCTCCCGAGGCTTGTACCCGTGCCGATCGTACTTGGTGCACGGGACGCAGTACTGAGACAAAATAGGGGTCTACATTAACTACAGGATTGGGAAAGGTGTGGTGTATCTACCTTATGATGGGAGGGATTCTGAAAGCTATAAATTCAAATACGGCTTAGTGGTTCTAGTGTACATCATGAGAGATGAGAGAGATTCAAGGTTAGCTGTAATATCATGTAAGCTATACAAGCTCTGTCTCATGATGGGTAGGGTTCTAGGTTAGCTTTAAGATCAGTCTAGTGCCCTAGAGGTCAACATCAGTAGGCACTCCCGAGGCTTATACCTGTGGCAGTCTTGGTGCACTTGGTGCACAGGATGCAGTAGTGGGACCAAATAGAAGTCTATGTTAGCTACATGATTGAGAAAGGTGTGGTGTATCTAGCTTATAAAAGAGTAGGTTCTAAGATCACAGCAAAATTAAATCATGTATATCTATCTAATGATTACATGGATTCTAGATTAGACATACAGTAAGTACACTTTAAGATAGTTATAAAATCAGGTAAGATGGTGCCTCTAGCTTCTGGTGGGAGGGACTCCAGATTTGTTATAAGATCAGACATGGTGTGGTGGTTCTAGTTTGATAGGAGGGATTCTATGATAGCTATAAATTTAGGGAAGGTATAGCAAGTTGGATTCAGTGGAGTGTTCCGGAGGTCAACACTAGCAGGCGGAGTGCTCCCTCAGCTTGTACCTGTAACAATCATACTGGATGTATGGGAAAAATATATATTTATTATGCAGTTGACCAATTAAATCATATAGTCACCTACAAAAGCTTTGTTTATCTCCATGAAATTATGCTTGAAAATTATATTAATTATATAATTGTGAGTATAGTTTGTATTAAATACAATTATAAATCTGATGAACTAAGATATTCATACAAAATTTAATTCTTAATTAAATCGTACTAATTTTACTTCCATAAATAAGATCATAGAGAGGAACCTAATTTTTGTAAATGACTGTATCAGCATCAAGTATCAAACCCTCAGAAATATCCTAATTACCACCTATATAATTACCTTGGTCTTCTCTCCAGCTGCCTTGATTTGGTTTTCAAAGGCGTTCTTGGTGAGGCTCTCTGTGGCTGGGTCCAGACGAGAGGTCTTGAACCAGTTGGGCAGGGTCTGGGGGTAGCTTGCCTTCTTGCCTATAAAGATAAAAACAAAACGAAAAGGCATATATTATAGTAGCACTCTCTATATATTTCTCACTCGCTATGTAACTTGCCTTCTCTAGTCTTCAATTATAAAAAACACAAGAACATTATTAGCTACAGATTACAGTATACCTGTACCTGTATATATATTTCTCTCTATATACCAAGCACTGCATTTCTCCCTCTCCCTCTCTCTCTATCTATCTATCTCTAGGGGTAACTTGCCTTCTTGCCAACGAATAACACACATATTATAAGTTAGGTCTCTCTCTTTCTCTCATTTTGCTCATTCTCTCTCTCCCACCCTCTCTTTGTCACTTCCCCTCTCTTTGTATCAGGGTCCACACAAGAGGTCTTGAACCAGTGGGGCAGGCTCTGGGGATAGCTCACCTTCTTGCATACAAGCAACACATACAGTATATATTAGTAGAGGTTAGCTCCAAAATCAGATAAGGATTTGGTTCAATGTCTGACAAATAATAACACTTCTAATTCACGAAGCAGACAATATTCCCTTGTTGAGAAACGACTCCCTAGTCAGAAGAGGCAATAATCCCCTAAATATTTTCTAACTCCATCTACTTCTGGCAACAAAGGAATTGGATGCTGCTCCTCCACCAACTCTTATCATACCACCAATAATCAGTATTGGTATCAGTATCAATGAAAGCCTGTTCCATGTTTTTGCACAGGAATGTGTTGGTCATCTAATGGCCGCTCTCCACACTACATCGTCTCCTGCAGCGTCCCCGTCCCCTGAGATCTTTTTCAAACCCTTGTCCCAGATCTTCCTTAGCCTATGGACTGTCATCCTTCCAACCACTTCCATATTATTAATGCACCTCATCATAAAGTCACCCTTGTTCATTCTTTCCAAATGACCAAACCACAACAGTCTGCCAGTACTGTACATACTGTATAACCTCACTTATACACTCTATACTAAGACATTACATCATCTCTATTATCATTGGTAATTTTCTCATTGTGGCATTATACATCCATCTCACCAAGCTCATTTCAGTACATTAAAGTTTATCTATTAGACTGCCAAAATCTCCTACCATAGAGCATCTCATTTATCACACATGCAGCATACAGTTTCCACTTAATACAGAGGGATAAACCCCTTTATTATACTGTACTGTACTGTACATGAAACTCAACAACTTAACTGAAATGCATGCTGAACATAGCAAATAAAAGATGAACTAAAGTCTTAACACAAAGAATTGCCAAACAGAATCGCAATATGTGACAAATGACAATTCATTTATGCTAAAAAAAAAAAAAAAAAAATCACCAAAAACTCGCCACCTGGCCAGCACAGACTATCCCTGTAATAGTAATGGCAACTCTCTTAATTTCTTGCACCCACTACTAACTCTTGCAACAGAGTTAGCCCATGAACCTCCTTCAAAACTCCTACATGCTATAGGGAAACCCGCATAAGTTAATATTTATCATCTACTATCTATCTACAGGTAGATCTAGATGTGAGGCTGGATGAGGAAATATTGGAACAAGTAGAGTGGTTTAAATATCTAGGAGGAACAATAAGCAGGAATGGAGGTATGGAAATGGAGGTAAAACAGAGTGTGTGTAGGAAGGAAGGTTTTCGGAGCAATGGTAAGTACTGTATGTGGAAGACGAGAAATCTCGGAATGAAAGTAAAAAGTGCAATGTATCAAGGAATTGTTGTGCCAACAGTGATGTATGGGGCTGAGATATGGGCTCTGAAGGAAAAGGAGAGAAGAAAGATGGATGTGATGGAGATGAGCTGCTTGAGAAGTATGTGTGGAGTTACTCGTAGAGACAGATTGAGGAATGAAGAGATACGTAGGAGAGTGGGGCAGCAGGAACATTTGTCAGCCAGAGTGGACAGAAGGGTGCTGAGCTGGTATGGTCATGTTGAACGAATGCAAGATAAAAGGCTTACAAAGAGAATATGTGAGTCAGATAAAAGGGGAGATAGAAGGGCAGGAAGACCCCCATTGAGATGGAGAGACTGTGTAAGGCAAGCTTTGGATGGGTAATGATTAGAGGAATGACTATAGATCAGGCAAGAGAAGTGGTAATAAACAGAATTGAATGGAGAATGCTTGTGAATAGATGAGTGAACACGTGGTCATATATATCGGCTCCCCGGGCCAGGCGCCTGACTGAATATTATCTAGTCCAACTGGCGCCTGATCTCTCCCAAACGACCGCGTTTTCACTAATCTATTCACTAGCATTCTCCATTCATTTCTATTTATTATCATCTACATTAAACAATAATTTCATTGGCTCTCCTGCATAAAGCACATACAAAATTCAACACATCTTACAATTTGCCCCATCCACTATTATCAACCCATTTGTTACACGTGGTAGACTGGTGAAAAAAAGAAAAGAAAAAAAGAAAAGACTTACTACAGTACTGTACTTACACCTTTTCTGCTAACAGGAGATAGTCATTTGCCTCTAGTTACAGCAGTACCAGTATTTACCCTACTAACCATAATACGGTTTTGACAACCCGTAGGGAAGGAAGGAAAAACTTTATGGTCTCTCCCTGTTGTCAGCCATTAAAAAATAAGTTACCTATTAACAGGAGCTCCCATGACAGTTCTATTATTAAATCACAAAACAGAGCTTCCAAGACTAGTGAACAAGAGTGATCTCCAAACAGATTCCCACATTCACAATACATTTTTCATGATGCTTTACATATACAGTAGAACCTTGCTCTTTCGGACTAATTGGGGGGAGATCCCTGTCCGAAAGTGTCAAAAGTCCGAAAGGGCCGAGTCCGAACTCACACTTCAGTTTTTCAGACAAATCCGAAAGGCTGAAATAATGTCCGAAACTCGGCTCTTCGGTCCGAATGCGAAATAATTTTTCTCAGCCTTTCAGACAAATCCGAAAGGCTGAAGCATGAGTCCGAAGTTAAATGTAGTCCGAATAGGAAGGAGGTATTTTCTCAGCCTTTCAGACAAATCTGAAAGGCTGAACCATGAGTCCGAATTGAAATGCTAGTCCGAAAATCTGAGAATTCCGAAAGATTGAAGTCCGAAAGAGCGAGGTTCTACTGTATTTTCAAGGATGTGTCTGAACTTTCATAAAGTACGCTACAATGACCATATTAAATAACCAATAGGTTCTATATGACCTTTTAGAGCCTGAAGGATACAATAACTCTCCAAAACCTACCTTACAGCTTCTCATAACCCCCAAACATCATGCTTCTTAATGGTTGTATATTAAACCCTCTCGCTACCCTGTGGACTCGGGGGTTGCCGTTTAGTATTCAGAAATAATTCTCTCAATCTCATAATTACCTCTCCAAAATTAGTTTTCTGCTCACAGCTCACTCAAACACAACTGCAGAGGTTGAAGTAATTAAATTAAAGGTTTCTAAATACCCCTGATGATCACAAAGGCTTTTAAGTATCCCCAAAAGGGTGCAAATCGCGTCCTGTGCATGAAAGGGTTCAAAAAAGAAAATTTATGATGATTTGTGAAAGAGAATTTGGTATCCTCCAATATCTTAGCGATGCCAATATATTTCTACATATTTCTGTCATTACATGTAGGATTTCACTTTGCCAAATTGACTAATTCCTTGAACGTGACGACAGTGCGTTGTTATGTGTGCGATTAGTTTGCTTGGGAACCAGATTAACTTGCGCATGTAGTAATGTACACCCTATGTGGTGGATTGTGTTCTTTTATTTATAAATTATTATTTTACTTAAGCGTTGTTTCCACATAGCGATTTTGATTAGTTATTTTATCTTTTTACTGTGTTCGTATACGTTTTGGTTTGTTTATTTTGCAAGTTTTACATTATAATTTGGCAAAATTTAAGAATGTGGGTGCAAGAATGACCCTAAGTGGACCCCTACCAACTAACTGACACCCACCTTTGAAGAGCTGCTCGGCTAGGACCTTCTCTTCGAACAAGGTGCGTCGGTCAGGATGCAGGGAGCGTACATACTGTCTGGCCAGGTGGGTACGGTGCATTGACTGTGGGGGAAGAAAACATCCGTTGTTAAAGAGCTTATCTTTAGGTTTAAACAAAATTAATATACTTCGTATATATATATATATTATTTTGTTCATAGTGTATGAAGTGCATATTGAATGCTACTGTACTGTTGTAGTGGCTATGGTTATGAGTGTTGTCTGTAACCAGTGTAATCAGGTGCAAGAATTTACATTGTAAATGCAACATTGATTTTCCTGCCTCTATCTCTCACCAGCAACTGGGAGGCCTCAGTACAGAATGAAAGATTGTTGATCCATCGCATGTCCAGCACTTTGATTGGAGCCGCAGCAGAAACTAGCACACTTACTCTCTTTATTTTCTCTTTATCTTTATCTAAAACATGTTGTATATCTGTCTATCTCACCGTCCTTCCTCCCTCTCTCTATCATTCTTTTTTATGCACACACACTCAAACTCACTCTCACTCTCTCTTTCTCTCTCACCTGCAGCAACTGGGATGCCTCAGTACAGGATGATGGAGCGTTGATCCAGCGCATATCCAGCACCTTGGATGGGAGGGAGCGTGAGAGCCTCAGCAGGAACTCGCACTTGACCAGCTGTTGGAACCGGGCGTTGGTCTCGTTCACGGGTTCATTGCGTGTGATGAACCCCTTCACGAAACTGCAAACAAAATGACGTTGTGAGGAATGCATTAGAGTACTCCTAGGCGTTCTGGATTTCATTACCATAGTTGTGAGTGATGCACCTTTATTGAACCTGGGATAAAATAAGATCTGTGATGATTGCATTGGAGTACTTTTAGATATACGTTTTAGATTTCATTAGTTTTCAAATGTAAAGGAAAAAAAGTACAAAACTAAACCCAAAACTTTTCATAAAGGAAAGCATATACAAAAATAAGTAACTTTTGGAACCGAGTGTTGGTCTCGTTCACAGGTTTTTTGTGTGTGACAAACCACTTTACGAATCTGTCAGGACTGCCCAGCAGTCTGTTTATTTGAATAAGACTTTATTTATATATTGGCTAATCATTTAGTTAATCAAACTTAAAACACAATTCTTATATCTTAATCAAACTTAAAACCCAATTCTTATACCTTAATTATCATCTTATATATCATGAAGTAGATTGCAGAAATTATACATATCCTGGGTTCGAATCCCGGGAGAATCACATGCTTTCATTAATTTAATTTGGGGAGTTATTAGTGTTAAGAACAATATTACTTAAGGCAAGTTTTTCTATATGGGAAAGATAGATGCATAAGCAAAGTTGCTTGTAGCAAGTCTCCTGTTAATATACTAGGTAAGTCAAACAAAATCAAAGCACATATGAATAAAAGTAGCTGGACATAAAGTATTCATAAGTTTCCAAGAATTAATTCCCTAGGATCTTACGTAAGGTGAATCAAATTGCCTTAATTTTGTATATATCAAATGCCACTTTCCGCCACCTGGGCGAGGTGGTTCAGAGAAAAACAGAAAGATCAAGAGAAGAAATAGTAATGAAAAAAAAGTCGCATGATAGCCTGAAAAAAATTAATCACAAGTTTGAGAATAATAATAATAATAACAATCCTACTCACGCTCTCATGACCCCAGCAGCCCACTTCCTACGATCAAAGACCCTCCGAGCAGCGATACGCCTCCAGTGCTTGGAAAAGACAATGGCCGCCATTCTCAAGCGCTGGTACCTGCGCTGGTATATAATAGCCTTATACTTGGCCTGGATGAGGGTGGCCAACTCTTCCTTGCGACGCTGGAATGCATCTTCTGTCTGGAACAAGGTCTTGGGCAGCCGGATGAACAGCTTCGTTCTGAAATTTTAAGGGAGTTCAAGGTCAGGCTGTCTAATGTGAGACTATTGGAAACTACTCCAAAAACCAAGTCCTTTGCTTTTTCATTATTATTAGTACCGGTATGAAATGTGCAAAGTTAAAATTATGCTTAACAGTTATATTAGGTCTTTAACCCTCCTCTAGCGGGTGCTCTGTGGCCGTTTTGGGCCTTTCCGGGCCGTTCTGACTGCTATATCAACCATCAGTATGAAAGGAACTGTATTGCGCCGAAAACTAGGTGGAAATCGCTACACAATGACGCCACATACAGCTACGTAGCACTCGTGGAGCACTGACAGTGTTACCTCGAAGATGGAAGTTTAGCTGATTTTGCTACCTTGCTCACTTTTAGTGAACTATTGGTTACACTGTCATCCTCACGCGCGGTGGGGGAACTGGAGTTAGTGTGGGCCGGGAGGCCACAGATGTCGGACGTATGGATCATTACTATCCCACCCATTTTCACTCGATTTCAACCCTTTTTTCACCCGTTTTTTGCCAGTTTTTTCAACTCGACTTATGTGGTGAGCCGCTTTTTAAGGGTTAAAAGGATAAAATGTCCAAAACAATTAAATTTCAATATAATTTTCCTGTATTCCTTTCTCATATTCATTCCAGCTTAAAACCCAAATTATCCAGTTAGATAACTTGTACTAGGTCAGTAATAATATAATGTAAGGTGTATTCAACAAACTTTGAATGACCACAAAATGTCCCAGTGGTTAATCTTAAAGTGTTTACATATTCATATTAATGATAACCACATGGATATTATATAAACAAGAGTTCACTTGATGTATGTAGGTCTACAGTATGTTTATCTAAAATATTGTCATTCTTGACCTTGTATTTTTTCTTATTGATGTCAACTATTGATACCAACTATGCATAAAATTTAAAACTCTTGTTCGGAATTCGTAAGGATATTGGAGGTACTCCACTATAACTTTGCCACCATCTTTGACTGGACCGCAGTACCTGGGCCAGGAGGTGAGGCACAGGGACTAGTACTGGTCCAGGGAGAGAGAAGAGAAAGGAGAAGCAAAAGAAAAATGGAAGAGAAAATAGAGCAAGAGAGACAGAGATACAGATAAATAGAAATGCTGTACGGTATATATAAAAGGCCCAATTATGCTACCTTGTTGTAGTTGTCAGGATACTAATTGAGGTGGTTCACGATGACCAATATACCATCAAAGACTGGAAAATATGAGTGAGTAAATGACCGACAGAAAGAGAGATACCGGTAAATATAATATTTTTGTAATATGACCTAGCCAGGGCTCGAACCCAGGCCAGTAGTGCAGCACTCCAACACCTTAACCACTAGGCTACCGAGGAGCTTAAAAGTAGTGGCTTCATTTGGAATCAGATTCCATCCACCACCACCCGCTCCAGCTCGTGGTCATGTAGCTTGATGCCATAGACACATACAGTACACCTCACACACAAACATTAGCAGCTAAGTACTAGAGAAGGATACTTGCAATCTGGGGCACATTTAATGCCTCTCTGAATAAACAAGTAGAGCCCTAATATAGTTCATATTTTTGTGATATGACCCAGCCAGGGCTCGAACCCAAACCAGTAGTGCAGCACTCCAAAACCTTAACCACTAGGCCAAGAAGAGAAGAAAAGAGAAGAGACAGAAGTGACAGAGGAGGGGAGACGAGAAGAATTTTTATTTTTTTTTACAGGCAAAGACTAAGAAAGCGAGAAAAATCAGCTTACGCTCCCATGCGGTAGTCATCGGAATGATACTTAAGATGAGTCACGATGGCCCGCACACCATCCTTAGCCGAACCCTTGTAGCTGGGCCAGGTGGCGGGACAGAGGGACTTGTACCGGTCCAGGAAGATCTCGTACGTGCGGCGGTACGCAAACCCGGCACGACGCACTCGTAGGTTCTCCATCAGGCCAAGATACTTCACTTGATGCCCCACGCGCTCCTCGTCAAACATGTCTGGGATAGAACAATTATTTATAAAACAAAATCTAGGTATTGTCGTGATCACCGATCAGTTTACATCCATATTAATCTTTGACCATTTATAGCCAAGTTTGGAACATTTGAGTTATAACAAAGCACTGTAATGTCTTGCTTGTGTTCTATACAGTTTTAAATAGGTGTAACCTTATTGGTGCTGACTGTCTTGACAGCGTAATGCATAAGTGCGCAGAATTTCGGTGTGAGTATTCTAGGTTCGAGTCCTTGGAGTGCCACATGTAATTGTTGATATCATTAATTGAGTTTAAAAGTGAAGTTGGTTGGTGAAAAAATATAATTCTGGGTTAGCTAGAAGGTCAAGGGAGGTCAAATAAATCTTATTGCAATACGGTAAATTTCAGGGCAACCGGGGCGAATTCGGATGATTTTTGCATATTTCCGTAGCATGTAGTCTTGTTTTTATCTCAATGTAAGATCTTAAGCATTGTATGTGTAGCTGATACATTGGGGTATACAATCATAGCATTAAAGAAATTAAAATGCATTGCATATATTTATTATAAATATAATAAAGGTGTCCGAATTCGGACACGATTTGGGGCGATTTCGGACACCTGGCCTGAATTCGGACATGGATTTAAAATACATTCATAGGACTAACCAGTGATCCCAGTATAGATTCGGACATCATTGAACATCTTAAAACGTAAAGACCATACATACCATATCGTAAGATAGGACACTTTTGGGGCAATTTCGGACAAATCTTTATTTATTTACCATACTCTGCGTAGCAGTATGACCTTAATAATGTAAAAAATAAGGATTACTGTGACATAACTCAGAAATAGAAACAGATTAACTTGCTCATGTAGTAATGTACACCCTATGTGGTGGATTGTGTTCTTTTATTTAATAATTTTCATTTTAGTAAGCGTTGTTTCCACATAGCGATTTTGATAATTTAATTTGACTTTATATTGTCCTTGTTCCAATTTTGGTTTGTTTAGTTTGCAAGTTTTACATTTTAATACCACGTGTAATGACAACTATAAACCCAATTACACTCAATATCCGAATCTGACAGGTTATAGTTAAATTAAAATGTAAAACTTGCAAACCAAACATTAGATTAAATAATATTATTTCATAGGGTATGTGAAAAGAGAAAGTTAAAGGTCAATGTAGGGAAATGTAAGGTAATGGTGTTTGGGAGAAGAATGCATGAAACCATAGATTTTAAGGAAAAATATAGAATCAAGAAAGAACACGAGAAAAGTTGTAAAATAAAAATTAAAAATTAAGTACTGGAAGAGGTTGAAAGTTTCAAGTATTAGGGAGCTGTACTATGCAAATATGGTAACATGGAGAGTGAGATAAAAGAGAGAAAAATGCAAGGGAGAAAGGTGATTGGAGAACTTGATAGTATTCTCAAAGGAAGAATGGTTAGCCAGGAAGTCAAAAAGTCACTGAGAAACAGTGTGCTGCTCCCAACACTCTCGTATGGAAGCGAGACATGGACAGCAAGTGACGAGGACCTCTCCAAACTGAGAGCTGTGGAGATGAGCTTTTTCAGAATGGCAGCGGCATGAATAGGCTAGATGGGCCAAGTAATAGGGAAGTGTACGAGTCCTTTGGAATGGAAGAGCAGACTTTGGGCATTGATTGTGGTGTGGTTGAGTGGATAAAGATAAGTACTTTGAGGTGGTATGGTCATGTTCAGAGAATGGATGAAGACAGAATGCCAAGAAAGATATATGGAAGTCAGGTGAGTGGAACACCACCTATGGTATGGGAAAAGAAAGTGAAAAAATATATTGAAGAAAAACTTCCATGTAGTGGAAGGGGCATTGTGGCACAGGCAAGGGAGGCATGTCTTGACAAAGTAGCTTGGAGACGTTTCTGTCATGGCCATCCTCTAGCGGGGGTTTGCCAGGGGGAAACAAGGCGTCGGAGAAGATGATGATGATGATATTATTTAATTAATTCATATTCATCCTGTCCGAATTCACCCTATTTTCACAGAAATTTAAAATATAATCATTTAATACCCAATTACGGGAATAATATACAAGGTAATACCAATCAATTAATTTGTACTTTCACACTAATTACGAAAGTACATCTTGGCACCGTAGACTTTCCTGCATCTACTCATCAACACGTTTGCCCAATAATGTTTGCCGATGTTACAATTTTTGTATTTACTTTTTATTTTCGGTTTTTAATTTGTAATCGGTACATATCGCATTATACATTAAAACTATTTAAGTAAGAAAGTTAGATTAAAGCATTTCGAACAATTGAGTGAAAACAGATTTCTATTATGTTTATTCGTTATCTATTTAATTAACTTTTAATTGACGTAAGGTCCGAATTCGTCCCACTTGACGGTATACATAGGCTACACACTCGCTTCTTATCATGGAACTAGATGCAGCAGCAAAAATGTCTGAAAGTTCTTTGTTCGTTATACTGTTTATGAGAGAGAGAGAGAGAGAGAGAGAATGAGAATGAGAGTAAGAGAGAGAGAGAGTGAGTGTGTGTGTGTGTGTGTGTGTGTGTGTGTGTGAATGAGTGAGAGCTAAAAAGAGTGAGAGATAGAAAGCACAACTCTATACATACACGCTCGCTTGTCATCATTAGGTTTGATGCAGCGGATGTAGGAAGGCTCTTTGCTCATCAGGATGGTCATAAGTTCTCCCAGGCTGGTCTTAAACTGGGTGGCGGCCGTATCAGGTCGTTTCTTCCTACTCAGCTCCTCCTGTTAAAGCACAAAACTAGTGTCAAACATGTGCGGTGGAAATATGAACATGATTAGATTAATATCCAGTATTCGAGAATGGATAATAAGTCGTAGGCATGTGCATAAACCTTTAACCCTCTTGGAGGTGTAATGGTTAAGGTGTCTAAAAATCTGTGTGTGATAACCCAGGTTCGAATCCCGGTGGATCACATAATTATATGCTTTCATTAATTTCATTGGAGGTGTTTGGTGTTGTGGTGAAATTAATAAAAAATAGAATGTAACTTAAAGCTAAAGCCACACAAACACTTTAGCAACGGATATTCTTGGAGCTAAGACATACTGAAGTAAAGTCTATTACCTGACAATTTTCACCTTCATTTCAATATAATAAATCTTGTACCTCCTAAATTTTGAATAGTCACACAAAATATCATGTACCAAAAAAAAAATCCTCAAAAAATACAAAAATTAATAATAATACAATCTTTCGTTAAAGCCACTAGGTGAATACACTGATTTGGGATCTATGGTCTGATGATTTTCAATTCCAGCTCATGGTGGAAGGATTAAATTTAACAATAAAATCAAGTAAGGTCAATTAGCTGTGGCTCATGATGGGAACAATTCTAGAATACAGATACTGGTAGCTATAACATCAAATAGTGTGGTACCTATAGCTACTGAGGACAAAATGCAGTGAGTAGTCAAAGAGTTTGGTGTGGTATGTAGAAGGAGGAAGCTGAGGGTGAACGTCAATAAAAGTAAAGTGATAGTGAGTAAAAGAGGTGATCGTATGGTGAATCTAGATGTGCGGCTGGATGGGGAAATACTGGAACAAGTGGAGTGTTTTAAATATCTAGGAAGAGTGATAAGCAAGGACACAGGTATGGAAGTGGAGGTAAGACAGAGTATGTGAAGGAAGGAAAGCTTTTGGAGCAATGGGAAGTATGTAGAAGGTGAAAAATCTCGGATTGAAAGCTAACAATAATAAAACTATTTGTCAACAGCCTACTGGGCAGAAGCCCTCATAAGGCTGGGGGAATGAAAGCTAAAAGTGCAATGTATCAAGGGATACTTATACCAACAGTGATGTATGGAGTTGAGACGTGGGCTCTGAAAGCACAAGAGAGAAGAAAGTTGGATGTGATGGAGACGAACTGCTTGAGGAGTATGTGTAGAGTGAGACAGATTGAGGAATGAAGAGGTACGTAGGAGAGTTGGACAGAAGGAACCCTTGTCGGCCAGAGTGGACAGAAGGGTGCTGTGCTGGTATGGACATGTTGAACAAATTGAAGATGAAAGGCTTACAACGAGAGTATGTGAGTCAGATACAAGGGAAGGTAGAGGGATAGGAAGACCTCCGTTACAATGGAGAGATGGTGTAGTACAAGCATTGGAAGATAGAGGGATGACTGTAGAACAGGCAAGAGAAGTGGTAATGAATAGGAGTGAATGGAGAATGCTTGTGAATAGATGAGTGATAACACGGTCGTTAGGAGATGGGGTCAGGCGCCAATTAGACTAGATAATAGTCCGTCAGGCGCCTGACCCGGGGAGACGGCGTATATGAAGGGTCATGCCTGGATGTGAGGTGGGCGGTTATTTTGGTGATAAAGCTTCGCTGCGTGTTTGCCTGTGAGACCAGAACCTCTCCGGGAGGTTTGGGACCTGGGAATATTTTGCTGGGGACCCCAAATAGGCCTAATCTCTGGGTCTTCTCCTGGGTGACCTAGCTGTATGTGAGTTTTTGTTTTGTTTTGTTTTTGTGTTGTGTTGTCCCTGTTCGGGCTCTGTCTCGAGTCAGCCACCCCCAGCTATGGGGTATGAGCCTGAGTATATACATACATGCAGTGTAATACTAATAATAAAAGCTTGTATTTCCCCTAGTCATAAGTGTCAGTTCTTCACATAGCAGATTTAGTACTGTTCAAATTGTATAACTATTAACCCGGGAGCTGCGGGGAGACTCTTAAGAGTTCCCCCGGCGCACTGCGGGAAGACTCTTAAGAGTCAGAGAAAATAAAAATCAACTTTTGACATCGAAAAAAAAATATTTTTTTATATTTTTTTTTTTTATTTTTTTATTTTTTTTTGGCCCCTGGGCCATGCAAAATCTCAGTCCTCTACCTCCCCTCCTTCCCCACTTTCCTCCTCTCCTTCAGTTATCACCTATTTTCCCTGTTATTCCCTTATTCTGAGGTATATTTTCGTGCTAACATTAGAAATCCGATTGGAGGGTGTGGTCATCACTGCGCGAGTGCAAAGGGAGAGAGAGAGTCATTGTTCGTCCCTTGGGGAATTGGCGGGAAAGCCAGATACCCATACTCTCGGGGCTATCTCCGATTTTGCCATCCAAACGCTGTTTTCAGACTTTCTTTGTTGTAGGTTAATACCTTTATAATCAACCCATAATAGGCGCATATGGATAAATATTAATGCTATTAATGGCACAATGAATATTTTAGTGACGGAAACACCTCAAATACGTCAGCACAGGGGGACGTTTCCAATTACCCCCATGCGCACTTCAGAGGTTAAAAGATCCTAATACAGGTACTCCTCACATAAAGCTGCTTAATTTTTAAGTAGTTTCATTATTACTTTGTTCATTACTTAGGGAACACAATTCACTTATTAACAGCAAGTTCCACAGCATAGTTACTTTGGGGAAGACAGAATTAACAATGAGGTTGGAAGTGTGTGACATGGTTTCCTTCAGGTCCCGGTAGAGCAGGTCATTGTTCTTGTCCATGAAGCCATGCACCATGTACGCCACATCTCCGGCATAGTGACGCAGCCGAAACTCATCATTCAGTATGGTCTTCTTTACCTGGTAGTGAGAGAGAGATATTAGATACATACCGGTAGGTAGATACATACATACAAATTTAAAGACCGTTTGTCCACAGAGACTGTGGTTACAGTCTCACATCCTAAATGGCAGCTTTCCAGGCGGCCTTGTCAAGGGCTGCCTCTGTTGTCAAGTTCTTTATTTTGAGATCGGACCGGAGTACCCGAGCCCACGTCATTCTAGGTCCACCCCTATGCGCAGCTCCTCCCAAGTTAACAGTCCGGCATTTCTTCACCCAGTTCTGATCATCCATTCTCTCCACATGTCCAAACCAAGCAAGTCGGCTCATGCGCATCACTTCACTGATACTCCTAATGCCCAGACGCCTTCTCAATTCCTCGCTCGATACCCTGTCCCTAAGATTAACCCCACACATCCATCTTACCATTCTCTTCTCATTCCGTTCCATTCTATTGACATCCTCCGCTTTAACCGGCCACGTCTCAGAGGCATAGGTCATTGCGCTCCTAACACACGAGGTATACACCTTCCCTTTAAGGTGGGGTGGGAGCCCTCTCATGGTCAGGAGTGGCAACAGCTCTCTAAACTTTCCCCAGCCACTTCTGACTCTAGCAATGGAGCTAGCTTCAGCGCCACCTCCAGCGGAAACTGTATCGCCCAGGTAGCAGAACTTATTCACACACTCCAGCGTTACACTGTCGAAATCAACACTGACAGGCGGGTCATTTAATACAAGATTTCCCTTGCACACTGCACATTCAAAGTCTATGATTCTTGTCAAAGGTCCTCTAGCTCCACTACATCTCTTGTGTACTCAGTCACTACAGACACAACATTGAATTGAATTAGCCTGCTGTTGTTTGTTGTTGTTGTTTTTCCCCAAGCTGCCTGGCCGAACAGCCCCAAGGCCCCGAGCAAGGCCATAACCGAGCGCCCCCACAGAACCCTCCCTGCCGACCACAATAAAGCCTGGGTGACCGAAGCCACTCCATGGCGGGGAGCTGAGGAGGGTGCGGAAACGCCCGGGAAACCAAAGCCCCACCCAGGGCCCTGTGCCCCTCAGCAATTATGAAGAGAAAGTTGAGGGGCAAAGGACTCTCCCTGCTTACCACCAACAAAGCCCAGGTGACCGAAGCCACTCCAAGGCGGGGAGCCCTGTCTGGGCTTCTAACCTACCTGAAACACATCACAAGACCTTGCAGACTATTCAAAACAAAGCTACTACATTTACAGATCACCTACATCAAGAAACCAAAGTTCTCAAAGTCAAAGACCACCTGGACATGAGAGGCACTCAATTCCTGGCTGCAGCCTCCACAAACCAACACCACCTATTACACTACATGGCAGCACACCCACAGACACCAAGGAATATTATATCAAAACAACACCCAGCACACGGTATCACACACAAATACAGTAAACTCCCTGTTATCCATCACGTATCAGCCATTACCGTGATGAATAATGCAAAAAGACGAATAATGCACCCTTGCCCTAGAACCCCACGAACCCATCTGGTTTTGTTTACCTGACGGTATACTAATGTCCCCCATTTTATCGATCGGACTAGTAGTGTCGTACGGTCATGCGTATGGTACATATGCTGTATACTGTACAGCAACAGAAAATAATAATAAAATAATAATAATAATAATAATAATACAATAAAAATAATACAGTAATAATAATAATAATTAAAGTTGCAAGCAACGTTGTGCGGGGTTCGAGCGGTTTTGCAAGCAGGGTATTGTGTTGGATACAAAAGCTGTGTCACAGATATCAAAAGATCATTTAACTTATCGGGCATGGAGAAACTACAGAAGGAACAGATTGTGCAAACAAACATGAGCGAGAGAGGGAGAGATTGGCTGTATAAGGGATCTGCCTCTATTTGTTTAGTAACAGAGTTGTAGATATGTGGAATAGGCTACCGAGTGCTATAATGGGATCAGAACAATAGAGCTTCAACTTGAAATTATTTAGATCGAGATGGGTTGGGTGTGAAAGGGATCTGCCATGTGTAGGTCAATTGGCTCTCTGCAGACCCCCGTTTCCTTATTTTGTTTATGTTCTCATTTGTGAGGGAGAGAGAGAGTATGGCAAGAGAGAATAGGATGTCGTAAACGTAAGGAAGATAGCGATAAATATGAGAGAGAGAGAGAGAGAGAGCGCACAGGATGGATTGGGTGTGAAAGGGATCTGACATGGGTGGGCCAATCGGCTCTCTGCAAACTCCGGTTTTCTTATGTTCTC
This sequence comes from Paralithodes platypus, assembly GCA_032716605.1. NCBI lineage: Eukaryota > Metazoa > Arthropoda > Malacostraca > Decapoda > Lithodidae > Paralithodes > Paralithodes platypus. Next base: position 34,835,550 of record CM064508.1, read on the forward strand.
ATTTGTGAGAGAGACAGAGACTAGGATGTCATAAATGTAAGGAAGACAGAGATAAATGAGAGTTTTTATGAGATGGGTTAGGTGTGAAAAGGATCTGTCTTGTGTGGGCCAATTGGCTCTCTACAGACTCTCATTTTCTTATGTTCCTATTTCTTACAATTGTGTTTTGGTTGCAGGTATATGATAACATGGGTGTATAGTAAGTAGTGTAAATAACTGGTAACGTTTATGAGATGGGTTGGGTGTGAAAGGGATCTGCCTTATGTGGGCCACTTGGCTCTGCAGACTCCCATTTTCATCTTGGTTGCATGTGTAAGGGATCTGCCTCATTTGTACCGGTGTGCAAAAAAACAAGAGCGAGAGAGAAAGAGATTGGCTGGGTAAGGGATCTGCCTCTATTCGCTTGGTATAAGAGTTGTAGATATGTGGAATAGGCTACCGATTGCTATAGTAGGATCAATAACAATAGAGCTTCAACATAAAATTTGATAGAACGAGATGAGTTGGGTGTGAAAGGGATCTGCCGTGTGTGGGCCAATCGGCTCTCTGCAGACTCCCATTTTCATCTTGGTAGCATATGTAAGGGATCTGCCTCATTTGTACAAGTGTGCAAATAAGAGAGAGAAAGAGATTGGCTGTGTAAGGGATCTGCCTCTCTCGTAACAGAGTCGTAGATATGTGAAATAGGCTACCTAGTGCTATAGTGGGATCAAGAACAATAGAGAATTTCAAGATAAAATCAGACAAAATGGGTTGGATGTGAAAGGGATCTGCCTTTTGTGGGCCACTTGTCTCTCTGCAGATTCCCATGTTCATCTTAGTTGCATGTGCAAGGGATCTGCCTCATTTGTACCGGTGTGCAAGCAAACGAGCGACAGAGAGAGACTGGGTGTGTAAGGGATCTGCCTCTATTCGTTTAGTAACAGAGTTGCAGATATGTGGAATAGGCTACCGAGTCCTATAGTGGGATCAAGAACAATAGAGTTCAACATAAAATTAGATAGGACGAGATGGGTTGGGTGTCAAAGGCTGCCACGGGCATGTCTGGCCACCATTTTGGATATCATATCAAAAGTTGCCCAATACAAAAATGCACCTTGTGTCAAAGTTTGGTCCCGATCCGACAAGCAGTTCCGGAGTTATTGCGTAAAAAACGGACTACATATATATATTTTTATGGAAGCGTGCAATACTTCTTGAACCCTTCATAACGTTGCTTGCTGTTTGAGGGAGGAGGAAAGGTAAGTCACACCACACCAAAAATTGTCAAAACTTTGAAGGTCTAGAACTTTGTTATTAAACAAAGCATTTGGCAAAGGGAGGAATTGTGCGAAAAACGGAATTTGAAGGTAAATACGGGGAAGAGCAAGGTTATGGTCTTCGAAAGGGGTGAAGTCACAGAGTGTGAGGTGAAGCTGAACGGTCAGGCTATGGAGATCGTCAACTCTTTTAAGTATCTGGGCAGTGTGTTGAGTAAAGATGGGACTATGGATGAAGAGGTGCGGGAGAGGGTACAACAGGGGAAGAGGGTTGTAGGAACGCTAAAAGCAGTAACAAGAAATAGGGTGGTCAGTATGGAAGTGAAGAAGTCCTTGCATGACAGTGTGGTAATCCCGACACTGACTTACGGAAGCGAAGCATGGACGTTGGTTGAGAGACTCAGACCAAGAGTGAGAGCAGTGGAAATGAATTACTTAAGGAGTGCGTGCGGAGTTACATGGAGGGATAGACAGACTAATGAGGAAGTAAGAAGGAGGTGTGGTGTGGAGGTAGATGTGCTGGAAAGTGTGAAAAGGAACAACTTGAGATGGTTCGGCCATATGGAACGTATGGAAAGCGAGAGAATGACTAAGAGGGTGTACGAGAGCGAGGTGGAGGGACAGAGGGGGAGCGGTAGACCGAATATGAGGTGGAAGGATGGAGTGAGGAAGTACATGAACGAAGGCGGTGCTGGTTGGGGGGAGGGGCGTCGACTGACTGGGGACAGAGGTGCATGGGGGCGGTTCGTTCGTGGCCACCCCTTCGGGGATCACGGCGTCAGGCAATAGATAGATAGATAGAGGAATTGTTAAAAACCTTAGCCAATACTCTGTTATTCACCAAAAATAAATTTGAATTATCATTATTATTTGGTAGGGTAGGTATGTATAGGTAGGTTGGCTAAATAATTGGTGGAATTCGTAGGGACTCAAACTGTTTTGAGAGAGTTAAATTTAAAAAAAAACAATAGATCTGGATAATTAATAGATCCGAATAATAAATCGACTATGTTATTAAGCAAAACTGGGGGATGCGTGGAAGCCTGTAGACTGTAGACGGTAAACTTTGTGTGGGTAGCGAATACGGTTTTAAAGTCATTTAAGAATAGACAGTTTTCAATGATGCGGCCAAACTATTCCACCCATTTATATTCTTTTGTTATCAAAACGTTCGGAATTGCGAGCCTCACCCAACTACGCAAACATGGCTTTGATCATCGGCGTAGTTTTCAACATGTGGAATTGTAAGTGGAATTAGTTTTTTTCAAGATTGCCGGAAAAAAACCCATGTGCAAAAGCAAAACCTTCTCTATAACATTTGCGGAGCATTAGTAGTGGAGTCCATATGCTAAACCCCAATAATTTCCTATGAGTGGGAGAGACGGTATTTAGGCGTCAAAGTTTTTGGGAAATCGGCTGCCACGGACCTGTTTGGCCGCCATGCCGGATGTTTAGCATATCAAAAGTTGCCCAATACAAAAACTCACCTCTTGTGAAAGTTTGATCCCGATCCAAAAAGCGGTTCTGGAGTTATTGCGTAAAAACCGGCGTGTAAGAATAATTTGGATGAATAAGTGGGTTTAATGATTACAATAGGGATTCCCCGTAGGGGTCGAACCCCTAATAATAATAAAGTAAGAAGAGTAAAAATAAAAAGTAAATAAAGAATAATAAATTTCTCTGCCACCACTTTGAGCTCCGTCGCTCTCACCGGGATGCCACTCCCACGTTGCTGACGATACCACTTTAGGCAAGCTTGATCCGAGTCTTGATATTTAGGTTTTGCCATCGTTTTTCTGCACATACGTCAAGAGGTTTGTCCATATTGGTCCTGGTATGCACGAATAGCATCCCCACACTTTCTAATGTTCTGTAGGGTAGTCCGGGCCACACCGAAATGTTCAGACACGCATCGTATTGGCCACCCCGCATCTAATTTTTCCAAAATGTCTTTCTTTTTTTCGAGGTTGAGAACTTTCCTTTGCCGTTTAGGGGGTAGTGGGGCCATAAACAAAATCACTGTCACACTGGCCAGCATGAGAAACCATTGTAAGAGGCAAGGTATAGTAAAAAAATGCCACGAATACCATCACTTATCACAGTAACGCACAACACGAGACGAGACGATACAAACGCTTAGGGTGACGGACTATGTGCTACTGAGGCAGAGTGATGCCGCGGAGGGGTGGGGGCAGTACGGGCAACACACACGCTGCCTCTGTACTCACCTAATTGTACTCACCTAATTGTAGTATACAGGATTTGAGCCTAAGCTCGTGTTGTCCTGTCTCTCTCTCTACATTTATCCAATTTTGCTTTAAAAGTTTGGATATTTCTTGCTCCCACCACCTCCCCATCCAACTTATTCCAACACTCAATGCTTCTATACGGGAAGCTGAACTTTCTTACATCAGACTTACATATAACTTTCCTCAACTTACAATCATGACCCCTGGTTCTTCCCTCGTCCCTCACCACAAAATCTCCCTTGTCGATCTTCTCAAAACCTTTCACACACTTAAACATCATGATCATGTCACCTCTCTCTCTCCTCTCCCTCAGCGTTGGCAGCTTTAGCCTCTCCAATCTCTCCTCATAAGGTAGGTCTCTAAGGCTAGCTATCATCTTAGTGGCAACTCTCTGAACTCTTTCCAGTTTTTTATTATGTTTTATAAGGTGTGGAGACCACACCACTGCTGCATACTCCAGTCTTGGTCGTATTATTGTCCCTATTATTTTTGCTAACATCTCTTCATCTAAATAATTCAGAGCTATTCTCATGTTAGTCAACACTGCATAGGTTTCACCAGTTATTTTATTTATATGCTGTTCAGGTGACAAGCTGTCTGCCACAACTACCCCTAGGTCTTTTGCTTTCACAGCTTTACTAATTATTTCATCTCCTATTTTATATCCCCAAGAAGGTCTATATTTACTTTTTTCTCAAGAACCTGACACTTACTCGTGTTGAATTCCATTTTCCAAGTTTGACTCCACTCATATAACATATCTAGATCTCTCTGTAATTCTTCACAACTACTCCTACTTGTAATATGCTTCATTAGTTTTGCATCATCAGCAAACATAGATATATATGAGTCTATTCCCATTTGAAGGTCGTTGATGAAAACCAAAAACATGATTGGGGCCAACACCGATCCTTGAGGCACTCCGCTTTTTACCCTTTTCCACGAGGAGAACTTTCCTTTTATTACTGTTCGCATTTCCCTCCCAATTAAATAGTTTTCCATCCACTTTAATAATACTCCCTCAACCCGCCCCACAGTCCTGAGCTTCCACAACAATCTCTTATGAGGCACCTTATCAAATGCCTTCTTGAAATCTAAGTAGATACAATCTACCCACCCCTCCCTCCCTTGTACAATGTCAATTACCCTATCATAGTAACTCAACAAATTTGTGGTACACGAATGACCTTTTCTGAACCCGAACTGCTTGCTTGAAATTATTTCCCTCTCCTCCAACATACCCACCCATCTTTTTCTAATAATCTTTTCACAAAGCTTGCATATAACACTCGTTAAGGATACCGGTCGATAATTTAGCGGGTCTTCTTTATTTCCACTTTTATATATTGGAGTTATATTTGCTTGTTTCCATTCTAAGGGAAGCTCCCCCTTGTTTAATGAGTATTGAACAATATTAAAAATAGGTCTCACTAGTTGTTCAGAACATTCTCTTAATACCCATCCAGCAATGTTATCTGGGCCCATAGATTTTCTCACGTCCAATTCTTCCAACAATGATTTTAGTTCATCCTTGTTGACTTCTATCGACTCTAGTCCCTGTATCTCATTCAATTCCACCACAGGTTCTACATAGTCATCCTCCTCCACAAACACAGATGTTAATGTATGATTCATAATTTCACACATACCCACTGTGTCTTCATATAATTGACCCTCTACCCTAAGCTTTGTTATTTTGTCCTTTATTTTAGTTTTACCGTTGATATAACTATAGAACAGTTTGGGTTCTTTATTACATTTGTTTACTATATCTTTTTCAAAGTTCTTTTTCTCCTCTCTTATAGTCTTGACATAGTTGTTTCTAGCATTCTTATACTCATCCCATTTTTCCTCAGTGTGTCTCCTTCTCACTTTATTCCATGCAGAGTCCTTTTTGTTCTGGGCAATGTGACATCGCATGTTAAACCACTCTTTCTCCTTAGCCAGCTTTCCATCCTTAAATGTTGGTACATATTTATCTACCCCCTCCCTGTAAATGTCTAGTAACATGGTGTATTTTACCTGAATATTCTGTTCTTGCTCAATAAATGACCAATCTATATTTGCAAAGTATCCTCGTAATGATTCATAATCCGCCTTACTATAATTTAGTCTAAATTCCCTATGTTCCTCCTCTCTGCCTTCCAGAAATTCCACTGTCAATTCAAATTCAATCACAGCATGATCACTTTTTCCCATGGGACTCAAATATGTTAGGTTCTTTATTTCTTGGGGGTCTTTGGTGAATAGTAAGTCAAGTCTTGATGGTTCATCACCTCCTCTAAATCTTGTATTTTCCGTAACGTGTTGTGTTAATAGATACCCCATTGTTAGTTCAAGAAATTTGCTACCCCAAGTATTTTCATTTGAACCCGCATCCAAACATTCCCAATCCACCTCCCCGCAATTAAAGTCCCCTGCAAGAATAAGCCTATTTTTCCTTTTACAAATAATTTCTAACATACGCAAGGTTTCCAAAATTAATTCATTATATTCATCATTGCTCCAAGATTTAGTCTTAGGAGGTAAATACATTGATACAATGTCCAATTTTGACCTATCATTATCCTCAATTTCAACTGCTACCACTTCAGCAATGCTATCACCAAGTTTTAATTCTTTAGCAGTAATTTTATTATCTACCATGATCAACACTCCTCCTCCTAGCTTTCCTAACCTGTCTCTTCTCCATGTACTGTATCCTGCACAACTAATTATATTCGTGTCCACCTCCTGGTTAAGCTTAGTTTCAGTCAAACATACTACCCCGGGCCTCTCTCTCTCTTTACATATTCGTCAAACTCAATCTTTTTGGAAATTAACCCATCAATATTTGTATACATGAACTTAGCATTTCCAGTATTTTCCCTATTTTTCTCTCCCCTGCCCGTTCCTTTCTTTTTTGTACGTACCCCTCCCAATTTATTTCCTAGCTTGTCTCCTCTCCTCTTGTCTCCACCTGGACTGTTTCTCGCTCCGTTTCCACCTCCCCTCCCTCTGCCTCCACTTGGACTGTTTCTCTCTCCATCTGTGTGCGGGCAGGTATGGCTAGAGTGTACATTGCGGGGACTGCTCAGCCGAGGCGGGGAATTTGACTTATGGCTCGGCGCCGAATAACGTTGAATTATGCCGAGTATTGAATTATTTCAGCCAGTTCACGCAAGACTAATAATGTCGTACTGTATGACGAATAATGACGCAATGGATAACAGGGAGTTTACTGTACTGTCATCTCTACCTCCCTCATGTGTTAGAAGTGAAATGATGTATGCCTCAGAAACATGGGCCGTTAAAGTAGAGGATATCAACAGAATGGAATGTAATGAGATGAGAATGGTGAGATGGATGTGTGGGGTCAAACTGCAGGATAGAACAACAAATGATGAGCTGAGGAGACGCTTAGGTAAAAAGAGTATTAGCGAGGAGATGCGTACAAGTAGACTGGGATGGTATGGGCATGTGTAGAGAATGTATGAACAAAATTGGGTGAAAAGATGCAGGTCTGTGATTTGTGGAGGGAGCTGCACCAAGGGGTGGACCGAGGAAGACCTGGGATCGGACTATAATTACCGATCTCGAATCCATAAACTTGGCAAGTGATGCAGCCCTTAACAGGGTTGCCTGGAATGCCGCCATTAGGACAAGAGACTGAAACTGCACGTATGTGTGGAGCACTCAGTCTTAAAATTGTATGTATGTATGTAAGGTTCTGGGCAAGCTATAGTATTAAATAAGGTTGAAATTCATCTTTCATTATTGTCTTTTTATCTTCCCATTTCTCTTTATTATATTTTATTTTATTTTTCTTATGGGGAAGGGATGTAGTATGGGCGATTAGGCAAGTAACCCACCCAGAAAATAAATAAGCTAGAGAATTTAAAATATTAGTGAAGATGGTTGGTGGAAAAAAAAAATAATTCATTCTGGTTCAGGAGCAATTCATAGCGAGGCCTTCCCAAGGGTTAAGTGCCCCCATTAATTGCTCCTTCCATTCGTCAATACATTAGGCTACCATAGCGCAGTTGGAATATATGTACATGCTCAGCTTAATATGCAAGATTTGAAACTGCATAATAAATTGTAGGCTTGTGCATATTTCTTTAACTGTCTTGATAGCGTGGTGCATGAGTGCGCGGAGTTCGATGTGAATATCCTAGGTTCGAGTCCTTGGAGTGCCACATGTATTTGTTGATTTCATTAATTGAGTTTGGAGGTGAAGTTGGTTGGTGGAAAAAACATAATAATACACAGAAGATTCATTCATGGCCACCCATTCAGGGATCAAGACTTCCAACAATAGATAGATAGATAAAGGATGTAGTTTTCAGATAAAAATAAAAACATGCCCGGTACTAACCTTGTTGTTGTTGGCTGTAACATAACTGAAGTAGTGTTGGTGTGAGGCGAGGTGTTCGTTCATCTTGGACAGGAAGGTGAGGTCGGTAGCCTGGCCGGGACGCAGACACTCTTCATCCAGCAGTGAGATGATGCCTGCACAAACCACATTTATTATTGTATAGCTAAACGACGGTGCCTGGTCAAGGAATATAAAATATAGGTTAGCTAGAAGAGCAAGTTGTTGTTGTTGTTGTCGTTCCCCAGGCTGTCTGGCCGAACAGCCCCAAGGCCCCGAAGCAGGGCCAAGGCCAAAACCGAGCGCCCCCACAGAACCCTCCCTGCCTACCACAAAAAAGCCTGGGTGACCGAAGGCGCTCCAAGGCAAGCTGAGGAGGGTGCGGAAACGACCGGGATACCGAAGCCCCACCCAAGGCCCTGTGCCCCTCAGCAATTATGAAGGGAAAACTTGGCTCCCAGTCTGCCAACCTCGAGGTTGGCAGTGGGGAGGTCAATCCACGGAAGAGACGCCGCCACTTGAGATCTAGAAAATATATAAGTAAAAGGAACAGTCAGAGTAAGCAATGGGCATGGCAGAGAATGCTCAACTCTCACTCCGATAGACCAGCCCATCGCTCAAGAAGAGCAGGCAAAACATAACTCATCGCATATTAGAGTCAACATTAGGTAAACAAGGCTTACACATTCAAGCATGTCGAGGCCTTTAAGAATAATGATGATGATGGTTCAGTAAATAAATTATATAATAACTTATTTTCATACTGCAGCTATATCTCACCTAGGGAAGGTGGCCAGCTTGATTTATGAAAGGGGTGCAGTCACACAGTGTGAGGTGAGGTTGAACGGTCAGATTATGGAGAAGGTCAGTTTAATTAAGTATTTGGGCAGTGCGTTGAGTAAAGATGAGAGTATGGAGGATGAAGTGCGGGAGAGGGTGCAAAAGGGTAAGAGGGTTGTAGGAATGCTGAAAGCAGTAACAAGGAATAGGGTGGTCAGTATGGAAATAAAGAAGTCCTTGCATGATAGTGTGGTAATCCAGACATTGACGTAAGGAAGTGGAGCATGTACGTTGTTGGAGAGACACAAGTCAAGAGTGAGAGGGGTGGATATGAGTTACTTGAGAAGTGTGTGTGGAGTTACATGGAATTACATTACAGATGAACGAAGAAGTACGAGAGCAGTGTGGTGTGGATGTGCTGGAAAGTGTGAGAAGGAACACCTTGAGATGGTTCGGTCATGTAGAATGTATGGGAAGCAAGAGAATGACTAAGAGAGTGTATGTGAGTGAAGTGGAAGGACAGAGAGGGAAAGCAGACCGAGAGTGAGGTGGAAGGATGGAGTTGAGAGGTATATGCGTGAAAGCAGTGTTGGATGAGAAGAGGGGCGTCGGCTGACCGGGGGGGGGGGGGGGGGGGGGGGGGGCAGAGGTGGGTGGGGGCAATTCATTCATGGCCATCCCTTCGGGGATCATGGCGTCTGGCAACAGATAGATAGATAAACGTCACTGTACTGTACTGTTGAAGTGGCTAACCAATTCACAATAAATGATTGAGCTAACCCTTATGTTTCTCCTCAACCAAGTCACAGATGATCTTGTTGTCGAAGTATTTTACTGGGGTCCACTCAATGCCTTCACGGCGGTACTCCTCCTGCTCGCTCTTCAAAGTCAGCTCAATGAACACTTGTTGCAGCTTCTCGTTGCAGTAGTTGATGCAGAACTGCTCGAACCTGCAGTATAACATTAGGTAAGCTACAATTTTGGGTCATTAGTTTCATTGATTTCATTTATTAGGTTTATTTGTAAGTTAATTGGTGGGTTGGTGATATATGAATATATATATATATATATATATATACAGTAGGGTCTCACATAAAACGAGTTTATGGTCGATAAACGAGGGCGTTTTATGTGAATTCGTTTTATGTGAACACAGCATTTTGGTGGCGCAATATCGTCAATGTTCACTGTAAGCGAAAATTTTCGTACAAAGCGAACGATATTTCGTACGTTTTGTACGATATTTCGGCGTTTTATATGAAAGCGTACGATATTTTGTACGTTTTGTACGATATTTCGGCGCTCTATATGAAAACTCCTTGTATTTGCCCCACTTTGGCGGCGGACTCGTTTTATGTGATCACATTCGTTCTGATCGAAAATTAAATATTAATATTTTAGGTCGGTCGTTTTAATCGAGACTCGTTTTATGCGAACACGTTTTATGCGGGACCCTACTGTATATATATATATATATATATATATATATATATATACAGGTGGCGTTGTGTGTGTGTGTAAGTGTGAGAGTCCGAGTGTAGGGGATGAGACAGTGAAGCACGGGAACGAGGTGGCTTCAGAGATGGGGTCGTTTCGGGCCATGAGTGAGCACCGTGCCTCATGTGAAGGCAAGATGGCAGGTGCTCGTTGTACTCTACGTGCTTCACATGTCTCACTCCCTAGACTGGAACAAGACCTCACGGGCTTCACTGTTCATTGTAAAGCGGTGAATGTTAAGGCTCTCAGCCTATGCCCGAGAGGAAGTAAGTTGGAATATGGAAAAAAAAAATATATATATATATATATATATATACAGTATAACCCTAAAGACTGAGTGGTCCACACGAGGTGCGGTTTCAGCCTAACGTCCAAATAGCAGTGTTCCAAGCAGCCCCATGCAGGGCTGCGCCACTTTTCACATTTTATATTTTGAGAGCTGTCTTTCTAGGCATAATAAGGGTTAGTTACAATATCACATAAGGTTCTAGAATAGCTATAAGATCAGAAAAGATAGGTCTTGACCAATGCAAACAGCTCTGTAAATCTCAACTACTGTACTGCAAAATCAAGCAGGGCCAACTAAACCAGGGCTGGATAACTTACAGCCCTCACCTAAGCTAACAGTATTGATTGAGCTGGTACTAATTAAAATGGTCTACTGGTTGACTTGTCCAGTCACTAATAGCTCTGACTAAAAATAAATAGTGTTCAGGTTAAATTGCATGACAAAGTAAGCTACAGTATAACATTCAACTCCTGACGAGAGTATACTCTCATTTTCCCCCTTCATGCCTTACACATTTTTATGAAAGATCTCAAAGTCATAGATGTTGAGTATTCCATTAAGCCTTACATGCTTAAAAATTTACTTACTTGTTGTTTACTTGTTGAGTTGAACTTGGAAGCCTCAAGTGCTTATTTGCCTCTGATTCGCAATCTTTTAGGAATCCAGGAGTGGGGGTGTGTAATGTGTCGCTATATTTGTCTGGATCATGTTGCCAGTGACTCTCAATTAGCGAGTTGCTTTCCACCAGGTTGTCAGGAAGTGAGTTCCAGTAATAAACAACCCTGTGTGACCATAGGGTCTTGAATAACAAATATACGGTGAGAGTTATTCCCTTTCTATTGATTAAGAATATCTCCATAAACTTCATTCACTCTTACCCATTCTTGTGGAAGATCTCAAAGCCGTAGATGTCGAGAATACCGAGCAGTGTCTTTCGACCGGATTCTGGGGTCATGAGGGACTGGTTGAGCCGCACCACCAGCCAGTTAAACACTCGCTCGTATACTGATTTGGCCAACGCATCTCGGGCGTACACGGCCTGGGAGAGACAATAGTTCAAGTTCTGGGTTACCTACAGGAGCTCCTCGCTAAAAGTCTAATCTTTTTAAGTCGCTTCACTACAACAAAAATGGTGAATAATCATAAAAAAAATTGCTTCACAAGTTTATATTTTTAAGTCTAATTTTTTGGGAATGTAACAACAACTTTAAGTGAAAAGTTACTGTAAAAGATCAGGGAAGCCATAATCAACTTTGTTTCATGATAATGTACTAAGATAGTTTTCAGGGTCTGAATAATCAAAGATGCCATTAACTACAGAGACATAACAAACCAATACATTAACAGCACACACGTCATAACTTCCCCATACTCACAAAAACTAGACAATTATGATGATGCATTTTCTTACCACCAAGCACTCCCTGCTCAATAGCTGGGCTAGAGTGAGTGCCCTGATGTATCAGGAACTTCAGTGAACAGTTGCCACAGATTGCTAGACCACACTGTCCACCACAGCACTGGTGTCTGCCAAATAGCACACTGGCTGGCCCGAGACTCGAACCGCCGACCTCACGGTTTGCAGGCGAGTGCTCTACCAACTGCGCTATGGCCTGTGGCAATTGTATGTTATAATATCCACTTATGACTGGTTATTTAGCATTAATGGTGCTAGAATATCGATGTTGGCATTTAGGATAGGACAATTAGAGGAAAATATGGTGCTGCGCACATGTTTGAGCATCCGGCCCTATATTATCAGGTAAGGTTCTTGGCCATTCATTCATTTGTACACTGTCTCATGGTAGGTGAGTTCAGGATTACCTTAACCCTTTCGCTGCGGGTGACGTTCTGGAACGTCCTGGCAATTTGCAGCAATTTCCAGGCTTTAAAAGCCTGTAAAAACCGTAAAAATCGAGTGTCAGTGGGCGGGACCGTGAGGGGCCCACCTCCAACCCTCAGCGCAGCGAGCGGCTCACTGAGGTAGACTGTGTCTCGCGCGGGTCTCTCTCTGTCTCTCACAACAGTGTAGCCAAGCGAGCGAGTGCTAACAAATAGCGGGTTTCCCGCATTTCACTGGCACCGCTGCGGGTGAACCAGGCCACGTACGAGGCCCGTTCTGATCTAATTTTGAAGCTATTTTCGCCTAGTTTCTGGCAGAATACAGTTCATTTAATGCAGATGCTTGATTTATCATTCAGGAGTGCCTGAATATGCCCTAAATAGCCCAAAACACCCCGCAGAGAAAGGGTTAAACATGAGGTTTAATATATCACATAACAGTGAGATACTAACTATTCCTATTAACTGGTTGCAACTAACTGCTCACACACAACCTGAGCATACCTGGTCCTCTGTGAGCGGTGAGGTGACAACATCTTCACGTGCCTCGATGGTGCGGTGGGTTAGAGCCTTCACAAGCTCATCACTCGGGCACCCCAGCAACTGTACATTAAAAAAGGCAAACTCACTCAACAATACTTATGAAAAAAAATAAAAAATAAAATAAATGTATATTGTACAGTATATATAAACTAAAACTTAAGGTCCTGGTGTGGCAGCGTTTTCGTCGTGGCACCACCACCCGGAGCTGCAAATCGCAAAAGGAGCAGCAACGGGGGCCAAACCACCACAGCATCCCCCTGCCCCCCTCCAGGGAGCACACAAAAAGATGGCTGGCCAACTAGCAGGCAGATGTGCCCATGTAAGATTTGCTGGCCAGTCATCGAACATCAGAAATTTTATAAACGGAGTCCCTCAGGGATCCGTCTTGTCACTAACACTTTTCAATCTATACATGCAAGACATACTGTACCTATAGTTCACACAACCCAGATACACATAGCCTCTTACGCAGAAGACATAACACTCACATGTACACATCGAGACGCAAACACAACCTCACAACTCCTCCAACCATACCTCAACACACTACACGACTAGTTCACCGCAAACAGACTCACACTAGCCCCAGCCAAATCTATAGTGACCCTTCTCACAAACTGGACAGTAGAACATAGACATATCCCTCACCTCACTGTAAACAACATCCCTATAACACACACACAAGTCTGAGCAAAATAAACTTAATTCAATTCAATTCACACAAAATCCTTGGTGTAACAAACGATATATCAATGTCATTTAAACAACATATTACAAGCATAAAAAACAAGCCGACACCAAGACTAAACGCCGCCCTCAAGGCACTTGCCCACACAACATTTGAACATAACAAAGAAAATACCACCACAGTATACAAACAATACAGTATATACGTTTAGTGATGGAATATGCTAGCCTTGCTTGGGCCTCTAACCTCTCTGAAACACATCACAACACCTTACAGACCATACAGAATAAAGCCCTCAAAATAATCACTGGCTGCACAGCTACCACACATACAGACCACCTACACCAGGAAACCAAAGTCTTCAAAATCAAGGATCACCTTGATATGAAAGGCACACAATTTTTCGTCGCAGCCTCCACAAGCCAACACCTCCCACTACACTACATGGCAGAACATCCACACATATTACTGTTCACCTCTGTGGAGTGGAAGTGGAGTGGTTGCATTGAGGCAGTTGGACAAAATTCAAAATAAAGCTATTAGATGAATCAATAACCCTGCAATCACACAGGACCTTCCTACATTATCCATACGAAGAAACGTTGCATCCCTTGCATTATTCTACAGATATTTTCACAGCAATTGTTCCGAGGAACTTGCTTCAATTGTGCCGCCTCTCCACATCTTTCCCCGTAGAACTAGGGCAGCTGAGAGCGCCCATGAATTTACACTTTCTCCTCCACAATGCAGAACTTCTGCTTATCAAAATTCATTTATCCCTAGAACTACTACTCTTTGGAATTCACTTCCCTCGAATTGCTTTCCACAAACTTACAATCTACAAATGTTTAAATCCAGTTGTTACAAACATTTTATGAATGGAGGATGCCTTTAGGCACATGGACCTTTTTGTTTTATCTGTGTTTTTCCTTCCTCCGTTCATTGTCTTTAAAAAAAAAAAAAAAAAAAAATATCAAGAAACATCAAAACAACACCTAGCACTCATTATCATACACAAATACTGTCTTCACCCCCCTCCCCCCCCCCCCCCTTGCCCACCCCAAGCCAGTCTCCAGAAGCATATCCATACTCAAATCACCCATCGATCTATCTAGTCACTCAAAGACAACACTCTGCTACATGCAAGGCCCCCTGAAGTCCATACCTCAGAAACCCTTCTTTCCTGTGAGGACAGAATCCACCTGGCTAGGCTGCAATGTGGGCACCATCCAGCCCTTCTGAGTTATCAGAAGAGGCTGGATGATTCCGTCCGAGACACCTGTCCTGGTTGTAACACAACACCGCACACTATCAAACACATAATGGAAGATTGCATAACACACAACTACTTACGCCAACAACACAACACACACTCCTTGAGAACTTTGTGGGAAAACACGGTCTCGGCCGTGGCCTCAATGATGCACGATTAACACATAAATAGTTGTTCTGTTTATTTTACTACTGCATTCTATTATCTAATTATGAACTAAATAATATAACAACATTCTATGGTAACCCACCTTAATGCTGTGTTGTATATACATATATATACATACATACTGTACATACATACAAGTTTAAAGAACTTTTTTTCCACAGAGAATGTGGTTACAGTCTCACATCTTAAATGGCGGCCCTGTCAAGGGCTGCCTCTGTTGTCAAGTTCTTTATTTTGAGATCGGACCAGAGTACTGTACCTGATCCCACGTCATTCTAGGTCTACCCCTACATGCAACTTCCCCCATGTTCACAGTCCGGCATTTCTTCACCCAGTTCTGATCATCCATTCTCTCCAAGTGTCCAAACCAATCAAGTCGGCTTGTGTGCATCACTTCACTGACACTCCTTATGCCCAGACAACTTCTTTATTCCTCATTCGATACCCCGTCCCTGAGGTTAACTCCACATATACTGTACATCTCACCATTCTCTTCTCATTCCGTTCCATTCTATTGATATCCTTCGCTTTAACTGGCCACGTCTTGGAGGCATAGGTCATCGCACTCCTAACACATGAGGCATACACCTTCCTTTTAAGGTGAAGTGGGAGTCCTCTCATGGTCAGGAGTGGTAATAGCTCTCTAAACTTTCCCCAGCCACTTCTGACTCTAACAATGGAGCCAGCTTCAGCGCCACCTCCGGCAGAACCCACCGTATCGCCCAAATTATAATGTAAAACTTGCAAAATAAATAGCAGAATTAATTCACACACTCCAGCATTACACTGTTGAAATAAACTAAACACTCCATTGCACACTGCACATTCAAAGTCTATGATTCTCATCAAAGGTCCTCTAGCCCCATGTTGTACACGAGTGCGAAAGTTGATAGCAATTTTAATTAATTGAGAATTTTATAAATCTAATAAAAGTACAGTACACACATTAATTGTTGTCTATTTTACTACTGTGTTGTAGATGTAATTTAAGACACTTGACCAAATCATGAAGGTCTGTGAGAGAGCCTTTGAGGGCTTCCTCAGGCAAAGCATCTCCATTGATGATATGCAGTTTGGTTTTATGCCAGGACGGGGTACAACCGATGCCATCTTCATAGTCAGGCAGATACAGGAAAGATACTTACTAAAAGGCAGGGATCTTTACTTTGTGTTTGTAGGCCTGGAGAAGGCCTTTGACAGGGTGCCTAGAGATGTTGTGCAGTGGGCTATGAGGAAACTTGGTGTGGAAGAGTGGCTGGTGCGTGTGATAATAAAGATGTATGAGGATTCGCGAAGTGCTGTGAGGGTGAAGTGTGTACTGAGTGATGAGTTCGCAGTCCGTGTTGGAGTCCATCAGGGTTCAGTGTTAAGCCCCCTCCTCTTTATTATGGTCCTGGAGGCACTGTCTAAAGTTTTTAGAGGCGGACTCCCGTTGGAACTGTTTTATGCAGACGATTTAGTCCTAATAGCTGACAGTATGCAAGATGCCGAGGCCAAATTCAGAGAATGGAGAGAGGGCATGGCGAGCAAGGGTTTAAGAGTCAATATTAACAAAACCAAGGTTATGCATTGTAGATTGAGACGAGGCAATGTGGAAAAGAGCGGTGCATACCCATGTGCAGTGTGTGGAAAGGGTGTGGGCGTTAACGCGATTCAGTGTAGTATCTGTCGATGCTGGGTGCACCATGGGAATAAGTGCTGTAGTAGAATAAAGGGACCCCTGCCGAAGGATAAGTCAGAAATAGAGAAATTTGAGTGCGTAGTGTGCAAAGGCGAGCTTGTGTTGAGTGATGATCCTGTGGCTGTGAATTTTGGAAATGAGTCATTGGAGCTGGTGAACAAGTTTTGTTACCTAGGAGATACCATCTCTGCCACTGTTGCTAGAATTAGATGTGGCTGGGGGAAGTTCAGAGAACTGCTTCCAATCCTGACCATGAAAAGAATGCCTCTCCCCGAGAAGGGAAAGGTGTATGCCTCATGTGTTAGAAGTGCAATGACGTATGCCTCAGAAACATGGGCCGTTAAAGTAGAGGATGTCAACAGAATGGAATGTAATGAAATGAGAATGGTGAGATGGATGTGTGGGGCCAGGCTACAGGATAGAATAACACATGTTGAGCTGAGAAGGCGTTTAGGTATAAAGAGTATTAGCGAGGAGATGCGTACAAGTAAACTGGGATGGTATGGACATGTGGAGAGAATGGATGAACAAAATTGGGTGAAAAAATGCAGGTCTGTGATTGTGGAGGGAGCTGCACCAAGGGGTGGACCGAGGAAGACCTAGGATCGGACTATACGTGCCGATCTCAAATCCAAGAACTTGACAAGTGAAGCAGCCCTTAACAGGGTTGCCTGGAATGCCGCCAGTAGGACAAGAGACTGAAACTGCATGTATGTGTGGAGCACTCAGTCTTAAAATGTTATGTATGTATGTATGTACACTAAGAATCTAATAAAATTCCACAATGACCCACCTTACTGCAGTGGTGTACCTGTGTGTAATCTTTGATATCAGTGTTGTACATATACTTTGAGAACATTATGAATATTACAAAAGTTGTTGTTGTTGTTGTTCGCCAGGCTGCCTGGCCGAACAGCCCCAAGGTCCCGAGCAAGGCCAAGGCCATAAACGAGCGCCCCCACAAAAACCCTCCCTGCTTACCACTAACAAAGCCTGGGTGACCGAAGCCACTCTAAAGCAGGGAGCTGAGGAGGGCGCGGAAATGCCCGGGAAACCAAAGCCCCACCCAAGGCCCTGTGCCCCTCAGCAATTATCCACGGAAAAGACGCCGTCACTTGAGATCTAGAAGATATATAAGTAAAAGGAACAGTCAGAGTCCTATGGGTATGGCAGAGATCGCTCAGCTCTCACTCTGATAGACCAGCCCATCACCACAAAACAACATATTATATTACTTCTGCAGTACTGTATACAGATAATTGAGAACGAACTAACTACTCCCTGCTGATCTATAAGTACCTTACTACAGTGTTGTATATGTGTGTATGGTCCTTGATAGCAAAGTTGTCTAGTTCTAAGATTTTTATGAATCAAACAAAAGTATATGCATATAATTTCTTTTACTACTGTATTCTAACATCTCCCTGCTGATGTACCTTGCTGCAGTGTTGTACATGTGTGTGATCCTTGATAGCTGCGTGTCCATTATCGGTGGAGGTGAAGGTGGTGTTGCCTAGGTGCAGCACGGCAGCAACCACTCCCCACACTGCTTCCCGCTCCTCCTCTGTGAAGTTCAGGGTCTCCAGGGCCTTGCTCACCGTGGAGTAGTCGGCATGGTCACTGATGGAGTCCACATGACAGCTCTTACCCTGTCAACACACAAACATAAATGGTCTATTCGAGTTTGAGTAAATACATACATACTGTACATAGAATGGTTTAATGTCAGTTTACATTACATAGTAATGGCTCACTTATCTTTCAGCAGTTAGACTGTAATACAAAAAAGTTTTGCCGTAACATTGCTCCATCATGCCATCACTGTGGATGATGTTGGCGTAGTGCGGTCTTGGCAAGACTCAACAAAGTCCCCCTGCAAAATTTGCTTCACACCAACCTCAACAGTACTAACACAAGACCGTGCCATAACAAGACTTTGCTGTACATGATAACTTTTGCCATCTCTCTCCCTCCCATACTTGCCTTGTACAACACATAGCTAAGATACATGGGGCATATTCTCTATTCGTCCACTAATTGTAAAGGCCCCCTTACCTCCAGCAGGTAATGACTGGTGCCTTGAAAATACTACGCAGAAAACCTGCATAATCACAAGACTATGCTCGATGTCTCTTCATCCAATTTATTTAGTCCACTACAGTGATCACACACAAATTGCAGTGAAAAAAAATCAAAAGGATAAAACTAGATGATGATGATTATCATCATCATCATCTCTGATGTGTTCCTTCCTCATGGGAAACTGCTAAAGGATGACTATGGCAGAAGTACCTTCATGCCTAATTGTCTAAACATACAGTACTCCCTTTGCCCATGCTACAATGCTCCTTCCACAACGGGGACATTTTTCATCAATATATTTTTCCACTTTCTTCTCCCATAAGCAACCATTGGTGGTCTTCCACTACCCGCTGTCCCTCTCACTTAACTTCCATGCATCTTCCTTTGCATTCTGTCCTCAAAAGGTCAACTAAGCTCCACTAAGTACCCCTATGTTCCCCTCTCCAGTGCACATCTTGTCCCACTTTTGAGTTCCTATCAAACAAATTATAATTTTGAAACACACATTGTGTATCATACTGGATTAACCCTATCCTTTTGCATATGGGTCTTTATTATGACAACGGTTTGCTTTGCCGCTTCTTCAGGCCAAACTGTTCGACCTGAAGAAGCTATAAAGCAAAATGTCATAATAAAGTATCATCCTTAACCCCTTTTGTACCGGTGATGTACTTTTTGTTCTATTCTGGCAACTAATAGACGATTATGTACAGCTTATGAAGGACGTCTACTCATTCGAAGGCTACAGCATATCTCTATTTTAATCCTTTTAGTTAGTTACCATATATCCTTCCTAATCTTCATAAAATTGTCTAAATGTAGCTATATTAAAATAAAAAAAGACGTCGCCAGTATAGAAGGGGTTAAATTGTGCTTTGCTTGCCATTCTGTCAGTTACAACTCTCCAGTCCTATTCTCCATAGAACTTATTCTTGTAATAACTCTGATCCTTTCTTCTCTCCTCTTCCCTTTCTCTCTCCCTCCCATCCTTCCTTCTTCCCCTTCTCCCTTCCTTCCTTATTCCCCCTCTCCCTTCCTTCCTTCTTCCCCATCCCTGTTCCTTCCTACAATTCCTTCCTCCTTATGCCATAATTTCCCTGTTCCTTCCTACCATTCCTTCCTCCTTATGCCATAATTTCTTACTTGTTTGAGGTAAAAGTAAGTGTTGGCATCACGGCTGAGGTGCAGCTTCTCCAGCAGTTGATCTGGTCCGCCGGAGAGAAGCTGGTAGAACACATGGAAGTTGCGCTCTCCTTGTTCCTGGTGCACCACTCGACTCTTTTCTAGCAGATAGTTCAAGATGTGACCACCCACTGGTTCACCCTGGAGTATCAAACATTAGTATTAGGACATGTAAATAAAACAATTCTTCTTATGGATCATTTAAGTTATTAAAGTGAATGTACTGAATGTACGTAAACATGAGCATTGTTGAAATTCTAAGTTATATATTTATGTGAGGAAATATCATTGGTAGTCAACAGATACCACATCTGTTGATGTGTCATCTGTGACTCCCATCTATATATCTCCTGAATCTGAATGTATCGGGAACCAAACCATAATCCACAGGATTATTAGTACATTTCTTGAAACCTCAAGATGTACTGTACTACAAACTGACTGAACTTCAAGATTTGATAAGGAGTGCCTTAATGATTCAGGGACGAGTAATTGATTGACCGACTGACTTAGGGACCTTAACGATTAGCTACAGATTGTCAAGAATGACTTGGGAACCTTGAAATTATCTACAAAATGATAGACTGATTGACTCCATGATTCCAACAAACTTCCCACCCTCCACTGTCCTTAAAAAGTTGAACCTGATGTAAATGTGCTTGCCGAAGTACGAAGAATTGTTTGTGATTAACTATGGGGCAAGGACTTTATTACAGATCAACTTAGGGACAAGGAACTACAGATTGACCAAATTAAGGACATTAATGTCAGCTACTGATTGACTGACTGACTTAGATTAGACTTCAAAATTAGCAACTGACTAACATGGACTTTGAGATTAGCTACTGATTGACCAACTGACTGAGGAATTTGATATTAGCTTTAGAATGACCTCCAAACTCCCCACCCTTCACTGACCTTAAAGTTGAACTCAATGTCCATGTATTTGCCGAAGCGTGAGGAGTTGTCATTCCTGTTGGTCTTGGCGTTCCCGAAGGCCTCAAGGATGGGGTTACTGTGTAAGAGTTTGTCCCTCACACGGTCTACCTCACGGCGATGAAGGGAAGTGGCCGCCAGGAACCTCAAAACCTGCTTACTGGCTTCAGTTTTACCCGCACCAGACTCTCCTGAAACATAACAAAATAGTATCATACAGTAAGTAGGCTACTAAAGAATTTGATTGTATTCTGAAAGGAACACTAGTCAGTCAAGAAAGGGAAAAAGTAAGTGAGAAACAGTATGCTGCTTCCAACATGCTCAGCTAGAAATGAAACCTGGAAAACAAGTAATGAAAGTCTCTCTAAACTCAGAACTAAGCTATTTCAGAATGGCATCTGGTGTGAACATGCTAGATGGACTAAGAATTAGAGATATGCACGCTTGATTTTATATGTTGAATATGCACCAATTAAAACATTACAAAAACACACAATAGGCCCAAAATTGAAATATTACAATGTTTAACATTGAATTGAAATTGTACTTACAAATTTAATTGGCATTACTCAATTATGTTAATAAAGTTGTCTCCTTTCGATTTGGCATGAATACAGCATATACAGTACCGGTACATATAAAAATATAAATGCATGTCATAAATTTAAATATTAAATACTGTAGACAGTAGACACATTACAGATTCAAATATAAAGCTTATGTTCATTGGCTTAACAAATGACATACAGTATATCTATTTTTTATTCATTTCACCACAACACCAAACACCTCCAATGAAATTAATGAAAGCATATACGTGATCCCCCAGGATTCGAACCCGGGTTATCAAAATTAATTACAGATTTCAAACTTAAAGCTCTATGAGAGATCAAAAGAAAAAAAATACATATGTTGTCAATTTAGTAGATAAAATGGCAGTGAAAGTATAGTACCCTGTACAGTAAACTCTCGTTATCTCGGACTAATTGGGGGGAGACCACTTCCGAGAAGCCAGATTTTCCGAGATGTCCGAAGTCCGACTTAAGAGAGGGAAAATTCCGAATTAGAAGAGGAAAGTCCGCAGCACCAAAGAAAATTGAGATCACTTCTTATTTATCTATTTTTTTTTTTTTTTTTTTTTTTACATGTGAAATTTATCATATTAATGACAAATACGAACCTTATTATGTTTTCGGGGACAGTACAGTACATAGTAATTAATATTAACACAATAATTAAAAGGCACAGGCTTCAATTCATCCTAAAATCACTTAAAACCGAGTGAGATAACATTGTAAACCGGACGCAAATCCCGTCCAACTCGGAAATTGCAGAGATATAAAGGGACATCTCTGAGAGGCCTATGCCATTCCGAGAAGTGCGGGTTTCAGTGTAAAAAGAGTCCGAAATATCGGGGGTTTACTGTAATATTAAGCAATTGATATTATAGGTATGACACTAGGCCTATAAAAGAAAAATAGTATACTGTACTGTAGTATTGGAGCATATATATATATACAGTATATATATATATATATATACAGTATATATACTGTATATATATATACAGTATATATATATATACAGTATATATATATATATATATATATATATATATATATATATATATATATATATATATATATATATATATATATATATCGGTATGTATATATACTGTATTATATTATATACTGAACATCGTGAAATAATACTAATACTACCGGGTATTACTAAATCTAAAATAAATATAGGTAATGATATGTGAAAAGTTGAAAACAAATAAAACTAAGAGTAAGTGCTGTATATGAAAATATCAATATCATCTCATAAAGAGAACTGAAAATGAATGACTTCGTTAGTACGGCATAGTGCTATTGGTTGGAATAATATTACTTTTATGCCTCTCTCTCTCTCTCTCTCTGACACACATTCATAATGATTTATCATTCATAATCTTGGTCATGTAATCTTTCTTATCTCTATCTTATCTAATTATTGTATCTCTGTAGAATTAGACAGCAGTATCTTTTGAATTCTCTCTCTCTCTCTCTCTCTCTCTCTCTCTCTCTCTCGTCTTCTGCTTTCTTTTATCTGGGGTTCTATATCTACCAGTATTAAGTCCTGACCACTTCGCTTAGATCGTAAGGTATGTGTGGTCAGTGTAGGTGTAAATATATGTAAATGTTCACTCTTTCTCTTGTGTTGGGAGTGTATAACCTATAAATAGTGAGGATGTGAGAAGAAAGAAACACACATTCACCCCTGCAGCTGTATCACACACACACACATACACACCTATACATCACACCCACCTATACATCACACACACACACACACATACCTATACATCACACACACACACGCATAAATCACACACACACACACACATATACACTTGGAAAGACCATATTACCAGTCTCGCTAAGGCAGCCTCCCAGAAGCTGGGTGTGCTCAACCGCCTCAGGGGGTTCTTTACCCCTGCGCAGCTTCTTGCTCTATACAGGGGCACAGTGCATCCTTGTATTGAGTATTGTTCACATGTGTGGGGAGGATCCTCTCACACCGCACTCCTAGACAAAGTAGAAAGGAAGGCCTTTCGTATCATTAACTCCCGTCCACTCATCAACTCTCTGCAATCTCTCTCTCTTCACTGCAATGTTGCATCTCTCTCGCTAGTCTATCGCTACTACAATAATCAGTGTTCCTCGGAGCTTTCCCAGTGTATACCACCTCCTCTACGTAGGGTACATAGTACCCGCCTTGCAACACAATCCCACCCTACTCTGTGCAACTCTCCAACCCAAGAGTGAAATGCTATTTTAAGACTTTCTTCTATTCAACTGCTGAGCTTTGGAACTCTCTCCCAGAATTAGTCTTTCCCTCTTCCTATGACTTAAATTGCTTCAAACTCCTGTGTCCAGGCATTTTAGCTCGAACGTCCCTTGATTTTGGCCCTGTCATTCTTTCAAATCTGGGGGAGGCACTCGCTGCAGGCAGCTATGCCTTTTGTCTCCTTCACTCACATAGAAAAAAAAAAAAAAAAAAAACACACACACACACACACTGCAGTCTTTAAATAGTAAGGATGTGAGAAGGGGATATAGTAGCAACAAACACCTACCCCTGCAGCTGTGCATTATGATAACACACACACATACATACATACACACACACACACTGGAGGTAGCGTAGCCTACAGTCTTTAAATAGTGAGGATGTGAGAAGGGGATATAGTAGCAACAAACACTTACCCCTGCAGTTATGCATTATGATAACACACACATATATACATACATACATACACACACACACTGGAGGTAGCGTAGCCTACAGTCTTTAAATAGTGAGGATGTGAGAAGGGGATATAGTAGCAACAAACACTTACCCCTGCAGCTATGCATTATGATAACACACACATATATACATACATACACCCACTGGAGGTAGCGTAGCCTACAGTCTTTAAATAGTGAGGATGTGAGAAGGGGATATAGTAGCAACAAACACTTACCCCTGCAGCTATGCATTATGATAACACACACATATATACATACATACACACACTGGAGGTAGCGTAGCCTACAGTCTTTAAATAGTGAGGATGTGAGAAGGGGATATAGTAGCAACAAACACCTACCCCTGCAGCTGTGCATTATGATAACACACACACACACACACACACACAGATATAAGCTAATGGAAGGAAGATGCAAAGGAGATGTGAGAAAGTATAATTTCCCTTACAGAAGTATAAGCAAATGGAATCAGTTAGAAGATGAAGTGGTGTGTGAACAAACATTCATATTTTTAAGGCAAAGTTAGATCATTGTAACTCAGGAAGCGGGACAATACGAGCCTAAAAAGCTCAACTCCTGTATACTACAATTAGGTAAAAAAAAAAAAAAAAAACACACACACAGCCCGTAGCTTAGTAGGTAGAGCTCTCGTCTCACACACGAGGGGTCGGGGGTTCAATCCCCCGCCGGGCGGAGACAAATTGGGCTTGTCTCCTTTCATGTGTTAGCCTCAGTTCACCTAGCTGTAAATAGGTACCTGGAATAAGTGGGCGACGTTGTGACGTCCCATCTGGGGTTGGCAAAAATGGTACAAGGCGAGATGGGTATCATATGGTTCACCTAAGCTGATGGCTACCTAAGCCTTCGGGCGAGACGGTACCGTCTATAGTGAGAATGGTACCATACAGATCCACCCTAAGCCTTCGTTTCCAATGTCGCCAATTGGTTAAAATACAGACTACACACACATCCACAGCCATTCCAACAGTACATAAAACACTTAACATGCATTTCACGCAATACATTCCCAGTTAAGGAGGCGCGATAATAATGAGCTTAGCTCGCATTGCGTGGATTCCCCTTGACGAACAAGTAACTGAGTAACACACACACACACACACACACTACAAAAGGTCTCCCAGAAATGTTGCTAAAAATGTACTTATAAAATATTCTAGCTGATATGCTGCATTCCCATTAAAAGCACTGACGGAACCTAATGACACACACACACACACGCGCGCGCGCGTGATACAATGGATTAAAACTCCATCTCCTGTATATGTCGAAAAGTGTGTCAGTTGCAAAGCTTTCCATCGTCCATGAATATAACTTTCTCCATATGCATTCATGACATTGAAAATTACATCACCGTGAGTACAATACTTTGCCAGGCTACGACACGCGCTGGGTAATTATATACGATAATTACATCTTAGCCATATTGCGAAATCATTATTGAGTCACCCCTCCCTTAACCCATTCTGTATTAGCGATGTCTTCTTAATGTTTTTCTATCTGTATTTAGACGATTTTGCGCATTTTGAAGCGGATCTGTGGTAGTAAAAACGGTTAAGTGAGATATTTCGAAGACTGTTAATTGACGGAGGCCCTTTTAAACTGCATAAAATCGTCTAATAGTAACCAGAATAAAGTTAAAAGGGCGGTACCGGTACTGAAGGAGTTAAAGGCCAATATACACAAGCGCTTATATTACCCACAACCTTTAAGGGGGGTCACCGGATTTTTTGTTTTATCTTTCTCTCCTTTTCTCTCTTTCCCTGGCTTGTATCCATTCGGCCCCATTCAGCCAACTGTTGTAAGACGTTTATCCCCATACAGGTGTCGATTTCTTCCTGGCGAGCGATAGCGAGCCAGCATTGTATGGAGAAATCTGGCTTCGCCGGAGACATTTTGCTATCGAAAAATGTACAAATTTAGCTTGCTGTCAAAACAAAAATATATATATATGCTGGCTCGCTACCGCTCGCCAGGAAAATATTGACACTTGGATAGGGGTAAACGTCTTAAAACAGTAGGCTGAATGGGGCCGAATGGATACAAGCCAAAGAGAGAGGGAGAGAAAGATAAAACAAAAAAAGCGAGTTTGGCCCCCTTCACACGAGAGCTTTTATAGTCAACATTCGATGATCAACATTTTTCTGGCAACATTTCTGGAATAAATATTTTGCACTGATATCGGAAACTAGACTTGATAGATGAATTTAGGTCACCAAAATATTTTAAATGTTGACCTCATAAGCTGCCAGACCAGTGTTGAGGATAAATGTTAAGGGAAAAAGTGCTCGTGTGATACCGGTTTTACTTTGCAACTCTGATCTGACGGTTTCTGACTATTATTTGGATAATAATTCGGTCACCTATACTGTTTATTTTCAACTGACGGTAAATTGCAAAGTTCCCATCCAAGATTTCTCAGTTATTAGGAAGATTTTGTGGTGAAATATCGTGCTAGATATATAAACTTGGTCTTATTATGATGCAGAGACAAAGTCGTTTCATCTTTTTCCCATGTATCGAGAAATTAGCTGGTAAGAGATTCAATTTACCCTCAGTTGAAATATAACCGACTAATCGGCTATATAATAGTCTACCTTCAGGCTCGTTTTTGATACCAGAGCAAAGTACAGTAGTCTCATGATGTTGCAAGAATAAGGTTGCAAATCAAAGGTTGCCGAAAAATACCTCGTGTTAATCCACCTTAACCCTATTAGGTGCAGGGCGGGCCAATTTGGATACCTCCCAGTTTTACTCCATTAGCTTGGAGATTTTAAGACGTTTCATCTCATTAGTTTGGCGATTATGTGATGCTTCAACCCAATAAGGTGTCGATCTTTCCTGGGCGAGCGATAACGAGCCTGCAATTTGGGAGAAACCGGCCTTTGGCCGGGAAATTTTTCTACGGCAAAAATGTACACATTTAGCTTGAAGAGGGTCTGGGGTACGTTTATTTTTAGTTTGAAGGGAGTTTGGTGAGGCGTTTTTTCAAGTTTCTGGGTAAACTAAAAACACATTGTTCGAAATTGGCTAAAACAATTAAAACCCTCAATAATAATTAAACAAAATACCATAATAACCTCCAAGACGTTGCACCAGATAGTGTTAAGGGGAGGTTTTTAGTTTGGTCCCTAGATATCCATCAAGCTTAAGATTACACCCCCTTGAGCCCCTTTCAAGATAAATTTGTAAATTTTTCGGTAGAAATATTTCCCGGCTGAAAGCCGGTTCCTCTTAAATTACAGGCTTGCTATCGCTCGCCAGGATAAAATCGACACCTAAATTGCACGAAAGGTCTTAAAATTGACGAAAATGGGGCGAAAGTTCTTAAAATCGCCAAACTAATGGGGCGACTGTCTTAAAATCTCAAAAGCAATGGGGCTAAACATCAGGGAGAGAGGGGTCCAGAAAAAAATCCCTCAAGTCGATATCTCCCCTTAAGTCCTGCTGGTGTTGTAATCATTATGTGAGGACCCTCGAGCGTCTCCTGTTGCGCCAGTTATCGTCTATTTCTGCGCGGAGTGGGGTGCCCTCTCTCATCCCTAACCACCACCACCACCACCACTACCCCACACTGCACACCAAAATACAAATCACGCAGAACATAAGTCATCCAATGTTTCTAGTTCCCAATATGCCATAAGAACTGAACATATAAAAAAAAAAAAAAAAAAAAATGTTTCCCTTAAGGGGAGGTTTCTAGTGTGTTGCTTAGACCTCCATCAAACTTAAAATTACATCCCCTAGACCCCCTTTCAAGATAAATTTATACATTTTTCGATTAGAAAAATGTCCCGGCTAAAAGCCGGTTCCTCTTAAATTACAGGCTCGCTATCGCTCGCCAGGATAAAATCGACACCTAAATTGCACGAAAGGTCTTAAAATTGACAGAAATGAGTTGAAAGTTCTTAAAATCGTCAAAATAATGGGGCGAACGTCTTAAAATTAGAAAAACAATGGGGCTAAACATGAGAGAGAAAGGAGTCAAGAAAAAAACTCCCTCAAGTGGAAATCTCCCCTTAAAATAGAGTCAAGTAACGTAGATCACGCAAGTAAAAAAAAACACACAACGTATTTCAACCTTGTCATACTGAGCGACTGGTATGGGTCACACTGAGGTCATATTGGATTATGTTTATCACAACACGAGTATACAGTATATAGGCCAGTAGAAGCCCATCATTATATTAACCGAGATTGTTGTTATACGTAATTGCCTATTTCAGCTTAGGAAGGACCTGTTATTAAGTCCAACTATTAACCGAGATTGTCATTTACACACAATTTTCCAGGGATCCGCCAGAATGAGGAAAACGACACCATCTCACTGAAGAGGTTAAGGGGGGTGACCTGTTTTGGTTCTGTCCTTTTCTATCTCTCTCTGGCTTGTATCCATTTGGCCCCATTCAGTCTACTGTTTTAAGACGTTTATCCCCATCCAGGGGTCAATTTTTTACTGGTGAGCGGTAGCGAGCCAACATATTTTTTATTTTTGTTTGACAGCAGGTTAAATTTGTAAATTTTTCGATAGAAAAATATCTCCGGCGAAGCCGGATTTCTTCATATAATGCTGGCTCGCTATCGCTCGCCAGGAAGAAATCGACACCTATGTAGATGGGGATAAACGTCTTAAAATAGTTGGCTGAATGGGGCCGAATGGATACAAGCCAGAGAAAGAGAGAAAAGGACAGAAATACCAAAAAGCAGGTCACCCCCCTTAATAACGGGTCACGCTGAGGAATGGAGGAAAGTTGGGCACCAGAAAGTTCAGCACGAGTTTTCGATACCAGAATTCATAAAGTTGGGTAGCCTACCGAGTTTAGGGCATCACGATATTTGGGTACCGGAAATTTTGGGCACGATATAACTTGGACCACTGTGAGTCTGTAATACTTACTTACTTAATGGGGGTAGGGTTTATTTACTGGTTTATTTATATATTTGTATTATTATTTTAGTTTCCTCCCTGGGCCTCCATCAAGCTTGAAAACATACCCCAAACACCCCTTTCGAGATTAATTTGTGCATGTTTTAGGTAGCAAACTGCCTTGGCCGAAGGCCGCTTCCTTCTAAATTGCAGGCTCGCTATCGTTCGCCATGAAAAAATCGACACCTAAATAGCACGAAAGGTCATAAATTGGACAAAGAAATAGAGTGAACAGCTTTAAAATAGCTAAACAAATGAAACAAACTTCCTATAATTTGGAAACTAATGAAGCTAAACATGAGGGAGAAGGGGGTCCAGAAAAACAAATACCTCCTCGTAAGGTGCTGCTCAAAATTCTGGGGACCAAGTTTCTGGAACCGATAATTCAATGTCAAAATGTTTGGTGCTCAAGTTCAATAATATATAAACTATTCGTATTTACAAAAACAAAAAGTGTGTAAGTGAATAACTTTGACTGGATAATATTATATGCTTAACCTTTTCATTTGGATATCTCAATCTTGCATATATTTTATTTAGCATAAGGAAAAACTTCTGAGAGTCAATAATACTTCAAGTAGAGTCATTTACCACGTGGAGTGAAACATGTTCTATTCTGGTTAAAACTAGACGATGTGACTAAGCCCAGGAAAGACCTCTCGTTGCCAAGATTTCAGTAAGTGCCAAAAATAGTGTCCAGGCAAATACAGAAACCCGAACTGGCCACCGTGAGTATGGGGAAGGTAGGAGAGGGTATGAAGAATGTGGGTAAGAGGGGAGGAGGAGGAGGAGGTGGTAGTGGAATAGAAGGGGAGGGAGAGAAAGTTGGGAAGGGGAAGGGGAGAAGAAAGGGGGTGTAGAAGTGAAGAGGAAAGGGAGGAGAAAGAGGGGGAAAGAGGATGTGAGGGGAAGGGAGAGAGAGGTTGTGAGGGAAAGGGGATGCAAGGGTAAGGGGGAAGGAGGGGGAAGTGGAGGGGGAAGTGAAGGGAGGGAGGTAACTGAAGAGAGGGGGAGCGGAAGGGGAATAAAGGTTGGGGAGAAGCTGAAGCTGTGAAAGAGACGTGGGGA
Source organism: Paralithodes platypus (assembly GCA_032716605.1). Lineage (NCBI taxonomy): Eukaryota > Metazoa > Arthropoda > Malacostraca > Decapoda > Lithodidae > Paralithodes > Paralithodes platypus. The sequence continues at coordinate 34,865,685 of CM064508.1, forward strand.
GAGAATACAGAAAGGGGGAGATGAGGGGATGGTGTGGTTGAGAAGGAAAGGGGAGATAATATAATATAGAAAAGAATATAGTCGATAGTGTTGGGAGGAATCATGATGATATCCAAATGCCAACATATGCGATAACCTAACCTATACGTGACCCCCCCCCCCCCTCCCCTTCTCTTCTCTCACACAAAACCAGGTCAGCGTGATGTCAAAGGTCGACTTTCTTACCACCAGACTGACTGACCTCTTATCACCCTTGACCTAGAGACACTGCACCCCCCCCCCCCCCCCCCTCTCCCCCAGCCATGATTTGCATTAGCTATAAGGTCGGGTAAGGGACGTTATCTTATTCACAGATACTGTATATATATATATATATATATATATATTATTATCGATATTATCGACCTATAACAAGCTTTAATAATTATCACTTCGAGATAAATTTGTAAATTTTTCGGTAGAAAAATGTCCCGGCCAAAGACCGGTTCCTCCTAAATTACAGGCTCGCTATCGCTTGTCAGGAAAATATCGACACCTAAATGGCATCATAATATTGACACCTAAATGGCATGACAATATTGACAACGAAATGGGCGAAAGTCTTAAAATTTAAGAACTAATGGGGCTAAACATGAAAGAGAAGGGGGTCCAGAAAAAATAAATAAAAAATAGTACTTCCCCTTGAATGTTCGGACTCGTAATGGGTTGGTATTTATTTGACCCCCTCCGAAATAACCGCACTGACTCGTAATAGATAGATATATAAGGTTGTCGGATGGTTATTAGGCGGAGTTAGAGGAGTTAAGGGGGTAGTACTTGGTTTTTGGGCTATATATTATAAATTATTATTTAGTTTCTTCGCTGGACCTCCATCAAGCTTAGAAAAACACCCCCTAGACATCCTTTCAAGATAAATTTGTAAATTTTTCGGTAGAAAAATGTCCCATCCGAAGGCCGATTCCTTCTAAAATTAGAGGCCCGCTATCGCTCGCCAGGAAAATATCGACACCTAAATGGAACGAAAGGTTTTAATATTGACAAAGATATGGGGAAAAAGGTCTCAAATACGCCAAACTAACGGAACAAACGTCTTAAAATCTCAAAACTAATATGCTAAACATGAGTGAGAAAAAGCGACTACCACCCCCTTAACAGAGGTTATAGTACTGAAAGGGTTAAACATGCTCGCTCGCTCTCTCTCTCTCTCTCTCTCTCTCTCTCTCTCTCTCTCTCTCTCTCTCTCTCTCTCTCTCTCTCTCTCTCTCTCTCTCTCTCTCTCTCTCTCTCTCTCTCTCTCTCTCTCTCTCTCTCTCACTCTCTCTCTCTCACTCACTCACTCACTCACTCACTCACTCACTCACTCACTCACTCACTCACTCTCTCTCTCTCTCTTTCTCTTTCTCTTTCTCACTCACTCTCACTCTCTCTCTCTCTCTCCTTCTCGTGAACTTTTGGTGGAGTAAAAGACCCGAGTTGAGGAAGTGAGTCGCGAACTTGACCTCTGTTGTGTACATATTGACTGTGTGTGTGTGTGTGTGTGTGTGTGTGTGTGTGTGTGTGTGTGTGTGTGTGTGTGTGTGTGTGTGTGTGTGTGTGTGTGTGTGTGTGTGTGTGTGTGTGTGTGTGTGTGTGTGTGTGCGCTAAAAGTAAGAACATTTTGATAATTTCGTGTTTCAAATCGACCACTATTCGTTGTGGTCGATTTCGGTCTTTGAGCCAAATATTTCTTAACACTTTCTGTCCCGGCGACATCTTTTTAATTTGATTTCAGCTACATTTAGACGATTTTATGAAGGCTGCCAATTTAACCCCTTGAGGATCATGACGCGTTTTGACAGTATATTCTGGCTATCATTAGACAATTTGATACAGCTTAGGAAGGAGCTGTGGGAATTAAAAGGGTAAGGACTGTCTCAGGTAACCCTCTGACTTCCATATAGCCTACCCTTCCAAATTTAAATAAAGTCATCGAATTAAAAGGGTAAAGACTGTCTCAATTAACCCTCGGACTTCCAAATACCCTTCCTAATCTAAATGAAATCATCGAATTAAATGGGTAAGGACTGTCTCAATTAACCCTCCGACTTCCAAATACCCTTCCTAATCTAAATGAAATCATCGAATTAAATGGGTAAGGACTGTCTCAATTAACCCTCCGACTTCCAAATACCCCTCCTAATCTAAATGAAATCATCGAATTAAATGGGTAAGGACTGTCTCAATTAACCCTCCGACTTCCAAATACCCTTCCTAATCTAAATGAAATCATCGAATTAAATGGGTAAGGACTGTCTTAATTAACCCTCCGACTTCCAAATACCCTTCCTAATCTAAATGAAATCATCGAATTAAATGGGTAAGGACTGTCTCAATTAACCCTCCGACTTCCAAATACCCTTCCAAATCTAAATAAAGTCATCGAATTAAAAGGGTAAAGACTGTCTCAATTAACCCTCCGACTTCCAAATACCCTTCCTAATCTAAATGAAATCATCGAATTAAATGGGTAAGGACTGTCTCAATTAACCCTCGGACTTCCAAATACCTTTCCAAATCTAAATAAAGTCATCGAATTAAAAGGGTAAAGACTGTCTCAATTAACCCTCCGACTTCCAAATACCCTTCCTAATCTAAATGAAATCATCGAATTAAATGGGTAAGGACTGTCTCAATTAACCCTCGGACTTCCAAATACCCTTCCTAATCTAAACAAAAATCGTCTCATGATAGCCAGAATAAACTGCCAAAACGCGTCATAATCCTCAAGGGGTAGCGAGGTAGAATGGGGGGGGGGGGGTAGAGTGGAGCGAGTTACGTAATGAATTCGTTGATTGTAACACTTGTCCAAACTTTCCCAAAATGCCTAAATAAACACATCAACGCCCCACGCCTGGCTAAGTTAAGGGGAGACGGTCGTTTTTCTGGTCCCCTTTCTCCCTCGTGTTTAGTCCCATATTTGTTAGATTTTTAGACGTTTGGCCCATTTGTTTGGCGATTTTAAGACCTTTCATCCCATTTCGTTATAAATTATTATGTTCTCTCCACCAACCAACTCTACTCCTAAAATCGATTAATGAAATTAACAGACACATGTGGCAGTCTGAGGGGGACTGGGGGGGGGGGGGTTTAGGGGATGTTTTTCTAAGTGTGAGGGATGTCTAGCGAGGAAACAAAATATTTATGAATGAATGAATTTATAGGCCAAAAAAGCAGTCAGTGCCCCCTTAACTAATGATTACCACACCTTTTCTCCATAGATCACACAACATCCAACTCATCTTCATGATATCCACTCCATTGTCTACCTTATGAACAGGAGGACAGTTGAGGATGGACTAAAGGCGGTAGTACTTGCTTTTTCTGGACCCCCTTCTCCCTCATGTTTAGCATATTAATTTTGAGGTGTTAAGACGTTCGTTCCGATAGTTTGGCGATTTTGAGACCTTTCGCCTCATTTTTGTGTCAATATTAAAACCTTTCGTGCCCTTTAGGTGCCGATTTTTTCCTGGCGAGCAATAGCGAGCCTCTAATTTAAGAAGGAAACGGACTTTGGCCAAGACAATTTTCTGCCGAAAAATTTACACATTTATTTTGAAAGGGGGTCTAGGGTTTTTTTTCTTTCTAAGTTTGATGGAGGTCTAGCGAGGAAACTCAAAAATACATTAGGAAATAAATATATAGACCAAAAACCAAGCACTACCCCCTTTACTAACGGTCTAATGGCAGCCAGTAATTACACTATATAAACGTCATCATACTGAACGGGTTAACTATTGACTTGTTTCTCTCTTAAGGAGGAAGGGTTTATTTTTTGGTCGATTTATTTCATGTATATATTATCTTATTAGTTTCCTCCCTAGACCTCCAACAAAAACATCCACAAGATCTCCCTTCAAGATATAGGCCTATTTGTACATTTTTCGGTAGAAAATATCCAGGCCGAAGGCCGATCCCTCCTTAATTACAGGCTTGCCATCGCTAGCCAGGAAAAATCGACACCTAAATGACACGAAGTCTTAATATTGACAAAGAAAGGGGACGAAAGGTCTTAAAATCGCCAAAAACTAATGGGCCGAACGTCTTAAAATCTGAAAACTAAAGGGGCTAAACATGAGGCAGAAGGGGGTCCAGAACAACCAACCATCTCCTCTTAAGGCCGTGAGTGAAAGTAGTACAAGCTCTCAGAGGAAGTGTTGATGAAATCATAAATAGTTTTGTACTTGCACGAACGTTAGCTCTATTTGCCAACATCCCTATGAAATACATGTAAAGTTTCCAGGCGGCATCTTGGTTCACTCGCTCTGTTATTTCTTGACAGTTTTTAATCGGGGAATTTTTGGGGGGCGATGAGAGGAGAGCAATCTTATCTTTGTTATCGGTCACATACGGTTAGTTAAGATAATATCAGTAGATCTGTTTCTGCCTATTTATTTTGTGTACACATAAACAACTCTCTCTCTCTCTCTCTCTCTCTCTCTCTCTCTCTCTCTCTCTCTCTCTCTCTCTCTCTCTCTCTCTCTCTCTCTCTCTCTCTCATCTCGCTCCATCTCCTCTCTCTCTCTCCTCTCTCTCTCTCTCTCTCTCTCTCTCTCTCTCTCTCTCTCTCTCTCTCTCTCTCTCTCTCTCTCTCTCTCTCTCTCTTGGATCCAACGATATACAGCGAACCCGGTCGGAAGATTTGCTTTTAAAGTACCAGCAGCTGATCAAGTCGTTTAAGGAGAAGTCATCAAGGATCATCGTCTCAGGAATCGTCCCCCGGCTCGGTGTAGAGAGCCGATTTTACAACATAGCCACCAGCACAAATCGTTGTCTAGCAAACCTCTGCAGGAAGGAGAACGTGGGATTCGTCGACACCTGGGACAATTTCTACTACGATGACTATTTGTTTTCGGATGATGGAGTTCATCTGAACCAGGTGGGAGCAGCGCGTTTTGGGCGTCTTCTCAACGATGCGGTGAAGGATTTTCGGAGAAGAAATCGACTCAGCACAGGACAACCAGGAAGGAGGACCGAAGACAGCGAGGACGGCAATCTACAAAGGAATTAAATACTAATCCGTCAAGAACCGCGAATTTGGATAAAGCTCCACCAACACGAGCCAAATTCAAAACCGTCAGGGATAACGACCGAGGACCGAGGACAGCCATGAATGTAAATGTAGATCCGACCAGAACCAAAAATTCGATGAAAGAACGATCTGCGAGTTCTAAAACCGCAACTTTAAAGGTTTTCTATGCAAACGCTCGTAGCATACGCAATAAATTTTCAGATTTAGAGGAACTAGTGTTTACAGAAAATTATGATGTGATTGGCATAACAGAATCTTGGCTCAATACACAAGATAGAGACTTTTTAGCAGAGTATTCACTTCCCGGTTATGTAAAGTTTTGAGAACAGCCGAATAAATAAAAATGGAGGTGGCGTTTTATTTTATATCAAAGAAAGTCTTAACCCGACCCTCGTGTCAAAACCTCAAATTGTGAACGTCGACACATCTTTTGTGCTAATAAAGAATAATAAAGGTACAAAAATAATACTTGCGTTAATATACAGACCTCCAGCTCAATCAGTGCAAACTGACCGAGAAATTTACGAACAAATTGCAGATGTAAGTAACTCACAAGAAACCGTAATTTTTGGCGACTTTAATTTACCTGTGACCAAGTGGGGCGATACTCTTACTTCACACTCCGGACATGACTTGTATACGAACTTGCAAGAGAGTTCGCTTTATCAATTTGTTCGAATGCCGACCCGTGGTAATAACGTTCTTGACATTGTACTTGCAACAAAAGAAGAATTGATAGAGAATTTGAATGTTGGTGATGAATTCAGTAACAGCGACCATCGTACGATAACTTTCACTTTAAAGTTTACTAGTAACGAACCAAATAGTAGCATCGAAAAAGTCCCTAATTTCAAGAAAGCAAACTTCCATAAACTTAGAGCTATGTTTAAAGAAACTGACTGGAGCTTTTTAATTAACAATAACGACATAAATACATCTTGGAAGTTATTCGAAACCACTTACCTAAAAGCAGTGCAAGACTGCAATACCATCGAAAATACGGCGTCCAGGCCATAATAATAAGCCCAAATGGTGGAATAAAGATATTTCAAACTGCCTGCTTGCTAAAAAATGTGCTAATGATATATTAAAATCCTCACAAAATGACGAAGAACGGGTGAAATTTGTAGAGCTACGACGCAAAGCCAAAAAGTTAATTAAGCAAAGTAAAAAGACCTTAGAGTTACATATTGCGAATCAAAGTAAAACAAACCCGAAAGAATTCTATAGTTATATCAGAAAGAAAAAAGTAGTTACTTCAACTGTTGGACCGTTAGTCGATGAAAAAGGAGAATACACCAAAGACGAAGTACAAATGAGTAATGCCCTCAATACCTTCTTTGCATCAGTTTTTACAACAGAAGACCTCAGTGATATCCCTACACCATCGCCGATTCAGATTGATAATTCAGATGTTCTAAGCAATATCACCGTTACAGAGAGAGAAGTATTGAATTGTTTAGATAAACTCAAGGTAAATAAAACGCCAGGACCTGATACAATCTCGCCTAGAGTTCTAAAGGAAGCTAAGAATGAGCCCTCCAAACCACTGACATTACTATTCAATAAATCCTTGCAGTCTGGAACTATGCCTGATCAGTGGAAGCTAGCCAACGTAACACCGATATTCAAAAAAGGCAGCAAATCCCTACCCAGTAACTATCGTCCAATTAGCTTAACCTCAGTTGTATGTAAAATGCTAGAAACGGCCATACGAGACAGACTCGTAAATCACTTGGAGGAAAATAACATACTTAAAGATACTCAACACGGCTTTCGTAAAAAACGTTCCTGTTTAACAAACCTCTTAGACTTCTTCCACTATATCCTCAACCTCTACGATGAGAGGAAAGCTGTAGATATTATATACCTTGATTTTCAAAAGGCCTTTGACAAAGTTCCCCACAAACGTTTACTGCTAAAACTAAAAGCGCATGGAATACAAGACGGTGTGTTGAAATGGATAGAAAATTGGCTCAGCAACAGAAAGCAAAGGGTAGTCATAAACGGTAAGGCATCTAAATGGACCAATGTAAGTAGCGGGGTACCCCAGGGATCGGTACTAGGACCAATTCTCTTTCCTAATTTACATCAACGACATAGATGAGGGTCTCACCTGCACAATCTCAAAATTTGCTGACGATACAAAAATTGCAAATAGCGTACTCTCAAAAGAACAAGTTGACGATATTCAACACAATCTAGATAAATTGTCATGTTGGGCCCAAATTTGGCAAATGAGTTTCAATGCGGATAAATGTAAAGTACTACATGTCGGATACCTAAATGAGAAAGCAAACTATTCGATGAATGGCACTCCGCTTAAGAATGTAAACAGAGAAACTGATCTGGGAGTAACAATATCGAGTAACCTAAAACCGAGTCAACAATGTTCAGAAGTTGTTAATGAAGGCAAACAAAATAATTGGCTTTATAGGCAGGTCATTTGAGCATAAATCCAAAGAAGTTATCTAACCCTTTACAATTCCTTAGTCCGCCCTCTTCTGGAATACTGCGTTCAATCCTGGTGCCCTTATTACCAAAAAGATATAAACAAGCTAGAACGAGTTCAACGTAGAGTTACCAAAATGATACCTAGCCTAAAGAACAAACCATACGAAGAGCGTCTTAGAGAATTAATCTATTTCCTTTAACCCAGCGCAGATTAAGAGGCGACTTAATTCAAGTGTTCAAAATCATCAAAGGCATCGACAATATGAACTGTAGTAAGTACTTCACTATCGACCAATCTAATTACACGCGGGGAAACGGTGGCAAAATTATTGGTAAATCTTTTAACTCGCACGAATCTAAGAATTTCTTCTTCAATCGAGTTGTCAACTTGTGGTATGGGCTTCCCCGAGACGTTATAGACTGCAGCACCGTTGATTCATTTAAATTCCGCCTAGACAAATATCTCGCATCAAACCCGCGACTGACTGCGTTTGTAAATGAATAACTTTATCCTCCCCTCAGTTACTAACCCATCCGTCCCCTACTAACTTCCTAGTCCTGCCACGTTAGTGGCAGGGCAGTAGTTCCCTTTCCAATGTTCCCTTACCCACTCTAAACCACTGTTTGGACACTTGATCCTCAGTGTTTTGGAGGACAAGCAACCTAGAAGGGTCACTAGATCTGTTGTTGCTTGATTTCCTTTGTACTCCTTTGTACTCTCTCACACACATGTGAACGCGCGCACTGTAGATAAAGATAGTTGGTATAAGGTGTGCTATATACTATGACTAATGTACATTTCTCTCTCTCTCTCTCTCTCTCTCTCACACACACACATGTGAACGCGCGCACTGTAGATAAAGATAGTTGGTATAAGGTGTGCTATATACTATGACTAATGTACATTTCTCTCTCTCTCTCTCTCTCTCTCTCTCTCTCTCTCTCTCTCTCTCTCTCTCTCTCTCTCTCACATGTGAACGCGCGCACTGTAGATAAAGATAGTTGGTATAAGGTGTGCTATATACTATGACTAATGTACATTTCTCTCTCTCCCCAACAGGTGTGTGTGTGTGTGTGTGTATGTGTGAGGGGAGCCAGGTGTAGCAGTAAAGGTCAGTCCCGTGTGTGTCTGTGTGTGAGAGAGAGAGTGAGAGTGAGTAAGTTTACTCCAGATAGATTAATTCATACGGTATATACTGTATGTGATTTTTGTTTTTCACTTATAGGTTTCTTAGTATATGAGAGAGAGAGAGAGAGCTGTTGCAAGTGTTACAAAACTATATATATTGGTGGTTATTTAACGATTTTTAGTATTTAACGACACAAATCAAACATCACTTTAACAATAATATGCAAATAATACTCACACACACACATACACACACACACAGAAACACAAACACACACACACCAAACACACACACACACACACACTCACACACACACACACACACACACACACACACACACACACTACCTTTTCTCTCTCTCCCTCTCCTCTGATGAATCATGGGATCTTACGCTGAATCAATAGCGAAGACCGTATATAATTCAGCTAAATTAAAGCTCTCACATCTGTATTACTGACACACACACACCTATACACTGATATACAAATACACTGACACACACATACACTGACACACACCTACACTGACACACCTACACTGACACACACCTACACTGACACACACCTACACTGACACACACACCTACACTGACACACACACCTACACTGACACACACACCTACACTGACACACACCTACACTGACACACATACATATACTCTGTCACACACACCTACACTGATATACACCTACAGTGTCATACACCTACACTGACACACACTTACACTGGCATACACACCAACACTGGCATACACACCAACACTGCCACACACACCTACACTGTCACACACACACACCTACACTGCCACACACCTTCACTGGCACACACCTACACTGTGACACACCTCAACTGACACCTCAACACTGTCACACACCTACACTGTGACACACCTCCACTGACACCTCAACACTCACACACCTCCACTGACACCTCAACACTGACACATACCTCCACTGACACAGAAGAAGAAAATTACTAACACAAAGACGCACACTACAAAGTCTACAGGAAAGACAAAAGATCCAAATAGATAGAGAAATTGTGGAAATTGAACAACGACTAAGAATCTCCTATGAGCTACAACAAATAGAAGAGGAGAGCAAAGCTATTGCAAGCATAAAGGAAAACTCCAAGTACTTCTTTTCATACGCTAAACATAAAACTAAAACCACATCAAACATCGGCCCACTAAATATGATGATGGGTCATTCACAGGGGACAAAAAGGAAATGAGTGAACTATTACGTCTACAGTATGAAAAAGCCTTCAGTAAGCCTGACGAAACAAAAGCAATCAGAGACCAAAATGAATTTTTCATGAATAATCCCCCCACGGAAACCCCCCAGATTCTGGACATTAATTTCGGACCAAAAGATATAGCAGAAGCCATCGCCAACATGCCATCCCACTCGGCACCAGGCCCGGACTCGTGGAGTTCAATCCTAATAAAGAAATGTAAGGAAAACCTCTCAAAACCCCTGGCTATAATGTGGAGAAGGAGTCTAGACACTGGAGAAATACCGGATAGTTTGAAAAACGCAATAATTGCCCCTTTGCATAAAGGAGGGAGTAAAGCACTACCAAAAAACTATCGCCCAGTAGCTCTGACTTCCCACATCATTAAAATTTTCGAGCGAGTCCTGCGAGGCAAAATCTCAACATTTATGGAAAAAAATGAACTACACAACACTGGTCAACATGGGTTCAGAGCAGGAAGATCATGTCTCTCGCAACTATTGGAACACTACGACAGAATTCTTAAATCCCTAGAAGAAAAGAACGTGGACGTCATCTACACCGATTTTGCTAAGGCATTTGATAAATGTGATCACGGTATTATTGCACACAAACTTAAAGCAAAAGGGATAACAGGTAAAATCGGAAGGTGGATATACAACTTCCTCGTGAACCGAAAACAATCAGTAGCAGTAAGCCAAGTAACATCTGAGCCTTCAGACGTCAAAAGCTCAGTTCCCCAAGGAACAGTACTAGCGCCCCTTCTTTTCCTCATTCTAATAAGTGACATAGATGCCAACACAAGACACAGTACAGTATCCTCCTTTGCGGATGACACGAAACTGAGTATGATAGTAAAGACACAGGAAGACACGGGCCGGCTGCAAGAGGACATAAATAAGGTGTTCCAGTGGACCAGGGAAAATAACATGCAATTTAATGAAGACAAATTTCAATTAATACGATACGGAGATAAGGATTTCGTTAAAGAGAGCACAAGTTACATAACAGAATCCAATCACAATAGAACGTAAAGACAATGTGAAAGACCTTGGGGTGATAATGTCTGAAAATATGGGATTCAAAGAACATAACCAGGTCAAAGTTGCAGCTGCGAAACGGCTAACAGGTTGGATTCTACGAACATTTAGAACTCGCGGTGAATTGCCTATGATAACACTCTTCAAATCCCTGGTGCTACCGCGGCTAGAATACTGTAACGTATTAACATCCCCATACAAATTAGGTGAAAT
>CM064508.1:34876925-34879425 GCA_032716605.1 Paralithodes platypus
TCTTCACCTCCTTTACACCCCACTCTACAACCGGAGTCATACCAACAACTAAGGGGTTTTCACACAAGCGTTTTCCGGCAAATGTTGAGCGGCAATTTACTATAGGCAACAATTTCGTGGTTCTCTGTATCTTGATATAATATATTAAGCTGTCGCTGTATAGTAATAATATATTATATTTATCAATTATGATAAATACATTAATATAAATCAGATATGTAGTACACTTGATAAGACTACTTTGCAAGTACCTGGTCGCATTCCTTTGTAAGTTTTTTTTTTAGTATCTCCACCAAACGGAGTTTGCATAGATTAATTGATCATTGCTGTCTGTTAACATAGATTAATTGATCATTGCTGTCTGTTAACATAGATTAATTGATCATTGCTGTCTGTTAACATAGATTAATTGATCATTGCTGTCTGTTAACATAGATTAATTGATCATTGCTGTCTGTTAACATAGATTAATTGATCATTGCTGTCTGTTAACATAGATTAATTGATCATTGCTGTCTGTTAACATAGATTAATTGATCATTGCTGTCTGTTAACATAGATTAATTGATCATTGCTGTCTGTTAACATAGATTAATTGATCATTGCTGTCTGTTAACATAGATTAATTGATCATTGCTCTGTTAACAGATTAATTGATCATTGCTGTCTGTTAACATAGATTAATTGATCATTGCTGTCTGTTAACATAGATTAATTGATTATTGCTGTCTGTTAACATAGATTAATTGATCATTGCTGTCTGATAACATAGATTAATTGATCATTGCTGTCTGTTAACATAGATTAATTGATCATTGCTCTGTTAACAGATTAATTGATCATTGCTGTCTGTTAACATAGATTAATTGATCATTGCTGTCTGTTAACATAGATTAATTGATCATTGCTGTCTGTTAACATAGATTAATTGATCATTGCTGTCTGTTAACATAGATTAATTGATCATTGCTGTCTGTTACATAGATTAATTGATCATTGCTGTCTGTTAACATAGATTAATTGATCATTGCTGTCTGTTAACATAGATTAAGTGATCATTGCTCTGTTAACAGATTAATTGATCATTGCTGTCTGTTAACATAGATTAATTGATCATTGCTGTCTGTTAACATAGATTAATTGATTATTGCTGTCTGTTAACATAGATTAATTGATCATTGCTGTCTGATAACATAGATTAATTGATCATTGCTGTCTGTTAACATAGATTAATTGATCATTGCTCTGTTAACAGATTAATTGATCATTGCTGTCTGTTAACATAGATTAATTGATCATTGCTGTCTGTTAACATAGATTAATTGATCATTGCTGTCTGTTAACATAGATTAATTGATCATTGCTGTCTGTTAACATAGATTAATTGATCATTGCTGTCTGTTAACATAGATTAATTGATCATTGCTCTGTTACAGATTAATGATCATTGCTGTCTGTTAACATAGATTAATTGATCATTGCTGTCTGTTAACATAGATTAATTGATCATTGCTGTCTGTTAACATAGATTAATTGATCATTGCTGGTCTGTTAACATAGATTAATTGATCATTGCTCTGTTAACAGATTAATTGATCATTGCTGTCTGTTAACATAGATTAATTGATCATTGCTGTCTGTTAACATAGATTAATTGATCATTGCTGTCTGTTAACATAGATTAATTGATCATTGCTCTGTTAACAGATTAATTGATCATTGCTGTCTGTTAACATAGATTAATTGATCATTGCTGTCTGTTAACATAGATTAATTGATTATTGCTGTCTGTTAACATAGATTAATTGATCATTGCTGTCTGATAACATAGATTAATTGATCATTGCTGTCTGTTAACACAGATTAATTGAGCATTGCTGTCTGTTAACATAGATTAATTGATCATTGCTGTCTGTTAACATAGATTAATTGATCATTGCTGTCTGTTAACATAGATTAATTGATCATTGCTGTCTGTTAACATAGATTAATTGATCATTGCTGTCTGTTAACATATCTTCAGATTAATTGATCATTGCTGTCTGTTAACATAGATTAATTGATCATTGCTGTCTGTTAACATATATTAATTGATCATTGCTGTCTGTTAACATAGATTAATTGATCATTGCTGTCTGTTAACATAGATTAATTGATCATTGCTGTCTGTTAACAGATTAATTGATCATTGCTGTCTGTTAACATAGATTAATTGATCATTGCTGTCTGTTAACATAGATTAATTGATCATTGCTGTCTGTTAACATAGATTAATTGATCATTGCTGTCTGTTAACAAGATTTTATAAAAATCTAATGGATGGATAAAGACGAAACTTCGTCAGTACCAGAATAGAAACTATTCACTTTTAGGAATTATAGACTATATCCATCATAATTACACTCCTCTCATAAAAGAAGAGAAGTTTGGCCGATCTCACGATATTCACTCATACATTCTGACTACCTAAGGTATTCACACAAAACAAAAATGGGTATTC
>CM064508.1:34884425-34964006 GCA_032716605.1 Paralithodes platypus
AGATCAGTAGAAAGGTCATTATGGGCGCCATATTGATTCCCAGTCTGTCTCTCATGCTCGATGCAGTCAAATAAATTATATATACAGGGTATATACATATATACCGGTATATATATAATCTTACTAATGGAACATAGCTAGAATAGGCCTACAATATCGTGGTACGGGATACAGTTTAGGTAGGAGCGGGTAGGAGCCTAGATGGCAAGGGGTCCGAGCCTCTTCAACAAAATGCCAGAGAACGTGAGAAACCTGATGGACGTGCCAATGGAAGTCTTCAAGAAAGCCTTGGACAACCATCTCAAGTCGGTGCTTGATCAGCCATGCTTCGCGGGAGTGAGAGCTGCCCCCTCAAATAGCCTGCTGCATCAAACACTGGTAGCAAACATACTCGGGGGGAGCAGCTCTCGTCGAGGCCACTGAAGATGGCCGAAACAACTCAAGGTAGCAGGTAGTGTCCATACGTACATTTAAAGAGGAAACAGAGAGAAGACAATCGAATGTATCGTATCGAGAAGAGGGAAAGAGGAATAGTAGGATGTGAGGAAGGGAACTGCCATATGATGGATAGAGTCGGGGATTATATTACATGCCTGAGCGTAAGGTTTATGTTTAACCCGTCCAGCCCCGGCTAGTTTTGTAATGTTTGTTCACCAGAACCCGGCCGGTTTTCAAATTTTTTTTTTATTCCAGAAACAATAGCGAATGGGTTAGGAATGAAGGAAAAACCACGAAAAACTGCTCAAAAAGCTTAAAGAATGGTCCTACAGAGCCCCCAAAAACGTATTTTACAAGAGTAAAAAATTGAAGGCAATTACCCCAAAAAACCAGGTTATTGCGCGCTCACGCGCACGCACGTGGACTTTGAGAGTTTTCAACCATCGGCACAGTTGCGTGGGATACGTACACAGTTCCCATACAAATCTGAGCCCTCTTGAGTGGCTACACCTGAGGTTACGGTCGGCGCAATTAGGGGGACGCGCCAGGCGCATCTCTGGGGCTGTGCGTTACATACATCGCCGACGCGTCAGGCGCATCGCTGGGGCTGTACGGGTTAATGAGTATTATTACATATGTTTAAACGCCATATGAAGAGGAGCACTTTATTGACAACGTGTTTATATTCATTCTGTCAACTTTTCAAAGTTATTTCAACATACTTGTGTTTACATGTTATAAGGGAAACTACATACATACATCCATACATACATGAAAGAGCAGTAACGGTACACTATTTTATCAAGCACCCCCGCCCAACCCAAGCAAAGGAAAGAACATAACTACAGTAATAGAAGACAGAACAAGTGCCCAAATAGGCTGTACAGTATTCATAACAAGCTATCCTCGTCCAACCCAAGGAAGGGAAAGTATTATACATATCGGACAAGTGTCCGATAGGCGGTACACTATTATAACAAGCTACCCTCGCTCCCTCGCCCTACCCAAGCAACCCACTCACGATCCCAGTGACTCATAATGACTGGCCACATTTACACTCAACGGCAATAATTCAAACTTCAAAGATCAGTATATTGGTTCATTATTAATCCAGTCAAGGAACAGGGCACTTATCTTATGTCATGCTGGCAAACATATAACGATAGCTTAGGAAAGACCTCTGGAAATTAATGGGATATAATTAGTCTCATGTAATACATTGATTCCAATAGGTCCTTCCTATAATAAATATAATGATCTAACTATAGCAGAAATTAAAAGTAGGAAAAGGATCATCTTATTCTGAAAGGCTTAACCCTTTCAGTGTAAGATGGGACCATCTTCTTTTAATGAAGCTTATAGTTGACGATTGTATTTAGCTTAGGGAGGGCTTCTAGGAATTTTAGAGGGATAAAACATTTAATTTAATACTGTAACTTTCACATGTCCTTCCTGAAGAGAATAAAATTGTCTACGGTAATCCAAAAATATAATAAAAGTGGCGTCCTCGCACGACGGCTAAATCGTTAAATCAATAACAAAATAATAAAAACACGCAGACATTGTCGGTTCATAACGAAACAAGAGTGGTTAGTAGAGCTATTAATATTTTCGTCACATGTGTAATCTTATAGAAGAGTCTTGAATTAAATAATAGCCAATTATCTTCAAGTTTAATGTCTGAGGTCCTTTGGTAACCAGGAAAAACAAGTTTATCGTGAATATTGAGATAACTAATTTTACGATTATTATTATAATTAATTGCACACACCCACAAACTATATATATATATATATATATATATATATATATATATATATATATATATATATATATATATATATATATATATATATATATATATATATATATATATATATATATATATATCCACAAAGAGATATCATTTGTACTTTTTGGCCAGTGCTTTTTAGAGTGTACTGGATAAATTAAGCCCGTATATAAGTGTAGTGAGGATGGCCTGAACTCTATAAAAGCATTAAATATACATATAATCGTGACTTGAACACCAAGGGAATCTCTCGACTTGAAAACAACTTTCACGAGACGGTTCGTGGGAGGACGAGTTGTCTTTATATATATATATATATATAAATTTCGTTAAATAATACGAGAGAGAGAGAGAGAGAGAGAGAGAGAGAGAGAGAGAGAGAGAGAGAGAGAGAGAGAGAGAGAGAGAGAGAGAGAGAGAGAGAGAGAGAGAGAGAGAGAGAGATTCAGATTAAAAGATTTTATTTCCACTAAATGTGGTTATTTTTACATAGATGCACTATAGAATAAAATAAACGCAAAATAACATACATAAGTGAAAACATTATCAAAACTATCCCGTGCTAAGAAAAAGGTCAAAGATAGATAAAGCGACATAGAGATAGATAAAGCGACATAGAAATTAAAGAGGGGGGGGGGTCTGATATACTGTAAATTTTAGTGGAACGAGCTATCTTTCAAGTCTACATAAACCAGCCAAAGTTTTGAAGAGGTGATTCCTGTCTCGCAGTTTTATAATGAATATGCAGACATCTGAACTGACATGACTACATCAACACTTCAGTAAATAAAAACTCTGTGTATCGTCCCACACTTGCAACAGAGAACAATGTACGGCCATATTCTAAAATACAGTGACAACAATATGATAAGCAACGTTTGGCTTGTACAATCGCCCAAGATAAAGGGGGTACAAGTTGTCTATAACAATTCTGACACTGACGGAATATTTTGAAACATTCCCTTAACGCCTTACGAGCGGGCCCGTCAGTAACTTCTACTACCCGCCAAGCGGGTGGTTTTACCCTAAACGACCTTGTTTCCGTGCTCTTTTTCATGCATAAACAAGAGCCAGAGCGTAATACAATTATGTATCCCTGAAAGGGCGTTGATTGAGCTTTCCAATGACACCAGAACCATCCTTCTACGACCACGCGTTCTCTTGCAACGATCGTGCAAGACGAAGGGAAAATCCCTAAAATACGGTAATTTCCTTACATAATTCCCTGTGTAGCGAGGCAGTGAGTATGGATGTGTGTGGAGGCGAGGTCAGTTGCCGCGCGGGACCCGTGCCGAACGGTCAGAGCCGACCTACGCTCCTCCCACCGCGCGTCTCTCTCTCAGAGCCAAATATTGCTCAAAATTGCACACCGCCTTAAGTCGGTCCCCGCCACATAGTCCATGGTTCTCTAGCCCGACTTAAGTCCACCCCCGCCAGACAAGGGTTAAATCATATGCCCAATTTAGTGTTTCCCATCAATCAATGTTCACTGTTTCGAGTTTATCATATATAATTGCATTGTTTCGGCAGTTGTACAATACATAGATGCAGCCATCTAGTGCGGTAATAATACAACAACAAAAATTTCAAAGTACCAGTACCCTTCGATATGAAACTCTCGGAGTCTCACAAAAGAAATAAACTTCACAAATGCCTAGACCTGTTATTAGCGCACGCGTGATTAATGCATTACAAAAACAAATATACAATAGAAAAACTGAGTCACGAAGCTACTTTTCAAGGAGGGTAGCCTACAGCAGCAGCCAGTCGAGGATTTAAAAGGAGAATTAATCTATTTGATTTAGGAATTGAACTGTGCAGAATTCTGGGACAATATTTGGAAATGGTGACGAGGAAGTAAATCATTCAATTATATACTGTATATATATTATATATATTGTTTTTATTTTTACAATGCGAATGAGGACTTTTGGAGGTTCCATATCCATTACTCCTAGTGTACAGTATTTGGAAGGGCAACGTAAATGGAAATGCATTGAATACTCAAGGTTTTAGTGGAGATAGTTGCAACTAAATATTTAATAAATACTATAATAGAACAGGGCACTGAATACGATTTTCATAAGTGCTTGACTAATTTGGTGATGACACGTTTACAACTCCTTCAGAATACGAAGACGGTGTCTTAATTATATTTGTGTTAACATTAAGCGATTCCATGCAAGTTAAGGGGGCCCACCTCGCTTTTTTTCTCTGTCACTCCCTCTCTGTTTGGCTCTTATCCATTCGGCCCCATTCAGCCTACTGTTTTAAGACGTTTACCTCCATCCAGGAGTCAATGTTTTCCTGGCGAGCGGTAGCAAGCCAGCGTAATAATCTATGTTTTGACAGCAAGCCAAATTTGTACATTTTTTGATAGAAAAATGTCTCCGGCGAAGCCGTATTTCTCCATACAATGCTGACTTGCTATTGCTCGCCAGGAAGAAATCGACACCTGGATGGGGATAAGTCTTAAAACAGTTGGCTGAATGGGGCCGAATGGATACAAGCCAAACAGAGAGGGAGTGAAAGAGAGAACAAAAAGCGAGGTGGGACCCCTTAACTTGCATGGAATCGCTTAATGTTAACAAAAATATAATTAAGAAACCGTCTTCGTATCCTGAAGGGGTTGTAAACGTGTCATCACCAAATTAGTCAAGCCAGAGAAAGAGAGAAAAGGAAAGAAAGATAAAAAGTAGGTGACCCCCTTAAGAAGGATAGATCTATAGTAATCAATAGGCTAAATACTAACTACTGGTACCACAATTAATTCTTGAGCTGAATAAAATTGTCTAATGTTAGCGAACTTAAATGCAAGAATGCTTCATGGAATACCGTACCGTACTGAAGGCATGAATTATAAAGTGACACATTATATATTATATTTAGATCTAGGGCAGTAACTTGTTTTAGTCCATCAATCAATTGTTCAGTGTAACGCCAGAATTTGCATTGTAGGTTATATCCCGACACAAATTTAAAGAAACTGAGAAATGGTCCGAACTGTGAACAAAAATAACTTACTCTACCTGTGTGCAGAAATGAGGGGAGGGTAAAACGGAGTCACCTTGTGTAAGACTGTGTGAGAGCGTGTATACAGTATGTGTAAGTGTATGTGTGGTATTGGAACAGGTGTACAGCAGGTGTTTTGGGGGGCTGACTCACACGGGCGCACATGTTCACATACCTGCACACGCGCACACAGGAACACTCGAGATTACAGATGTACAAGTGAACACAAACATAACAATTACACATGCACTTCGAGGACACACACACACATAAACAGGAACATTAGAGATTGCAGACGGATTCATTTATTTATTATTATTATTATTATTATTATTATTATTATTATTATTTCCTTTCTATTTATGTATTTATTTTAGTTTTCATTTATTGATATTTTTATTTTATACAGAAGTCATAACTTTCCCAAGAGAGATGGTTATATTTGTTAAGTCTGTCGGATTCGGTGGTTGACAGGTCCACCATCTAGGCGGCTTGTATTTTTTACACGTCTATTCCAAGGCTCAAACCCACACACTACTATGAAGTTGGATCCCAGTCTGACGTGTTTATCGATGATGCCACTCAGCTGAGATTACAGATGCACACGTAAATACAATAACACACACACACACACACACACACACACACACACACACACACACATCGATATAATGACTGTATTATTATGGGGATCTGGAGAAAGCAGCCTTGTAACCCTTACTTGGCCTACCCCTTACTTGATTTTGCAGGTAACTTGTATACAGCAGACCCCCTCTCACCATCAACTACAGTCACCAAGGATTGCTTCAGGTCATACCTTACCAATAAATACTCAGGGTAACTCCATCACTTTAATCAATCAATCAATCAATCAATCAATCAATCAATCAATCAATCAATCAATTAATCTCTCCCTCTCTCCCATGCACACCATAACCCACACAATAGGCCATGCACTTCCCAATCACACACACACACACACATCTTAACCCACATAATATACCATGCACTTCCCAATCACACACCCACACACACACACACACACACCTTAACCCACATGATATACCATGCACTTCCCAATCACACACACACACACACACACACACACCTTAACCCACATGATATACCATGCACTTCCCAATCCGCCACCTGACCTCCTCTGCACCCACCCACACCCCCTCGTGAGCACCATGCAGTATGTAGGTTAGGGGTCATGAACTCTCTGTGTGTGTGTGTGTGTGTGGGTGTATATGTGTGGGTGTATATGTGTGTGTGTGCGCGAGCGAGCGTGCGTGCGTTCCTGCGTGTGTGATTATTTGTTTTGTATTCCTTATATTAAAGACGAACATCAATGATTTATTTATTTTTGTTGTTGCTGTTTTCATTGAGTACCATAAGGTAATTAATTAGTGGAGAAGACCTTTTTGATTTGTCGCCTAATATTTAGAAACCGAGCTAACAATTGTCATGCAGTTACATAGGACAGACTATAGTCTATTCGCTGTAAGTAGGCGAGAAATCATGACCTCTAACCTTTGTAACTCAAAAACGACAAAAGTAATCGAGCTAATATTACTACCATTTGGGAAGAGTCAGTCAAGGAACAGATGTGGAAATTTACAGCCAATTTGCTCTAGCTATTTTTGAGTTACAGAGGATAGAGATTATGATTTCTCGCCTACTTACAGTGAATAAACTAGTCATTTCGTAAGCGGTGGTCCAAACAATAATAATAGCAAAAAAGATAAATGTATTACTACAAGGCCTAACCACAAAAAAAAATATATATATATATATATACCGTATATATATATATATAATAAAAGAAAACAAAACAGCAAACCAATAAATGAATAAATATAAAAGTAGTTATATTAATCCACTTTTCTATATATTTTGTGCATTGGTTGCTATATATATTGGCACTAATGTTTAAAATACAACTAATCTAATTACTCATCTTATGGGTACCGTACCGAAATGTTAACCTTTTCACTACCGGTGATGTATTTTGTTTTAGTTTAGCTACATTTAGGCGATTTTATGAAGCTTCGGAAGGATATGTGGGGGCTAGAAGGATTAATTGAGATAGTCTGCAGCATTTTAATATGCAGACGTCCTTTCTAAGCTGTATAAAATCAGCAAATAGTTGCCAGAATATAATGAATAGGACGTCACCGGTACTGAATGGGTTACTATTGATACCACATACACTTTGGTTAGTCTAATATATGTGTGTGTGTGTGTGTGTGTGTGTGTGTGTGTGTGTGTGTGTGTGTGTGTGTGTGTGTGTGTGTGTGTGTGTGTGTGTGTGTGTGTGTGTGTGTGTGTGTGCGTCCTTTCTGTTTGTTTATATGCATAGGAGTTCTTGTGTGTTTGTTCTTTTTGTTTCTGTGTATGTGTGTGTATATATGAGTATTTGTGTTTTTATCTTTGCTTCTGTGTATGTCAACATATGTGTGCGCGCATCTGTTTACAAACGTACATGACCGTGACCCCATATAATATTTCCTTCTGACCTCGCCCCTCCCACCTTACACGAGAGAGAGAGAGAGAGAGAGAGAGAGAGAGAGAGAGAGAGAGAGAGAGAGAGAGAGAGAGAGAGATTTGATTTTGCCCCGAGGGGCGAGTTTATTGAGCAGCGCCCCCCATCCTGTGAGGGGACAACCACTAGTAAGGCGATACATACTGCTCAAAGAGCCATTATTCCACTGAAACAACAGCATCGTCGTCTGGTTACATTCATATTTGTGTTTATAAATCAGGTTGGCATTATTCAGATGTGTTATTATAGTTCCCTCATTTAATTGTCACATGGTCTGTATATACGTATCTCTAAAAAAAAAAAAAAAAAAAAAAAAAGCAAGCAAGCTTGTAGTGACTGAATTATTAATTGACAGGTTGTAAATAATAGCACTACAGAACTAGTGCAATCGTATGAGGAGACTATTCATATTTTCATTACATCAATGGTTATTGAGATCATAGTTAGCTGAATACAATTATTGTCAAGAATTGATTAAACACCGAATGAAGCTTCAAATAATGCACTCGTTTCCAGGGACTACCACTCGGAGAGAACATTGAAGTCAAACGGTCGTAGAGAGAGAGAGAGAGAGAGAGAGAGAGAGAGAGAGAGAGAGAGAGAGAGAGAGAGAGAGAGCGAGAGCGAGCGAGAGCGAGAGAGAGAGAGAGAGAGAGAGAGAGAGAGAGAGAGAGAGAAGGGGGGGGGGGAACAAATGGACGGGATAGTGAAGGATATAAACACTGGGAAGAAAGAAAATAAGAAAGAGAGCAAAACAGAAAGGGGGAGGGATGGAGGATAGGGATGAAAGGATGACAAGGAACACTAATTGTATCAAGGAAATATATTAAATACATGAGTGACTGGAGAAACAGTAAACACAAATACAAAATATAACAGGGAAAGCAGGGAGGATAAGAATAATAAAAATAATACCTAAAATTGGATGATTACATCACTTGCGATATTTTCTTATACATGCCTATTAGTGTGTGTGTGTGTGTGTGTGTGTGTGTGTGTCTGTGTGTGCGCGCGCGCGCGCGTGGAAATTTACCAATCCTATGCAAACAATTGAGAAATAAGAATAAAATCGCCTGATGTCTGCCAGAACATAATTAAAAGTACGCCATCGCAATGAAAGGGTTGAGCAATAGGATACAGCACATACCATCTAGTGTGAGAGTGAGGAAGTGTACAGCTCCACCTGAATCAATATTTATTCTAGCCTACCCCTCAAAAAATGACCACCACCACTTCGATGACTTGCTACGCTCAACATTTCAACCAAACGTTACCTTCAAATTGACCACATCTCATAATATAATGCCGCAATATACATTAAAATATTAAAGTGTGCAGTACAGAACACAGACTAAGAAAACGGGTGCATAAAAAAAAAAATATATATATATATATATATATATATATATATATATATATATATATATATATATATTATGGGGAAGTCAATCGGCATCAATCCAACCTCATTACTTATTACTGTATAGTAAATGAATTACTAAGGCTACAAGTTATACACACACACTGTATAGTGGGGTCACATCACCTCAATCGAACCTCTCGACGGGTAAAATAGAGAATGCATTAATAAGGCAACGAAATAAATACATACCATATTGGATTGGTACCGTAACAGTTTTAGATATGCGGAATAGGCTACCGAGTGCTATAGTAGGATCAAGCACGATAGAGAGTTCCAAGATAAAATTAGATAGGGATATGGACGAGATGGGTTGGGTGTACAAAATATCTGCCTTGTGTGGGCCAATCGACTCTCTGTAGACTCTCGTTTTCTTATGTTCTCATTTTACATTGGAGTCACATCACCTCAAACCAAACAAACCCATTCAGCCAGAGTACGGTATTCCATGCAAGATAATACACATAGGCCTACAGTACAATATATCCACACAGACAGGTAGGTGCATACATAGGCCTACATACTAAACTCACTAACTCACACACTCACTCAAACTCTCTCTCTCTGCTCACGAGATTGTTACAGCAAATCGTGATATAAACTAGAAATCATACCTCGCCACTTACGACTCCAACCCTCTCATCTGGTCTTCCACATCAGCATTATCACTTGGCCACGTGCTGAATCAAATCTCTCTCTCTCTCTCTCTCTCTCTCTCTCTCTCTCTCTCTCTCTCTTTACCCGTTGAGAATGTTACATAATACTGCAACAAATCGTGACACAAACTAGAAACTATACCTCACCTCTCACGATTCAAAGTTCTTACAAATCATCATTATCACTCTCACTCACTCACACACACACACACACACACACACACACACATTCTCTCTCACTCTACCTCAAACACTCACTCACTCTCCCACACACTTACACTCACTCTATCACACACACACACGCTCGCTCTCTCTCTCTCTCTCTCTCTCTCTCTCTCTCTCTCTCTCTCTCTCTCTCTCTCTCTCTCTCTCTCTCTCTCTCTCTCTCTCTCTCTCTCTCTCAAATCGTGACAAAGTAGACTACACCTGGCCTCTCACAACTCCAGCACCCCTCATTTCTTCTTCCACATCAACATTATCGCTTCGGCCACGTGGTGAAACTATCGCTAGTGACGCAAACTTCATGAACGAAAATAGCTCCGTCGAAGGTCTGGCAATTTAACACCTGGGAGTTTAAGGCTATAAGGAAGTTCCAGCTGTGCAGACATCGACACTAAGGCCAAACTACAAGCTAGACTAGACGCAATCCATTGGGCGAGTGTCTAACACCAGTGAATTCCCTGATAAACATGTTTCTTCGTACATGTAGTATTGTAAATAACGCTCGTATTCCCTCATACAATCCCTCATACCTACCTGTGTAGGTGAGACACAAATAGAAACAGTGAGGGAAGCCAGACGAATGAAACAGGAGTTCCAGCAGCTTATCACATGCCTATGAGGCTTCTCCTGGGTATTCCCCTGCTCGATTGGTGTCTAGAATCTCCCCATATAGGCTACAGTATATATATGAGGCAGTCTGTCAATTCATCCATATCCATCTTCTTTTTATAGTGTATATATACATCATATACCTGCACATCTTCACTCGACTGTACAATATATATATAGTAGTATATAATTATATACATCCGTCTGTTTGTCTGCCTACCCGCACTTTCTAGCCAATTAGACCTACTGGTACCTATCCATATCTATCTATCTATGTTTGTTTACCTATATTTATCTACCAATCTCTCCCCTCAGTGAAGCAAGCCAGAGATGCAAATAGAGCAGTACGAAACCCCGACAAAAACGCACCCCATCTATTTCGCAATCTTGCCCCAAAACATCCACTTAATCAGGGTTCTTGGTCTCTATAGGTCTTTTCACGCGCAAGTATTTTTTAGCTATGGTCGCTTCAACTATATTCAAATTTCAGAATCCTTTCACCCATACGATTGCTTAACCCAACTTAACATAACAGGCTGGCAAACGAGACTATTTAATATCAGTCATAATATAGAGTTTCTTCTTTTTATCACTTAATTAATATGTGTCACAGTTTTTGTCTTTGGAAGTTATAACATAACCAAAACACTGCAAATATGACTTATTATTATTATTCTGTATTCCTTCTCATTTGCATACCAGTCTTTAAAAATCATAAAATTTACTCTGCCTTAACTGTAACCTATGAAAATCAAGGCCGGCTATTGTATGTAAAACAAGGTCAATGATTTCAAAGTACAGTATCAAAGCAAATATGTAAACAATTAATACATAAATCATATAATTATTTACTTGCTCATTATATTTGTGTGTATTTTAAAGATTAAATCCTCGATGACCATATATTTATACTGTAATAAAATATAATAACTAAACATAACACCTTTGATTGCATTATGTGATTAAATCAAACCCAGCCTTGCTTTAAAGTGAAAGCAAGCATCATTTGTGGGCGAGAATGGCGAAGGGGCATGTATAGGAAGTGACTCACCACCCTGCCCTTGTAGACTAAAGACTTTCCCCCTAGGTCGTCTTGCGCCTACGGCCTCGCACGACATAATTGGCCAAGATATTACTGTCGAAGATACTTTCATTGCAATTTTGAAACCTGGTTGATTGATTGGACACAGACACATACACACACACACAGCCCGTAGCCTAGTAGGTAGAGCTCTCGTCTCACACACGAGGGGTCGGGGGTTCAATCCCCGGCCGGGCGGAGACAAATTGGGCTTGTCTCCTTTCATGTGTTAGCCTCAGTTCACCTAGCTGTAAATAGGTACCTGGAATAAGTGGACGACGTTGTGACGTCCCATCTGGGGTTGGCAAAAATGGTACAAGGCGAGATGGGTATCATATGGTTCACCTAAGCTGATGGCTACCTAAGCCTTCGGGTGAGACGGTACCGTCTATAGTGAGAATGGTACCATACAGATCCACCCTAAGCCTTCGTTTCCGATGTCGCCAATTGGCTAAAATACAGACTACACACACATCCACAGCCATTCCAACAGTACATAAAACACTTAACATGCATTTCACGCAATACATTCCCAGTTAAGGAGGCGCGATAATAATGAGCTTAGCTCGCATTGCGTGGATTCCCCTTGACTAACTGAGTAACTTAATTTCCTTCTTTATATATAAATTGTCAAGAACCATGTTAATGTTGATGTAAGCAAGCACTTTGCAATAGAGAATTCGAATTGCACTAAAAGGGAAGGTTATAATCTAAACGCCATTCATTCACATATAATAATGCAATACATTTATTGTTCAACACAGTGGTTATCTTCTATAATATAATACTTAATATTGATATATAATGCGGTACCGGTACAGTTCAAACAATTGCTTATCATATTATTTATACCTAGCCTGGAGATACATTGAGATCCAGTGACCAGTCCCTTTCCTAACCCCATACCTTCCTTACCCAATAGCCTACCTACCTAACCTTCAACAACCAGCCTAGTGAGTATCAGTAGAGCTGTTGTTACTTGCATGCTTTTGTATCCCCCCATTAACCCAGCCCATCGTAATATTAATGTAATCAACTACCTGACCTATCTTTAACATGAGGGGCACTCGGTAGAGCGCAAACCTCCACCTACTCTGGCTGCTTCTTTAAAAGTAATATCATAGGCCTACATTTTCTTCTGGATCTGGGTTCCAGGATATGATCCGAATCACCTCCTAAATTGAATAAATTCTTCATGGACACATATCCTATCTGCCCAACAAATTACATGAAAATTGTATCACTTCCTAAATTGAATAACTTCTTCCTTGGCGCATATCCTATCTGCCCCCCAAATTTCGTAAAAATCGGTTCATAGCACATAGCCTATATCATCTGCCCACCAAATTTCGTGAAAATCTTCGGATTGCCTCCTAAATTGAAATTCTTCCTCAGCGCATATTCTACCTGCCCACCAAGTTCCGTTAAAATCAGTTAATAACTTTGTGAGATACGGTATCTTATTTACAGACAAACAAACAACACACAGAGGCGAAGACATAACCTCCGTCCAACTTCATTGGCGGATGTAATTAAGACAGTACCATACAGCTCTAGTCAATTCATTAACACTATCTGGTCTGACATCTTGTGGGTAATTAGTGATATGCTTAATTAATATTGAGGATTTTTCTTGTGTTTGCCATTTTCGAGCAATGTATTTTAGTTTGTCCCCCTAGGCTCACACTATAAAATGCCCACCCAGACACCATTCAAGCTAAATTTGTTAATTTTTCAACAGAACAAAAACAAAATTACGTTACAGGCTCCCTTACAGCTCGGCCAGAAAAAAATAGACACATGAATGGAGTGAAGGGTCTCATTATCCCCAAACTAATGGCGTGAAACGTCTTAAAATCTCCAGACTAGTGTAGACCATCCTCAGACCTTATAGGGTTAAGATAAGTCTAGAAATTGTGTCCTAATAAAGGTAAAAACCGTCTGATAATATACTTCCTAATGTACATTTAAAAGCCGATCCAGTGACACACACACACTAAACTAAACTATATATACTGTGCGGAACATTATTTTGGCAAGTTATATTCGTTAGGACGAACTTTTAGGAGTTAGAGGGTTAATCGAGATCATTTTTATCCCCTACGATTCCTGCCGATTCTTCCTAGACTACATAAAATTGCCTTAAAAGGATAATTATATCTAGGGTTTTTTCCTGTAACCCCCCCCCCCCTGTCTCTCTCCCTCATGTTAAGCCCCATTAGTATTCAGATTTTTGACGTTCGGCCCATTAGTTTGGCAATTTTTTATTTTTCGCCCCATTTCCTAGTCAATATTAACACCTTTCGTGCCATTTAGGAGTAGATTTTTTCCTGGCGAGCGGTAGCGAGCCTGTATTTTAGGACGACCCGGCCATGTGACTTCGGTTAGACCCCATCTCTGTGACGTCACTCAGTAAAGCCTTATAGAGAACATCTACATCTTTTTATGAAGGGAAAGGGAAGGAAAAAATTCAGTAGGGTGCGCTACGTGCGAAGGTTAATTGGAACACACACACACACACACACACACACACACACACACACACACACACACACACACACACTACACTAATTCTAACGCATAATCAAATTTGTAATAAGACTAGATGGAAGAACTAAAGATAAGCTTTATATATATACTGTAGAATAAGTAGATCGCCTTAGTTATCAGTGGAAATTAGGCCTGTTGTCTATTTGTCTTCACCACACTTCTCGACAATGGCTACCCGGTACTGATATTAGTTTGTCATTCTTAAGGGGACACATTGTTTTTTTGGCCTAAAAATTAATTCATTCATAAATTCTTAGTTTCCTCGCTAGACATCCTACAAATTAAAAAAAAAAAAAAACATCCCCCCCCTCAAGATAATTTGTAAATTTTTCGGTAGAAAAATGTCCCGGCCGAAGGCCGATTCCTCTTACAATTACAGGCTCGCTATCGCTCGCCAGGAAAAAATCGACACCTAAATGGCACGATAGGTCTTAAAATTGATAACAAATAGGACGAAAGGTCTTACAATCGCCAAACAAATGGGCCGAACGTCTAAAAGTCTCAAAACTAATGAGACTAAACACGAGGGAGAAAGGGGACCAGAAAAACGACCGTCTCCCCTTAATTTAACGGTATTATATCACGGCATTGTGAATTAGTGGTTCTTGTTCTTATGGTTCTTAAAGGCATTGTGATATATCAGCGCTTGGTTCGATCTGCCAACATTTTCACATTCTCAAGTTAAATTAATGTTCTATTAATGGTTTAGTTTTGTCAGTACACACGCATGCACGCACCACACACGTACAAATACACACACAAACACACACACGGGTTATATATTAAACAAAAGGAGATAAGATACTTCAACTACTACACATCAGATGTTTTTTTTGTTAGCTACATAAAAACTACACAAAAACACCCACATAAAAACATATTTATAAAAAACATTTACACATCTAAGACAAAAGTAAAAACGTACACTTTCGGTACTGTACAAAAAAAAAAAAAAAAAAAAAAAAAAAAAAAAAAACTCTTGACCTCCTTTGCATCCCTCCCTTCCTTTCTCCACACTCCATTAACCACGTACACCCCGGCAAAGCACAGTCGAGACCAACAGTCACCAAACACAGACTCACAACTTTGACTTAGGGACAACTTTCACTCCAGGATTTAAGTGATATATTCTCCAACTCACCTGGAGTAAATTTGAGTAAACGTGATTTGTTCGGGTGTTTTATGGATTTTCCCCCGTTATGACTAGAACAAAATATGGGTCTACAAACAAACACACATTATATATATATATATATATATATATATATATATATATATATATATATATATATATATATATATATATATATATACTGTAAATATATATATATATTTTTTTTTCCCCGATATCGCAAGATATACCAGTATTATATTTATATATGTAT
This sequence comes from Paralithodes platypus, assembly GCA_032716605.1. Classification (NCBI taxonomy): domain Eukaryota; kingdom Metazoa; phylum Arthropoda; class Malacostraca; order Decapoda; family Lithodidae; genus Paralithodes; species Paralithodes platypus. Next base: position 34,900,136 of record CM064508.1, read on the forward strand.
GGGGAGGCAAAACTACCTGTGACGTATGCCTCCCCCAGAGTTGAAACAATGACAGGCCCAAAATCAAAGAATGTTTGAGCTAAAAATGTCTGGACACACTGAGTTTGAAGCAATTTAAGTCATAGGATGAGGGAAAGATCGATTCAGGGAGAGAGTTCCAGAGCTCAGCTGTTGAATAGAAGAGAGATTGGAAGTATCGTTTAATTCTTGGGTTGGAGAGCTGCAGAGTAGGGGTGGGATTGTGTTGCAAGACGGGTACTACGTACGCTACGTAGAGGTGGTGGTATACACTGAGAGAGCTCTGAGGAACACTGATTATTATAATAGCAATAGAATAGTGAGAGGGATGCAAAATTGCAGCAAAGAGAGAGAGATTGCAGAGAATGGGTGAGTGGACACGAGTCAATGAGACGAAAGGCTTTATTTTCCACTTTGTCTAGAAGTGCTGTGTGAGAGGATCCTCCCTACCCATGCGAACATTACTCAATACATGGACACACTGTACATAGCAAGAAGCTGTGAAGGGGTGAAGAACCCCTTGAGGCAGTTGAGCACACCCAGTCTCTGGTAAGCCATTTTAGCAAGAGTGGTAATATGGTGTTTCCAAGAGAGATCAGAAGAAAAAGAGACACCGAGAATACTGAGAGAAGATGAAGGGTTGATTTTTGTATTGTTGAAGTATAAGGGATAGTCCTCAGTGTTGTACAGAACTCCTATCCGACAGTTTGCCTCTAATAAAACAGGAACTCTAATCTAGCGTCCCACTATCTTATCCACGCTAAATACCAGTACATCTGTCAAAGTCACCTGATAACACTTAGAAAGGTGTTGGTGTTGGTGTTGGATTAAGGGGGAAGTGGCTATTTTTTGTTTTGGTATATATATTCATTAATTCATTTATTACTTAGTTTCCTCGCTAGACTCCATCAAGATTAAAACAAACAAAAACAAAAAACTTGACTCTCCTTCAAGATAAATGTTTACATTTTTCGGGAGAAAAATGTCCCAGCCAATGGCCGGTTCCTCTTAAAACTTACAGGCTCACTATCGCTCGACACCTAAATGGCACGGAAGGTCTTAACATTAACAACGAAATGGAGTGAAAGGTGATAAAATTGTCAAACTAATGGGGCTAAACACGAGGGAATAGGGGGTCCAAAAAATAACAACCCCCCCCCCCCTTTTTAAGATAACATAGAAGAAAATGATAAAGGTCCGTACAGAAACAAGGTACCGGTAGTACAGGAGGTGAAACAGAAGATGGTGGTAGAGAATAAAGGTATATAGTATATAGTATACTGTAGTGTTGTTTGTTGTTGTGTTAGTGTTGTGGATTAGTCGGTGTATCATGTGAGAGCCCTCAAAAACAATCCTCAGGTCAGGTGAAAGGATTGAGGCAATTTGAGGGATAAGTCTTTACAGCGGCACCACATATTCACTTTTCGAATAGTGTTGATAGGGGAGAAGGGGTGTTGGAGAGATAGGAAGCTGTTGGAGTGGCTTTGTTATGTGTGTGTTATTAGTGTGTAACTGTGTATACATCGTCGAGGTGTCCCCCAACTGGGTGCGAGCATGTCCTAAGCGGCTCAGAGAGGACCGACAGGACCCACTCTGCGCTTTAAAATAACAGCACTCTTCCTTAACCCCATCAGTAAGATGACGCCTTACTTTAAATTATTCTGTCCTTATTAGACTATCTTATTCGGCTTAGAACGAACATGTCGAAGACAAGGACAAATCGTCAAATGAAAACGTATACGGTTTGTGGGGATTGTATTTACCCTCGGAGTCCAAGAGGTCAAATATAAGCTAAAGAAAATAGTCTATTGTTAATCAGTATATGATGAACATTACGTCATCGTGCGGAAGGGGTTAATGTTCGCCGTCTTGTTCCTATCATCAGGAAGTGTTCGCGTATTTATGATCACGACTGTGCGGTAGCGCTAATAAGTCTCATCTGTCATTACGTTTGGCTCTATCTGTCCTGTATTAATGTATATCAGATGTTGAATAGGGTGGCTTAGTGTAGAAAACTGTTTGTATAACTCACTCGAAATGAAGAAATCCTGTTTAGATATTGCTGATACAAATTAGAGAACAAAATATACTTGGTGCCGAGCAATAACTTATTAGGCTGACTGTACCTGCACCTATTTTCTCTGGCTCTTAGGACTACCGTACCAGTACTTCAACATTCTGTTTACTTTGATACGGTACCTTACTGTGATATCCACGACTCAGTCCTATAATAACACTTACGGGTTTGGTGAACTGCAGAAAACGATACCGGGTGCAGACGGCTTCCTTACCTTGGTTCTGGAAAGATAAAAGAGAGTCCGTTTAGATATTTTGTTTTAGAAAGATAAAAAGATAATAAGTTAAGATTTTTGTCAATAAAACTTTTGAGGTACGGTATATTTTTTTCTTTTATAGTTTATTCACCTGGCGAAAAATTGAATTACTTACCAAACAAATTATTATATATTTATATATTTATATATATATATATTATTTTTCGTTTTCTTTTGTTAAGAAGTTTAACCAGACCACTGAGCACCCCAAAAGAGCTCCCATAGGGCTGGCCATACAAATGATTTTATGGTTAATGGAAATAGATAAAGTTGCTATTCTACGTCTTATCATTGCTAAGGTTTCATAATTACAGCTGTAATAGCATATTTAGTAACAAAATAAAGATGCGGACGAGGTAATATAATGCCAGCTAAAATGGTTGCTCTTGGGTAGCATTTTTTTTTTTTTTTTTCTATATTCCAACTTACTTCCTCTCGGGCATAGGCTGAGAGCCTTAACATTCACCGCTTTACAATGAACAGTGAAGCCCGTGAGGTCTTGTTCCAGTCTAGGGAGTGAGACATGTGAAGCACGTAGAGTACAACGAGCACCTGCCATCTTGCCTTCACATGAGGCACGGTGCTCACTCATGGCCCGAAACGACCCCATCTCTGAAGCCACCTCGTTCCCGTGCTTCACTGTCTCACCCCCTACACTCGGACTCTCACACTTACACACACACAACGCCACCTGTTGAGCAGATAACTCACCAGGCATTGCACCCCTATAGCATATTTTGAATATGGGAATATTCATACAGTGCTATTTAATCAGGGAACAATGAGGGTATTTTATTGACGTTTCGGTGGGCTTTGTGGTAATGCACTGATACTAGGTACAGCACAAATTCCATCCCAATAATATCTTCCCATTGATACATCGGGATTTGAACCCGGGATGGTAGACGCAAGTTGAAATATGAGAGAGAGAGAGAGAGAGAGAGAGAGAGAGAGTGTGTGTGTGTGTGTGTGTGTGTGTAAAGGATAAATAATGTACAGTATATACAAATATTATATACATCCCATACAAACATACCCATATTAATGTACAATATATACACCACATACAAAAAGACTAAATAAATATATACATGGATACAAACAATATTTCAAAACACTTGCGAAAGACCGGTTATCTTAGGCCTGAAGGAAATACGAGATAGTGAAAGTGAGGAGAGAGAGAGAGAGAGAGAGAGAGAGAGAGAGAGAGAGAGAGAGAGAGAGAGAGAGAGAGAGAGAGAGAGAGAGAGAGAGAGAGAGAGAGAGAGAGAGAGAGAGAGTCTCTAGTTTGCCGGTCTAAGAGCTTTCTATCCTATTCATAGTGCGGCCGTGACGTCAGGTCACGTGACAATAATAAACAAACCAGTACCTGGCCCTATGGTATGGGGCTGCCGCGCGCTTTTACACAAAAGAGACTGGTCAAGTTTGTGTTGTTTTAGCACACACGGACAAAACAATGTGCTTTTGTATTGATTTCAAACAATCAAAGATGTAAGGAAAATATATTAAGGAAACAATAACAAGCTTCAAAGCAGTAACATAAAACAATATGATGAATAGATGATAAGACTGAATATTGAGCTCTCTCCTTTAATATGTGTGGATGTTTGGATTATTATGAACATATCATAAGTAATTTTACCCAAATATATATAGGCCTTATTTCATTCATAAAACTACAGATGCATGCAGTACCTATCAGACGGCAACGGTCAATAAGAGTAAATGTTTTTTTATTATTTTGTATATAAAGCGCAAAGCTCTTTATCATCCATCGCCGTCTGGAAACTGTCTAATATCTTCTTGTATAAGGACTAGGCTTAACAATTATCTGTACTGATATTTATTGTCTCATATTACACAATATATTTGTATACACTTTATGTTTATCGATATATTAGGGAGGTAACCGCAATTCACGGTAAAGCGTATACCATTAGCCTACACTAGATTACCGTATCCTATGCAAAGCCAACTGAAAACAAAAGATTAATAGGACACCAACAATCTATTAACCACATTAATGATGTATATGCAATGTCTGTTATGGTGGATGGGTGAGGGTAGGGCAGAATTTTCATGTGTTTTCGACCATTCCATTCTTACACAAGATATGTTTATATCAATCTATTTTACCTTCCATAATGAGAGACAATACGATTCATCACGAAGTGTAGCCTACCGGAAGATATATAACAAACGTATATATTATATACTAAATGAAGAGACAAGGAATAATCGTGTGTCTTTAGACCTCTTCATATAGATTAAAATGTAGGTTAAGGTACATATACGGTACAAGTATATCGTTTACTTCAACAGACACATTCCATGATAAATAACATAAGGAACAAAGCACAATGTAAGGCATTGATCTTGGTACAATGGCAAAGCTGCTAGATGTAAAGTAAGTACCGGTAATAAAACGAAACATATGAAAAGAGTTAATTAGGCTATGCCCAACATTACCGGTATCTATCAACTGAAAATATACATATTTTATAATCCATATTTTATTAATTTCACCCCAACATACTGTATGCCAATTTTGTGAATAGGTCATTTATATAATATGCTTACGTGTCGGATAAATTGCGTCTATATATGCAGGGAAATTTAGACTAAATTAAGTAGTCTCGTTGGCAATATAAGCAAAATCCATCATAGTTTTACCATTTTAATGCAGCAAAATTATATAAATCTGAACTTGGCTCTTTTGCCAACCATTGGCGTGCAACAATATCAAACCCACCAAACCTACCTAAGAATTAACTTAACTAACGGTTTATTTGAGGAGGTTTAAGCAAAGTCCGTTGTATAAATATGTTACCTTCCATAATAGGAGAATATACGATTTATCATGGTTTGTCGGTTGAAGCAAAACTATATACCTGGTACCGGTACCGTTTATGGACATACCTTACCTACATTATGATCCATGTGAAGTGGTCTAAAATTCTGGTGTAAAATTCGTCAATTTACAGTTAGTATTTTTAAGTCTAGCCCATATATAAGGTGATATTTGGTGTAGGTTTTAACTTTTGCACTTGTTTGACATCAAATGTTGATTAAAATCCAAACTCGATCGGTTATATTTTGTCAACTCGGGTATTTCTATGGTTGCGGGATTTTTGCGGGTAGAGGGTATTACAATAAGCTAAATACATCGGAGATTTGACCATTTTAATTAACTAAACCTGTATTATGCATCACTGAAATTATAAGTAGGCCTAGCCTATGTACCGGTAGATTGTGTTACGTGCCTTTAACCCCTTCTGTACCGGTGATGTACTTATCATTATATTCTGGCCACTATTTGACGATTTTGTACAGCTTAGGAAGGACGTCTACTCCTTACAAGGCTACAGCCTATCTCAATTAATCCTTTTAGATATCATATATCCTTCCCAAGCTTAGACAAAATCGTCTAAATGTAGCTGAAATCAAATACAAAAAGACGTCACCGGTAAAGAAGGGGTTAATATTATGTTCTCAAAGATTTCTGTACGGTATTCATGCGCAGTTCTGCTGTTGTAACAAGGCTTATAATCTGTATAGTATCTCTAATTTCCAAAACCTAGACATTATTTGATCTTTCTCTCTCTCTCTCTCTCTCTCTCTCTCTATATATATATATATATATATATATATATATATATATATATATATATATATATATATATATATATATATATAAACAATACAAAACATATATTACAGAAAGGAAGTGAGTAATGGAATGTTGGTGTCTTATAACAAACTTTTGTTTTCTGCTTCGCCTTCGCTCGCATAGTAATCATTAAAAATATATACGGAAAACGGATGTCAACATACTACTGTATGGTGTAAAATTATAAAATCGACATGTAAATAATGATAATACAGTATTTAAGTTAGCCCAGTATATAAGGAGATATAGTCGGTGTTGTTCACTCTTCATACACCCTGCTTTTATCACAAGGCAGTAATAAATCTTCCTTGTCGTAATTTGCCTCTATTTTAACCTAGGGACCCTCCCCCTTCAGAACACTAAGAATGTATGGCGATAACTCAATTTCCATAGTGTTCACGTTAGACACGGCATTACGAGCATATAAAGTAGAAACCGATTCAATCGCATAGAGTTCAACGTGTTTATTTACTTGGGAGTAGCGGGCCAATGATGCCCCACGCCGTCTGGTGGAGAAATCGGAACTAACCCCGTGCACACTATGGTATATACGCGGGATCAGCAACTGATAAAACCTTCAGCCCACTTATATGACAATAGTTCCAACTGATTCACTTGTGCGATCGTCATTATTAAAACCTTTGTTGAGAATAAAATAAATAATTACTACAAGAGGAGATATTGGACACAGTTGCAAGAGCCAATCAGATGGAATTATCATTGACATATACTGTAGGTTGGCCGAGTAGTTGAAGCCAAGTGTATAATCCTGCACCCAAAACCCCTGCACATCATGCTAACCAAGGGAAGGGCAGCTGTCTGTTTATCCCACAACGAACTCTACTAAACCAAGGAAGGGACTTACAACACAAAAGGAAAACTACAATTCTTATATGCAAGGAACATTTTAGAATTCGTGACACAAAGAAACTCCAATTGTATCTTGCAGGCAGCAAAACGTAAAATATATTAACACAGGGACATAATGCCAGTCGACAATAAACATACACACCCATAGCCTAGGTTACACGCACACACACACACAAGGTTCATGCATTGTTTAGCCGATGTCAACACGCACTCTATGTCCATTATGTAATTAAAAGGTCTAGTACTTGGGAATAATTGTGTACCTTTTAATGTTTTCAGTTGTGCACAATAAACGTATACAATAAAATTAATAAATAAATAAATATATACATCACTCAGTTACACTCTCTCTCTCTCTCACACACACATTATATATGTATCTATGTATCTATGTATGTATGTATGTATGTATGTGTATATATATACAGTATATATATATATATATATATATATATATATATATATATATATATATATATATATATATATATATATATATATATACTGTATATATATATGTATGCTATAATATAAATATTTACATAAGAAAACCCAAAAACAGTCATACACATAATCACAAACACACACAAATCGTACTCACTGTAAACATACCTTACGCGCGCGCACACACACACGCGCACACACACACAAACACACACATAATTTAACACAAACACACATATACCACACATTAACAGTTGTTGTCTATATATGATCTTGCACGACCACCATCCTCTAAAACAGCTGCAGCAACAAGAACACACTTGCTTATCTAAGGTTATAATCCAAGGTTTAAACGGCTTAAATGGACCCTGGCAATTTATAATTGAATTTCCTAGCCACCGATTAAACGAATATATCGTTTTTTAGTTGGCATAGGCTACAATAAGAATACAAAATCAATCACACACAAAACAAATTTCACACAAGCACAAATGTTCACTCAAAACACGCGTATTTTCTCACACAAACACTAATACGTACTCACTGTTAACCCTCACATACACACAAATACACACATATCCACAGCTGTGCTCTATAATTGATCTTGCACCACCACCATCCTCTAATACAGCTGCAGTAACAAGAGCACACGTGGTTATCGTAGGTTCTAATCCAAGGTTTAAAAAAAAAAAAAAAAAAAAAAAAAAAAAATTAAAAGGCTTTGATGGATCCTGATAAAATATTATTGAAAGTCACGATGCCACTTCTCTAGCCACCAATCAAACGAATGTGCATGTTTTAGTTGGTGTGTAAGAAACATATCAAATAAATAACACATGCATACATTTTCATGTTCAATAAAACACAAATATCCACGCAGTCAAACACGTATGTCCGCACACAGTTCACAAACACACATTTTTACACACAAACACACATACTGTTAACCATCACATACACACACATATCAACAGTTATTCTCTATAATAGTTGATCTTGCACCACCATCATCTCAACCAGCTGCAGACCCCCTACTCCCTCGCATTTGGTCCCATTACTTATATGATTTTAAGACTTTTCGCCCCATTTTTTCCCCGTTTAGGTGTCGATTTGGGAATAGCCAGTCAAGGAATAGATGTGGAAATTTACAGCCAATTTGTTCCAGCCCTTTTTGAGTTACAGAGGATAGAGGTCATGATTTCTCGCCTAGCCTACTTACAGCGAATAGACTATCTAGGCTATATACTCACTTTAAGGGGAAGTATTTGGGCTTTTATCTGAATCCCCGTCTCCCTTAGGTTTAGCCCCGTTAGTTACGATATTTGAAGACGTTCGCTCCATTATGTTGGCGATTTTATGACCATTCGCCCCATTACTTTGTCAATATTGAGTTGTATAGCAAATTAGTCCTGTAAGACAACCCCACTATTTGTACTTCCATACTTTAAATCAATGTGTATACAAATTAATGCGGTCAACTGTACCACACTAAATTGTGTTTTTTGTTTCATCTCCTGGGAGTGAATGTAAATTAATGTGGCCAACTGTACCGGTACCTCATAATATTGGGTTTGTATCTCCTGGGAGAAGGCTATATCAAAAGTAATGTACCCAACTGTACCTCACATGGGTTTTTAGCTCCTTGTGTTTTGTGTTTTCCTGTTCTTGCTCTGTCTTGAGTCGGCCGCCCCCAAGAAAATACAAACAAAGAACAAAATAATAAAATAGATAAAAATTAAAATTAAAAACTAGGAAAAGTGGGGATTGGGCCTGAGCATATAGATAGAGTATATACAAATGAATGTACCCAACTGTGCCTCACAATGTTGGGTTTTATCTCCTAATATAACAACTTATATACAATTATCCGCTAAAAGTGCTCGTGTGACACCAGCATTAGGATAGGTTATTCAGACTTGTACTATTTTGACTTGAGTAAGGTAATCAACACGAAATATACTTTTTATATTTTTGTCCAATTTCTTTCATACCAGCTACTTAGAAATCAAGGTTAAACTACTGCAAGGCAAGCACTTGGTTTCAGCCCAGTTGCACAAGCATAAAATATGAATGCACTCGGCTAAAACAGATAACTTTTATCTTAACTGGTACAAAGAAAATAGATAAGATAGCTAGCTTATCACACATTGGTTCTGTGAAATCAACTTATCGTACTTTTAGCTCCAAATCTCTCTCTCTCTCTCTCTCTCTCTCTCTCTCTCTCTCTCTCTCTCTCGAAATAATTAGCTAAAATTTAGCCAAACATTTACATAAGATTTCCGGTACCTAAAGAACGATGCAGGGAAAACACCGTCAATGAGGTATCAGAACGAAATTCAGAAAACACTTGATCTGCACTATATATTCCACTAACTGTTTCGAAGAAAAGCCTGTTATCAACAGACGATGTTATTCAGATTATGATACACTTGTGAGTAAGACAGTTTATTGATATTTTTTAACCCTTTCTAATTCTTACCTAGAAATCCTTCCGAAATTGCAAATCACTCAAAGACAACTATTATATAATATTTAATTGCTACCCATGACTACTCAAGGATTAAAATAGCCCCATGACATGATAAGGAACCTTAAGATAATGGTTCTTACAATTAATTATCCAAACACATTTACCGGTTCTTCAGTGGGATTATCGGTACAGTATCAGTTACTTTTTGTACGATTTACATATATTTCCATAAATATAGACCACACAGACCTTACGATCCAAACGAGGTGATCAGGACTTAATTAATGAAGAGATAGTAAATCCCCAACTAAAGTTGAAAGAAACGGGGCATTATTGTCATTTAGGCCCGGGGTTTAAGCTGTCGATTTCATCGACCATAATAGAGTAGCTGCATTGTATAGTACCGGTATACTACATGCCAATATGTTTCATTCATGCGGGAGATGCGTAATAAGCGAAATATAAAAAAACAAATAGGTAAAGGTTAGTCTTGTATCTCAAGTGCAAAGTACGAGGGACACGTACTACCTGGTAATCTACATTTTATTAATTTCACCACAAAACCAAACACCTCCAATAAAATTTATGAAACCATACATGTGGTTAAGTTTTGTAGGCTATCCGACGTACTTGGTACTATAGTCCGTTCATTCTAGGTTGGGCAAAAATCGTAACCTTAGCTAACAACCTAACCTGAGCAGGTCTTACCATTGATATAGAGGATAACAATATACTGAACATACGGTGGAAAAGTGAAAACATTAGTGAACTGATTCGAAGATGGCTGCCTTTCTTGCCTCCACCCATATTTAACCCACACAGTCTAATGAAAAATAACAAATTTGCGGCGGTAATGGCATATATTGCTGTGAATAACACTAAGTCAAAGCTATAGAAAACACATAGAAAGTTATATCCTAAACGTGACCTATATTATATAATTTCCATAGTCTGTTTTAAGCTAACGGCAAATTAAGTACCTTAGCAACTGATTTACAGCTATAGAAGTGGAAAATATGAAACTACCGTACTGTCTCTGCATCATCATAATACCAATTTCTCATATTAACAATATACGGTACTTCACTATTAAATCATTGTAATAGCCCAGTAATCAAGATGAGGACATGACAATTAACCGGAAATTGGACAAAACTGACTATAATAAAGGGCATTAATCAATATCCCAACAATCAGTATAACAATATTCAAACATCCACTTACTCATGAGAACTCGAGACCCCGAACAATGCCTCGAACTTTTCAGAAACCACTATATTTTATAATATGTATTGGTCGATAATTCAACAACTATTTTTTTCAGGGACCGAGGACAATATTTCGCGTGTGTGTTTATCGCCTCAAGCTCTGGGTGAAACTGATAAGAATTGAGGTCTTGGAAAATTCATTAGCTTCGTGTCAGTTTATCAGTTGAAGCTGTCGAAAAGCGGATTGACACAGGCACTTTTTATCACAATTTTTATCTTCAACTCTTGTGTTCGAATCATCTGGTGAGTGGCTTTATATGTAGAAGATATCATTGTTAATCTGATTCAAAAGCTTACACTTGGTCAATGACGTCATCCAAGTTCAACAAGTCTATCTATCTATCTATCTATATAAGGGAGAGATGTATCCTTATTAGGATTCGAACCCACTCCCTCAGCTATGTTCATGAGAGTTTGGCACCGTATCCACTCGACCATCCGCTCAAGGTTGGATACCGCGCCCAACTATCACAAACATACCTGAGTGAGTGGGTTCAAATCCTGGTCAGGACCCTCTCACCCAACCTGTCCGACATTATGATTACCCATAAGGAAGTTCGAGCTGTAGACGTCGATATTTAACATATATAGTAAAGAAATTTGGGTTTGTCATGGATGAAAATTACATTGACTCTTGAATTAATGTACGGTACTTATGTGTGAGCTGCAAACGAAATTTTGTTTGCATTGTCGCTAATGATTATACAATTTGAATTCCTAATACCAGGTAACCCATACGCAAGTGGTTCATCAATGTGTTTTTGTTTTGTTTTTTTATATGATTGAGGGAGGCAAAAGGCATTACTGCCTATAGCGAGTGCCTCCCCCATAGTTGAAAGAGTGACAGGGCCAAAATCAAGGGACGTTCGAGCCAAAATGCCTGGACACACGGAGTTTGAAGCAATTTAAGTCATAGGAAGAGGGAAAGACTGATTCTGGGAGAGAGTTCCAGAGCTCAGCTGTTGAGTAGAAGAAAGTTTGAGAGTAACGTTTCACTCTTGGGTTGGAGAGTTGCACAGAGTAGGGGTGGGATTGAGTTGCAAGACGGGTACCACGTGCCCTACGTAAAGGAGGTGGTATGCACTGGGATAGCTCTGAGGAACACTGATTATTATAGTAGCGATAGAATAGCGAGAGAGATGCAACATTGCGGCGGAGAGAGAGAGAGACTGCAGAGAGTTGGTGAGTGGACGGGAGTTAATGATACGAAAGGCCTTCCTTTCAACTTTGTCCAGGAGAGCGGTGTGAGAGGAACCTCCCCACACATGTGAACAATACTCAATACAAGGGTGCACTATGCCCCTGTACAGAGCAAGAAGCTGTGCAGGGGAAAAGAACCCCCTAAGGCGGTTGAGCACACCGAGCTTCTGGGAGGCTGCCTTAGCAAGACTGGTAATATGGTCCTTCCAAATGAGAGCAGAAGAAAAAGAGACACCAAGAATATTGAGAGAAGATGAAGGGTTGATTTTTGTATTGTTGAAGAATAAGGGATAGTCCGCTGAGAGATCCTGACGGGTAGATAGATGGAGAAATTGGGTTATGGAAGCATTAAAGTTAACAAGGTTTTCTCTGCCCTAATTGGAAATAGTATTTAGATCAGAATTTAAGAGTTCTATGGCTTCATTACGTTTGTCGTTGAGGAATTGCTGGCTGGGGCGTTCTGAAAAACTAATGGAGTAGTGTAAGGTTGAGTCGTCTGCGTATGAATGGATGGGAATTAAGGTACAGTTAAGGAGATCATTTATAAAAATTAGAAAGAGAATAGGAGATAGGACAGAGCCCTGAGGAACACCGGAGCTTATAGGGTGAGGAAGTGAACAATGGCCGTCCACAACCGCGGCTATGGAACGGCCGGAAAGGAAATTAGAGACAAAGGCACAGATGGAGGGATAGAAACCGAAGGAGGGTAGTTTAGAAATTAAAGATTTATGCCAGACTCTATCGAAGGCTTTCGATATGTCTAGTGCAATAGAAAAAGTGTGCTTCGTATACCGTCACACACACACACACACACACACACACACACTCACTCACTCACTCACTCTCTCTCTCTCTCTCTCTCTCAGTTGTCGGGTCTCGTCTACAGCAGGTTCTCTTCATCAGTGGGGGTTAATAATTCCCCGGATATAGGCTACTGTTACCGTAACCCTTTTATCAAACGTTATCAAGGTTTTAATCTCACGTCCGCTCGCTTTCATCACCTGGGCTGCTCACATAGACTATTTATTTAATTGTGTAACTATCCTCATTATAATATTATGTACACTACTATCGTCACTATCACCATTATATTAGATAGTACTATCAACACTATTACCAACCGTCACTATTAACACTATTACCAACCGTCACTATTAACACTATACCGTTGCACTAAACTATTGTACTATACCGTTCCTATCATACTATTATATATATATATATATATATATATATATATAAAGGGCACTTTCTGTCTGTTTGTTCACGAACTACTCCATCAGTTTTCAAGATGGAGAGCCCATACTTGGCATGCATACTAAGGGGGTGCCAGAATAGGTTTTAAGCCACTGACTCCCCAGGGAAGGGGGCCTTCTCTCCCCCAACTTCCTCAGTTTTCAAGATGAAGAGCCCATACTTTGCATGCATACTAGGGGGTGCCAGAATAGGTTTTAAGCGAATATTGCTTTGTCCCCTCACCCTCAGGGGGGAGGCGATTGCCTCAGTTTTCAAGATATATACCGGTATATATATATATATATATATATATATATATATACACTAGTCACTATTACTATCATGCACTCTGCCGTTACTAGGCTACTATCATAACTATCACTATATCCTATTACCACTTTATTTAATGTTACGGAGTTTTTAATCTCACATCCTCTCTCTCTCTCTCCTTCCCAATACCGGCGTTGCTCACATCAACAAACATGTACCGGTAACCCTTTTAGTTGTTAGGATGCTTTTCTTCGTTTTATTCTGGCTAACTTTAGACGATATGAGTCAGTTTTGGAAGGTTCTCTAGTAATTAAAGGGGTAACCTCGATCTCAAATAACCTTTCTTCTCCCGCAGATTTTCCTTTAGCTCAATAAAATCGTCAAATAATTGCCAACTTAGTATGAAGAAACGTGTCCTCGTATCCAGAAAGGGTTATTAACGTCACTACTAATACATATTTTTTGTTCTGTCTATGAAGGAGACAAAAGGCAGGTTGTCTGTAAGGAGTGTCTCCTCCAAAGCCGACAGGGCCGAATTTAAGGGACGTTGGGGTCAAAATGCCTGGACACATGCAATTTAAAGCAGTTTAAGTCATAGGATGAAGGAAAGATTGATTGAGGGAGAGTGTTCCAGAGTTAACTTGTTGAGTAGAAGAAATAATGAGCAATGTTGACAATTCTTGGGTTGGAGAGCTGGACAGTGTCACTACTATTACTATACTTATGTACTATTCCCACTATTGTCGCTTCTTACCGTACTATTGTCACTACTATCAACAACATTTACTATCGTCAATATATACTATAATTACCATCATATGCCGTATTACCATTATCATAACACTACCGGTATCATTATAATTACAATGATATAATAATCCATTTTGAGGTTGAATCAAAATTATCTGCATTCAGATAAATGTATTTTGTTGTGGCTAATACCGGTAACCTGCGGTATGTACATTATTATATGTATTGTTTTTTATATAACTACCTCTGTGTGTGTGTGTGTGTGTGTGTGTGTGTGTGTGTGTGTGTTGGATTGCTAAGATCGAGTCTTACGTTAGTGCTTCGATATTTATGGTAGAAGAGTTTTAAGTATTAACCAAATGTGTTTATGTTAATATATTAACTATATTTCCAATGAGGAACGAGGTAAAATAGCCTATATACGTGTCTTTTCAAGAGATATTACTTTCAAAAGGCTCAGCTTTTATCGTATACACCATGTATTCTTTTATTTATATAATTTCAATTACAACTCAATATACAAGTATATAATACGGTCTATTGTGTTAACTATACTGAAAGTGCAGACTAGAAATAATTATAATATCTTATTTTGGGTTAGCTATAAGAGTAGACAATAAATAATAATGATGTCTTAAGTTAGGCTATACTGTAAGTGCAGACATGAACTAGCAATCTCTTACGTTGGGTTAGCTATAAGTGCAGATAATAAATAACAACAATCTCTTCCAATATTCCTGTATATGTGTATAAATGTCAGGGAACCGGAAACCATCAGAGCAGAGAGGGTATGAACTTTTAACTCAGGTCAGAGATAGAGTGCATGACCACACCCATCAGATGTATTACTTTAGTATTTATTGGTTCATATATATATTTACTTACTTATTACCGGTACTAATATTTATCCTCCCGAGGCCTCCATCACGCTTAAAAATAGCATCCTCAAGATTCTCAATCTGTACATTTTTCGGTAGAAAAATTTCTCGGCCGAAGGCCGATTCCTCCAAATTTACAGGCTCGCTACCGCTCGCCAGGAAAAAATTGACACCTAAATTGCAAGAAACCCCTTAATATTGACAAAGAAATGGGCGAAAGGGCTTAAAATCGACAAACTAATGGGGGCGAACGTCTTAGTATCTCCAAACTGATGTATCTAAACATGAGGGAGAAGGGGGTTAATAATAACGACACACCTCCCCTTAACTCACGTCAGAGATAGAGTGCCTGACCACACCCATGAGGCGGAGTCACACCAACGATATTTCCGACAAATGTTGTTTTGGCAATTCGGTCTGATAGCTTCTGAATATAATGTTGATAAGTCAATAAGAATACCATCACTTAAACTAATCTACCTAATAAGAATGCCATCACTTAATATAATTTATCTAATAATAATTTTATCACTTGAAATAATCTACCTAATAAGAATCCTATCACTCAATATAATCTATAATAAGAATCCTATCACTTGAAATAATCTACCTAATAAGAATCCTATCACTTAATATAATCTATAATAAGCATCCTATCACTTGAAATAATCTACCTAATAAGAATCCTATCACTTAATATAATCTATAATAAGAATCCTATCACTTGAAATAATCTACCTAATAAGAATCCTATCACTTAATATAATCTATAATAAGAATCCTATCACTTGAAATAATCTACCTAATAAGAATCCTATCACTTAATATAATCTATAATAAGAATCCTATCACTTGAAATAATCTACCTAATAAGAATCCTATCACTTGAAATAATCTACCTAATAAGAATCCTATCACTTGAAATAATCTACCTAATAAGAATCCTATCACTTGAAATAATCTACCTAATAAGAATCCTATCACTTGAAATAATCTACCTAATAAGAATCCTATCACTTGAAATAATCTACCTAATAAGAATCCTATCACTTGAAATAATCTACTTAATAAGAATCCTATCACTTGAAATAATCTACTTAATAAGAATCCAATCACTTAAAATATTCTATCTAATAAGAATCCTATCATTTAAACTAATTTACCCTATTCTTGTTGCCGACACTATAGCAAACTAATCCAAAATATTACCATGAACAAAGTTGCCATCAAATACCGACAGTAAAAAACGTTCGTGAGACTCTTCGCGAGATTCGACATTCACTTACCCAGCGGACACCCAAACGTCACTCTATTCTAATCAAATGAAAACCTGGACAAGACAGCCTAAAGTACACTCGGATGCAATAGTCTCTAGCCCACTCATAAATATTCGTGGATTTAACTTTTTTTGTCCTATGTATATGAAGGGGACAAACGGCAGGCTGCCTATGACGAGTGTCTCTCACAAAGCCAAACCGTTAAGGGGAAGTTTTTGGTATTTTCTGGACCTTCTCCCTCAACTGTACACCATGTCCCAAACTGAAGCCCAGGATTTTAGTTTACTCCCTAGACCTCATCAAACTTTAAATACAAAAATAAAAACACACTTCCAAAAACCCCCCCTTCGAGATAAATTTGTATTTTTTTCGGTAGAAAAATGTGCCTGCCGAAGACCAGTTCCTCCTAAATTACAGGCTCACTGTCGATAGCCAGGAATTTTTTTTACATCAAAATGGCAAGATAAGTCTTAATATTGGCAAAAAAATTAGGCGTAAGGTCTTAAAATCACCAAACTAATATGGCAAACGTCTTAAAATCTCAAAACTAATGGGGTTAAACATGAGGGAGGGGGGTCCAGAAAAAAACAAGTAACAATCTCCCCTTAAGGAATACCGATCTGCAGTGCGGCGATGACAAGAGTGGTGTAATAATCCGCTGGGTCATGAGTCGTCCACGTAGAGGGTGTTATACTGTTGGTAATAGTAGTCTGTGTAGCTCCATAAACACTCGACCACTATACTTAACCCCTTCAAGATTATGATGTGTATTAACCCCTTGAGGATTTCGACCACTTGAGGATTTGACCCCCCTCCTTTTTTTTTTTTAATCCCTTGAGGATTTTGACCCCCATGATGATTTTAACCCCTTGAGGATTTTGACCCCTTGAGGATTTTGACCCATATTATCCCCTTGAGGATTATGACCCCTTGAGGATTATGACCCCTTGAGGATTATAACCCCTTGAGGATTATGACCCCTTGAGGATTATAACCCCTTGAGGATTATGACCCCTTGAGGATTTGACTCCATGAGGATTTTGATCCCTAGATAATGTTTAACCCTCTGAGGTTTTGACGTCATGAGGATTTTGACCCCTTGAGGTTTTTGACCACTTGAGGATTTTGACCCCTTGAGGATTTTGACCCCGTGAGGAGTTTGACCCTGTGAGGATTTTGACGCGTATTACCCCCTTGAGGATTTATGACACAGCCCGGAGATAACAAGTGGACTGTAATCCGCTAGGTCATGAGTCGTCCACGTAGAGGGTATTATGCGGTTTGTAATAATAGTCTTTGCAGCTCCACAAACACCAGCCCAGTGTACCTAACCCCTTCACCACCATAACAATATTTTCATCATATTTTGGTTAAGTTTATAAGCTACCTATACGATTAAAATAAAATACGATCTCAATAAAACCTCTCAGTAACACAAGTCCTGCTTAAACTGCATATAATCATCTAATTTTAACCAGAATCAAAGGTAAAAAGGAATCATGGTGCTGAAGGGGTCGACCCCTTGAGGCTTATAACGCATTTTGACAGTTTATTATGGTTATCATTAGACGATTTTTATGCAAAGTAGGAAGGGCATATGGAAGTGAGAGGGTTGATAAGCCAGTCTTTACCCTTTTAACTCCCACATATCCTTCCTAAGCTGTATAAAATCACATAATGATAGCCAGAATATAATGTAAAAACGTGCCATAATGCTCAAGGTCAACATTATTTCACCAATATATATATATATATATATATATATATATATATATATATATATATATATATATATATATATATATATATATATATATATATATATAAGGTATTTTGCACTGGTCTTGAAATCTAGACTGAATATAGCTACAATTAGGTGACTTAGCCTATATACTTAAAAAGTTACCTCATAAACTGACAGACGAGTGTTGAGTGAAAAGACACTCACTGGCTCATCATGTACAGTTGACCACATTAATTTGCATACACTTTGCTTTTATGTATGAAAGGGAAATTAGTATTATTGAATTCGAAGTGTTTATCATGCAATACCGGTAGTTAAACATGACCAATTAACGGTTTTATGATAAATTATTGTTGTAAGTCAATCACAGTTTCCTCACATACATACAAACATGGCGTGGATACAAACTAATGTAGCCAACTGTAAAATATCCTGCAGTGATATGTATTACAAATTGTCGACTAAATCTGACACTCTAATATTTTGAAACATCTCATGCGCCCCATTTTTCGAGTCAAATTTCCTACAATCAATAATTAATCAGTGTACTAAATTGATCATAAAGTACCGTACTTTATTTTACTCAAACCAATGATATGCGAATAGTGATTTATGTTAATGAACCGTACTGAATTATGAAACTAAGTACAGTGTAATATAATTTAAATAGCCTACAAATATATCCTCTCTTCCTAAATAAAAATTCGAACCCATGATCTCAAGATGAATAATAAAGGGTGTCAAACGAAAGTCGACTTCATATTTTTTTGTTTTTATTGTTTGTGTAAAGCTAAACTTATGGTATATACTGTAGTTCAAATTATGTCATTAGAAGTGACAAAATGACCAAAACAATACTATTTCTTGTTAACTTTCTCGTATTCCTTTTCATACTCATTCAAGTCTTCAAACAAATTTCTCCGGTTTGACACCCTAAACGCCCCGTACTAAAACCACTTAGCCACGACCAATAAAGAAAAGTAAATAAGAATAATAAAAGCAAATAAAAGTAACAACTGTATGAAGTCCACCAGAGGGTGAGCGGACAATTCAACCAATAGACCACGCCAACCAATAGCTCTCAACCACGGCCAGTTCAACCAATAGTATATGGTTAGGTCAGGTTAGTTTAAGTTAGATGGCCATTATATGTGAAAATGGGTCCAAACGATCAAACTCCGAAACAGCCACATCCAACCCGGCCACAATCCTGAACGAGGGGACGATACTTAAGGCTATCCCTCAACATCATCATCATCACCATCATCAAACAGTCCCGGGTAGGTTAAGCTAGAATAGGTTAGCCTTGGGTAGGTTAAGTCAGATTATATTAGATAAGGTTAGGTTAAGTCAAGTCTGGTTAGGTTAGGTAAGATTAGGTTTAGTAGCGGCAGGTGAAATTGCGTAAGATTAGGTTAGGATTTTGTGGTCGTATTGACATGAGACCATATAAGTGGTCAAATTGAGTAGAATTAGGTTAGGAGGTTGTGGTCGTTTCGGCTGTGGCCGTTTTGACATAAGACAATAATAGTTGGCATTGGCTTAAATGGCCTACTGGTTGAGTTGTTTGGGACCCCAGGAGAGACTGGGGCGTATATGCAACAGTGCCCACATTCACTTACTCTACATCATGTCATGTTAGCTATTCTAGTCGTTTAAACCAGTTCCTAGTACGGTACCTTTGCTGTTGTCCTTTGTACATATATCAATTCCGCACCATATTTTATAACTTGCTCTTTTTACAGTTACGGTACCCTAATAATGTTCTAATTATTTTTCCATACACTAAATAATATAGCCCAGCCCCACCTTATCTCTTATATATATATATATATATATATATATATATATATATATATATATATATATATATATATAATCTAATTTATTAATTTCACTCCCAACACAAAACACTCCCCACTTAATGTAATTAATATTTAATACTAAAGCCCCTTTCTACCCGTGCAGGGGGCTCACAAATGTTAAATATACACTGGACATATTGAACATTTAATTGTAACATAAATTATACACATATTTCTAATTTGCCATACATTTTTTTCTGTATTGCTCTCCTTTTCTTTAATATCCCCCTCTATCTCTCTTATCTGCCCTGCTTTTGCATAAGTTCAACAACTATATTTACTGTACTCTCCACCTATTATGTATCTAACCCATAATGTTTCCATTATCATTATTATTTATAACATTACTATTTAATTTTTTGCATTTGTCTATTTATTGATATATTTGTTTTTTAAATTCCTCCTAGCCCTTTTCTTCTTTGCTAGCTGTGTATCTTGATCTTTCCATCACCCTGTTCCGATAAGCGTTCCGTATTCCTTTTCCCCTCCTTCCGTATAGTTTTCATTATGGTCTTCTTTCACTTCTTTCCCTTTCTCTCTCTACTCCCAGCATAATTCACTCCATACCCTCCATAACTTATATTGATTAATCTACATATTGTGTTCTGCATCTATGTTTCGCCTTTAATACTTCTTCCCCTGCTGTCTTCCTTTCCAGTCCCTCGATTGTCTATTATTCTTCTTCCTCCTCTACATCATCAGCATCTTGGTCAAATAAACTCAGAAAAGTTAACAGAATAAATATAAACACCATATGAGGAGAAGCACTTTATTGACAACGTTTCGTATACCGTATAGCTTCATCAGGTCAAACGATTTGGCCTGATGAAGCTATAAGGGAAACGTCAATAAAGTGCTCCTCCCCATATTATTCATTATCATCCTATTCATTATTATCATCATCGCCATTGTCTTTTCATCAACTTCATAATAACTTTCTTATCAGCTTATCACAAACATAATCATCCCCTTAAATCATTATCATATTCACACCATTATTTATTATCATTATCTTTATCTAAATTTTCATCTTCATTATCACTCATCATCAACCTCTCCATCTACATCACCTCCTTCCTCTCACAAAAATATTCTTAATCATCATCATCTAGTCATCTTCTTTCAAACCCTTCCCCTAAGTCTGATCTCTGCCCAGCAACCAACCCCTGTCCTTCGCTTTCTCTCTCTCTTACTCTCACATTTCAAGTGGTGAAGACTACTCCTACGTCACCACCACCACTATCATTATTCTCCACTACAACCACCACCATTATTCTCCTCCACAACCACCACCATTATTCTCCACCACCACAACAACCACCATTATTCTCCACCACCACAACCACCACCATTATTCTCCACCACCATTATTCACTACAACCACCACCATTATTCTCCTCCACAACCACCACCATTATTCTCCACCACCACAACAACCACCATTATTCTCCACCACCACAACCACCACCATTATTCTCCACCACCATTATTCTCCTTCACCACAATCACAACCATTATTCTCCACCAACACAACCACCACCATTATTCTCCTTCACCACAATCACAACCATTATTCTACAACACAACCACCACCATTATTCTCCACCACCATTATTCTCCTTCACCACAATCACAACCATTATTCTCCACCAACACAACCACCACCATTATTCTCCTTCACCACAATCACAACCATTATTCTCCTCCACCACAACCTCCATCATTATTCTCCACCACAACCACCATTATTCTCCACTATCACAACCACCACCATTATCCTCCACCACCATTATTCTCCACCACCACAACCACCACCATTATTCTCCTTCACCACAATCACAACCATTATTCTCCACCAACACAACCACCACCATTATTCTCCTTCACCACAATCACAACCATTATTCTCCACCAATACAACCACCACCATTATTCTCCTTCACCACAATCACAACCATTATTCTCCTCCACCACAACCACCATCATTATTCTCCACCACAACCACCACCACAACCACCATCATTATTCTCCACCACCACAACCACCACCATTATTCTCCACCACAACCACCAGGTATTCGTTTTTTATTGGACCCCTACTCCCTCATGCTTAGCCCCATAAATTTTGAAATTTTAAGACGTCCGGCACATTAGTTTGGCGATCTTATTAACACCTTTCGCCCCATTCCGTTGTCAATTTGAAGACGTTTCGTGCAATTTAGGTGTCGATATTTCCTGGCAAGCGATAGCGAGCCTGTAATTTTAAGAGGAACCGGCCTTCGGCTGGAACATTTTTCTACCGAAAAATGTACAAATTTATCATGAAGGGGGGTCTAGGGGGTATTTTTCTAAGCTTGATGGAGGTCTAGCGAGGAAACTAAGAAATAAATAAATTAATAGACCAAAATACCGGCCACTATCCCCTTAAAGGTGGGTGTGCATGCTATTATTTTCCTCCACAATCATTACCGGCAGTGTGCACTATAGCTTTTGGTGCAATATTTTCTGCTACAATGGCTTAATTATTTATATAATGGCCAAAATAGGATATGGGTGACACTTTTCTGGATTCGGAGTTTACGCGCTCTGATGACGTATGCCCAGGAACACAACAAGCTCTTCTGACAGGTGGAAATAGAGGATAGTGACAGTAGTTCCGATTCGTTTGCCAATACTGAGGGTGATAACCGTGATTATGGCAAAGAACCTCAAGTGATGAATATTGGTGGTGTCCAGGCTTATATGTATGAACCTGTAGGACGAGATCCAGCAGGAGAGGAGGGAGAAGCAGCTGTGATTACCGCCCGCCTTGTTTACACTACTCGGAGCCGCGGCGGACGCTAGCGATCATGTCCCCGTCTATTTTGACTGCATTTGGATACAATAATGAAAGCCCGCCCCTCACGCCTCCATGACTTATTGTCATCATCATATACATTGCCAACAGGGTGCAAATAACAGAAAAAATCGCCGTAAAAATAGACGGGAACTTAAACCGCGGCGATCGATTTTTTTTTTTTTTTTTAGCCTAGTTGCTAGTAGTTGAATTTCAGCCAATACATTTCTTTAGCCTAGGTTAGGCCATATCCATCGACACTGACTGTATAATTTGGGCTAGGCTTAAGTTAGCCCATATTATCCACTCTCCTGACTCCTGAAATTGGCAAGCACGTATGGGTGGGAGGGTGGGGGGAAGGTAGAAGGGTAATTGACTGTGTTACAAATATGGAGCCGATTGGTGAGGTAGTTTCGCCACCACGGATTTTCATTTTTTTATGTGATGATCTACGGATAGGCTGGAAGTGGGTGGTGGGAGGAAGTTGGGGTTGTGGTGGGGGGAAGACAGAAGGGTAGGGGACTTGTCACACAAATATGGAACCAATTGGTGCAGTCATTTCGCCGCCACATATTTTCCTTTTTTTCCTTTGTGATGGCCTGATGCGGTGACCCATGGTCGGCGAGTGGATTGGGGGAGGGGGTTGGGGTGGTGATGGCAAGACGCCAGAAGGGTAAGGTACCATGTGGTAGAAATATGAAAGCTATAGGTGCAGTCGTTTCGCTGCTACGATTTTTTTTCGGCGAGTCCGTATATATACGGACCTGGCACTGGGCGTGACAAGACCCCAGTCCGTATAGGCCAGCATTTCCCAACCTGGGGGAAATTTGAAGCTACCAGGGGGGAAATAATTACATGATTACACTGCCTACTACTACTACTACTAGCAATAACAAAATAAAATCTCGGAGATGGATTTTCTCATGCCCGAGAGAGAGAGAGAGATAGAGATATAGGCAATCAGCGGGTGCATCTAGCCATACCCATACTCCACTGCACTTTATTGTCAAAACATTCATCACGAAAATGTCCATTGCATATGAAGCTTGTTTTGGGCTTTGCCTCCCACACTCTGGTTCTTTGTATAAACTTCACCCATTTGTTACAATGGTATGGATCACTTGGAAACTTGTGTAGTGCTATGTTTGGTCCAGGGATGTTGCTACACCCGAAAACAGCACACCTATTCACCATTTTTGCTATACTTGCTGATGTTTACTTCCCAAATGTTTGCCTGGGCATACGTCACATCCTCACGTGAGTACTAGTTGCAAGGGGTCGCAATTCAATATCTATTTTTGATTTGTTCTCTAATATTGAAGAATAGTTTTGACAAAGGAGTAGTCAGGTTGATTACTGGAGATCTAAACATCTCTTTAAATACATTATAAATTAATTTTAATTTCGGACGCCCCCCCACCAGCGACGCATGTAACGCACAGCCCCAGCGACGCGTCTGACGAGTCACCCTAATTGCTCCGACCATAACCTCAGGTGTAGCCACTCGAGAGGGCTCAGATTTGTATGGGAACTGTGTACGTATCCCATGCAACCGTGCTGATGGTTGAAAACTCTCAAAGTCCACGTGTGTGCGCGTGAACGCGCAATAACCTGGTTTTTTGGGGTAATTGCCTTCAATTTTTTACTCTTGTAAAATACGTTTTCGGGGGCTCTGTAGGACCATTCTTTAAGCTTTTTGAGCGTTTTTTCGTGGTTTTTCCTTCATTCCTAACCCGTTCGCTATTGTTTCTGGAATAAAACAATTTTTTGAAAACCGGCTGGGTTCTGGTGAACAAACAATACAAAACTAGCCGGGGCTCCACGGGTTAAGATCCATCCTTAGTAAGAGGGGGGTATCACACGGGAACTGTTATCGTTAATTTCCGATGGTCAACATTTCTGGAATCTTTTAGCACTGGTATCGGAAACTAAGCTGGAGATGGATTAACCCCTTCTGCACCGGCGACCTCTTTTATAGTTTATTCTAGCTATATTTAGACGATTTTGGGCAGTTTTAAGAAAGATCTGTGGTAGTAAAAAGGGTCAAGTGAGATAGTTCGAAGCCTGTTAATTGCTGGAGGCCCTTTATAAACTGAATAAAATCGTCTAATAGTCGCCAGATTAATGTTAAATTTCAAAAGGACGGCCTCGGTACAGAAGAGGTTAACACTGAGGCTCATGACGCATGTTAACACTTTATTCTGGCTAGAAGGCAAAGGGGTAATAACTATCCCAATCATCCCTCTGACTCACGCAATACCTTCTTAATGGTTCACTTTTTGGGCGTGTTTTGCATGTATTCATTAGTTTTCTAGTTTCCTCCCTAGACCTCCATCAATTAATAAAAAACATCCATTAGATCCCCCTTCTAGATTAATTTGTACATTTGTCGGAAGAAAAACATTCGGCCGGTTCTTCCAACATTACAGGCCCACTATCGTTCGCCAGGGAAAAAATCGACACCAATAGCACGAAAAGTCTAAGTATTGATGATAAAATGGGGCGAAAGGTCTCATAATCGACTAACTAATGGGGCAAACATCTTAACATTTGAAAACTAATGGGGCTAAACATGAGGGAGAAAGTGGTCCAGAAAACCGGCTTAAGCTTAATAAAATCGTTTAGTAATAGCCAAAATAAACTGTCAAAATGCGTCATAATGCTCATAGGGATAACATAAGACTATTGGTGGCAACATTATTAACTCCTTCTGTACTATAGTCTATTCGCTGTAAGTAGGCGAGAAATCATGACCTTTATCCCCTTGTAACTCAAAAAGGGCTAGAGCAAATGGGCTGTAAATTGCCACATCTATTCCTTGACTGACTCTTCCCAAATGGTAGAAATATTAGCTTGATTATTCTAGTGTTTATTTTAGTTAGCCTACAGAGGTTAGTGTTCATGATTTCTCGCCTACTTACAGCGAATAGACTATAGCGACATCTGTATATATTTCTCGCCTACTTACAGCGAATAGACTATAGCGACATCTGTATATATTTCTCGCCTACTTACAGCGAATAGACTATAGCGACATCTGTATATATTTCTCGCCTACTTACAGCGAATAGACTATAGCGACATCTGTATATATTTCTCGCCTACTTACAGCGAATAGACTATAGCGACATCTGTATATATTTCTCGCCTACTTACAGCGAATAGACTATAGCGACATCTTTATATATTTTTCTAGCTACATATAGACGATTTTATAAAGCTTAGGAAGGATAAATGGTAGCTGAAAGGACTAATTGAGATGGTCTGTAGCCCGGTAATGAGTAGACGTCCTTCCTAAGCTGAATGT
The DNA here is from genome assembly GCA_032716605.1 of Paralithodes platypus. NCBI lineage: Eukaryota > Metazoa > Arthropoda > Malacostraca > Decapoda > Lithodidae > Paralithodes > Paralithodes platypus. The sequence goes on from CM064508.1 coordinate 34,926,571, forward strand.
AATCGTTTAATCATTGCCAGAATATAATTAAAACGATGTTACCGGTTCTGAATGGGTTAAGGGGAGATGGGTCGGATTTCTGGTCCCCCTTCTTCCCCCACGTTTAGTCCCATTAGTTTTCAGATTTTATGAAGTTCGACCCATTAGTTTGGCAATTTTAAGACCTTTCGAGTAATAGTAGTTTCGACCCATTCCTTTGTCAATAATAAGACTTGTCATGCCATATATATGTCGATTTTTTCCTGGGAAGCAATAACGAGAATGTATTTTAAGAGGAATCGGCCTTCGGCCGGGACATTTATTTATCTTGAATGAGGGTCTTGGGAGGGTGTTTTTTAAGCTTGATGGAGGACTAGTGAAGAAAAACAAAAGTATTAAAAAGATACATATATGACCAAATACTGTACTGTACGCCCATCCCCTCTTAAGACCCTTTGCCTCATTAGCTGGTAGGTTAGCGTTGGCGATACTGTTGAGGGAGTAAGCGCCCATCTGTGTTACCGGCTTATTTACTCTGGCATACGTTGCTCCCATGTACACTCGACCAAAAAACAATCTTTACGCTAACGCTCTAAACATTCTGGAAGTGGGTCGAAATCTTATGATAATACCTCACAGATGTATGTTTCACCCGATTCATTCCGTTCACACATATTATTTACAGCTCACCAGTGTAAAGATTGTTTTTTGGTCGAGTGTACATTAGGTTAACAAGTGGACAGCAAATCCAAATATTATAAAAATTTACATCTTTTCAAAACCCATCACAAGCAACACCAGGCACCACGTCACACATCCCTCTCTACACCACCAGTACCACTGTACACACTAGAACTATTATGCATATTTTGACCAGAATATACAAGCACTACAATAATATCAAGCCGCAAGCCACATTCCTCTCCACCCACTCATCATCACAATCTCTGCAAACACTACCATGCATAACTTCAATACTTCATCATCCAAAGCACCACACCACACATCTCTCTCACCCTCCACACATCACCATAACACGCCACATCCCTCTCACCACTCCATACATCACTCAAACGTCCCCACATCACTCACGCCATATCTCTCTCACCAATACATACACCAACGCAAGCACACCACACATCCTTCTCACCTCACCATGATTTACTCAAACATCACCACAAGCACCACCCTCTCACCTATCAAACATCACCCTCTAACCACTCCACACATCACCCCAAGCACCACCCTCTCACCACTCCACACATCACCCTCTCACCACTCCACACATCACGCCAAGCACCCCCTCTCACCACTCCACACATCACTCAAACATCACCCTCTCACCACTCCACACATCACGCCAAGCACCCCCCTCTCACCACTCCACACATCACCCCAAGCACCACCCTCTCACCACTCCACACATCACCCTAAGCACCCCCTCTCACCACTCCACACATCACCCCAAGCACAACCCTCTCACCACTCCACACATCACGCCAAGCACCCCCCTCTCACCACTCCACACATCACCCCAAGCACCACCCTCTCACCACTCCACACATCACTCAAACATCACCCCTCCACTCATCACTCACACATCACCCCAAGCACCCACCCTCTCACCACTCCACAGAAGAGGCACTCAAAAACCTCAGCAACAAGTGACTATTATTCAACTATGATAAGATGGCTGGCTAAGTGCATAAACACCACACTCTCAGAGTCTTAACCCCTTCCATTGTATCTTGCTAACATTAAGCCATTGTATTCATGTTAGCAAGGGCCTCTGGAAATGCTATGGGTACAAACTATTTGTATATGAACAATTGGCCTTCAACGGATCCTTCTCATACATAAAAAAATAAATAACAAATCAGAGATAAAAATACTATCTTGATGGCATAATACATAAATGCGCGGAATTTCGGTGTAAGCATCCTAGGTTCGAGTCCTTGGAGTGCCACATGTATTTGTTGATTTTATTAAATGAGTTTAAAAGTAAAGTTGGTTGGTGAAAAAATATTATTAGCCTAAACATAAACACTACTGGTACCGTATCAGCTTCTTTTGATTGTTATGTATTGTTTCCATAAACTAAGATTACTAACACAACACAATTATTGTGTTCAGTCCAGAAAACACGCTAATTTTACACAATCTTGAGTACAGAAATATTTCAATATATTAACTATTTTCCATTATTCTGGCTAACGCTAAGTGATTTTATCAAACCCATAGACATTTCATAGTTAAGGAAATTTAAATTACCTTGGAAATCGCCCTCAGTACAGTTGGCCAAATAAGTCGTGTCGCCTCTGTCATTATGTTTTGCTCGTTGTGTGCTGTATTAATGTTTGTCAAATGTTGAATGTGGTGTGTAAAGATAGGGAACAAGTTTGTATATCTCACTCGAAACGATGAATTAATGCTTAGATAGTGCTGATACCCATTATTGATCGAAATATACTTGGTGCCGCATCATCACTTATTTAGCCAACTGTACAATAGTCATGACGTAAATGATGCTTCATTGTTAATGGCTTAAACATTTCTGAAGGAACTCCCTCGGTACTGCACAATGGAATCTTGTTGTTTTGTATATTCTAGCTAAAGGCGATGTCGCACGAGTGTTTTTCCCGGCAATTTTCTGGGAGCAATTTCGTTTCTCGCACTATTTCGGGGCTATTTTACATTGGTATCGAGAACTAGATTGAAATTAGAATATGTTTGTGGCTTAAACTTATAAAAGTTTAATTATAAACTTACCAGACGATATTATAAGACGTTCACTCCATTAGTTTGGCGTATTCGTCTTATTTCCTAGTCAATTTTTAGACCTTTCGTGCCAATGGGCTTCCTATAGATGCTATAGACTGCAGCACCTTTGAATCCTTTAAACATCGCCTAGACAAGCACCTCGCCTTAAACCCGCGACTAATTGCATTTGTAAATGATTGGCATTTTTTTCTCAAATTACTTTTCTTAGATCGATTTTAGGAGTATGGTTGGTTGTTGGAAGGAACATAATAATCACTTATAGCTGTGTTATGTTATTAACCCAAATTGTTCCCTACTAACCTCACCTAACCCTGCCAAGGACATTGGTCTTAAGGCAGTGCTTCCCTTTCCAATTGTCCCATACCCACTCTGAACTACTGCTGGACAATGATTTAGAGGGCAAGCAACCTCGAGAGGTCACTAGACCTCTTGTTGCTTGACTTCATTTGTACTCCTTTGTACATTTCGGTGTCGATTGTTTTCCTGGAGGAGCAATACCGAGCTTGCAAATGAGGAGGAACTACCGAAACAATGTACAAATTAATCTCGAAGGAGGGTAATCCGTTTTTTTTTTTTTTTCCTTGATAGACGTCTAGGGAGGGAACTAAAATACTGTATATTATAATTAATAAGTAAACAAATAAAAACAAAATCGTCACAAAACTCTATCGAAACCTTATATCTCGTGTTCATGTATTCTGAATAACACAAAATAATATTATCAAGTTCATTAGTGGCCTCTCGTAGTCAGAACATTAGCCTACCTATAAATGTAATTTGAGTGAATAGCCTATAATTTCAACACATTCAGTACCGGTGACGTCCTTTTCATTATATTCTGGCAGCTATTAGGCGATTTTATTCAGTTTAAGAAATGCCTCCAGCAATATACAAGCTTCGAACTATCTCAATTAACCTTTTTAACTACAACAGATCCTTCTTAAACTGCACAAAATCGTCTAAATATAGCTAGGACAAAATAAGAGAGACGTCACTGGTACAGAAGGGGTTAATAAAGTATATGAAAGAAGTTCTGCAATTATCACACCACACCACACCACACCACACCACAGTAGCTTGTTAAAGTGAAACTTGCAGATGACTTTACTGGTACTTTAACCCTCGCCTAGGTTTTTCTGTATGCAATTAAAAATACCTGGATTGATTTTTGGATAGAACTTGCTTTTCAATAAGTAGTATATACGGTTTTGTAATTGATATATAGAAAATAATATTCTGCAATTTCGTTTACAAAGATGTACTTCCATAATTAGATATATATGAGTGGGCTAGAGACTATGGCATCCGAGTGTACCTCGATAAATTGTTGTCATGTATATTCTGGATAAGACTATTGACTGTATCTTTTCAACTGACGGTAAATTGCATAGTTACCATCAAGATTTCTCATTTATTTTGCAGTGAAATATTGTGCTAATTATATAAACTTGGTCTTATTATGATGCAGAGACATAGGCCTAGTGGTTAAATATTTGTCCATTAAGTAACGAGGAAATAGTTGCTAAGGGATTCAATTTATCGTCCGCTGAAATGAAACAGAGTATAGACGATTTTATCAAGCACATCAAAGGAATTGCGTAGTCAAATGCAATGCAACGTGAGTGTATATCAACACGAGAGAAGGTCTGTAATGAGCCCACAACAAGAGTAGCTTGTTGGTGTGCAACTTGCAGATGACCTTACTGGTAACTGGAGAAGGAGAGGGTGTGTCCTATTCTTAATGCTTTCAGTATTTGAGGACGCACTTTTACACCTAATTCTGGTTATTATTAGACTATGTTATGCAGATAAGGATCTCTAGGAATCAAAGGCGTAAAATATATACGGTATATATACAGTATATACTGTATATATATATATATATATATATATATATATATATATATATATATATATATACCAATTGACTCTCTAGCTCCCACTAAAGAGAGAGAGAGAGATTCGTGACTACTGAAATAAGGGTCAATTTCAACACGCTAACAGAAATGAACTAGCCTATAACTGGAGTGAATACCCAGTCTGCAACATGCATGTATGATGTATATAATTATGTATGTATATGTGTGTGTGTGTGTGTGTAAATATGTGTGTGTGTGTACAGTATATATATATGTGTGTGTGTGTGTGTACTGTATATATATGTGTGTGCACAACCACGCTCAAATTCGTTTTCATCGCCATAATATAAATGAAACTTTGGCTATATATAAAATCCATACTTACATACATACAAGATATCCTTTATATATAGAAAAAGTGCCTTAAACCCTTTAGAACGCTGTCATCATTTACATTTTGCTTTACCCAACTTCAGACGATCTTACTTTAATTGTGAAAGATAACAAAATAGTTAGAGGAGTAAAAACTGATCTAAAAATTCATCCCTCTGACTCCCACAGGCCCTTCCTAAAGTGAGTACAATCTTCTAAGGATATGAAGTAAAATAGGAAGACAGGCATAATCGTACTGAAGGGGTTAATAAGCAGGAGCATGGACTATATCTTCAACCTTATTATAGTTGTGTTGAATATTGTTAACTATTATTATGACAGATACATACATTAGGCTACAGTTGAAGAGTGATTAATTTGCGATTGATACCTAGATTTTCTTCTTAAATTAATATATTATAATCGTGTCATTATAACTAGCATATAAAGTGAAAAATTGCGCCATCGTACGGACTGGGTTATGCAGCAAGAACAAGGACTTTATAATTATACAGGGTTAGTATACTTTTCTCAAGGAATATGTGTATCTACTATCACGAGACGCAGGGTTTCAAACCGGAGCAGATTTGTCTGAAGAATTGAATATATACCGTATGTGAATTAATACAAATAAACATGAAATTGCATTATTATGGTCATTTTATCACTTCCAAAAACATAATTTGAACTATAATCCATATTTCTATCTCTACATATACAATAATAATGACATAATAATGGACTCGGCTTTCGTTTGACACTGATGAGATATACACATTATAATATAGAGTTGAAGTTTGTGTAGGTTAGAAACACGACTATTGACCCTGACTGCACGTGTGGTGTACTCATCAGCTGTGTTCATCATCATAACTCGGCTTTGTTTACAAGACGCCGTAGCTCACAACAACCAAACTCAACTCTTTATATACAATGTGTGTGTGTGTGTGTTTATCACAGAGACCTCATTTTACTAAGCTTAGGGAAGACGTGTATAGAGGGTAAATTCAAATTATTTTCAATCTTTTGATTCCCACAGGTTTTTTCCCTAAGCTGATGAATATTGTAGTCGAACTGGCTGTGCCAGAATAAACATAAATTACACCATCATATTATATTATGATTAGTAAAGATGTGTGTACGATCAGAGGATTCACCAAAAGGATTCTTGGTTCCTCTGATCCCCAGAGATCTATTAAAACAAAACAAAAATCAAGGCTTCATAAACTCGCTTAACCCGTACAGCCCCAGCGACGCGTCTGACGCGTCGGCGATGTATGTAACACACAGCCCCAGAGACGCGCTTGGCGCGTCACCCTAATTGCGCCGACCGTAACCTCAGGTGTAGCCACTCAAGAGGGCTCAGATTTGTATGGAAACTGTGTACGTATCCCACGCAACCGTGCCGATGGTTGAAAACTCTCAAAGTCCACGTGCGTGCGCGTGAGCGCGCAATAACCTGTTTTTTTGGGGTAATTGCCTTCAATTTTTTACTCTTGTAAAATACGTTTTCGGGGGCTCTGTAGGACCATTTTTTAAGCTTTTTGAGCGGTTTTTCGTGGTTTTTCCTTCATTCCTAATCCATCGCTATTGTTTCTGGAATAAAAAAAAAATTTGAAAACCTGCCGGGTTCTGGTGAACAAACATTACAAAACTAGCCGGGGCTCCACGGGTTAATGATAACTAGCATTACAGACGAACGACTAATTGGTAGCCTATCAAGGAATTTATAATACACTGAAGGGGGTAAGCTAATATTTGATTGGCTATCCGTTTTTGTTTAATAGTTTGTTTTATTCGATACGGTAATGCTAACGATAAAATGTAATGTTCCCATCTTGATACATCAGCTGTTAAGGAGACTTTGTAGAGATGCATGTTTTTAATTATGAATACTTGCCATTAATATGATGCAGAGAGAAATTAGTTTCATATTAATCATTTATGTATACAAACAATAGTTGCTAAGGGATTACATTTGCCGCCAAGTAAAAAGAACAACACACTATAGATTGAAGGTACATTATTTACCCTTTGAGTACCAGCGACGTGTGTGATATTTTATTCTAGCTATATTTTGACGATATTATGCAGCTTAGGGAGGATCTGCGGAAGTTAAATGGGTTGGTTGAGATAGTTTGAAGCCTTATTAATTCTACAGGTCCTTCCTAAACTGAATAAAATCGTCAAATAGTTGCCAGAATAGGATAAAAATGACGTCCCTGGTAGGCTACTGAATGGGTTAAAGTTCCTTGGATTCTTAATTTCTTATAAACCTTTAATGAGAGCTTACTTACTTAGTAAGTAAGAAGCTGCCAGCCAGTTGCCAACTTGCCAACAAATGTTTGTCATCAGTATCAGCAACTTTACTAAGGGGGGGAAGTGTTTATTTATTGGTAGATTATTTAATGTATTTTGTTTTATATAGTTTCCTCCCTACACCTCCACCAAGCTTAAAAACATCCCCATGATCCCCCTTTAGATCAAATTGTATTTTTTGGGGGGCAGAAAAATGTCCCGGCCGATTCCACCTACTGTATATTATAGGCTCGCTATCGATAGCCAGTAAAAAATCGACACCTAAATGGCATGAAAGGTAATATAAAGGTAATTAACAAAGAAATGGGTCAGAATGTCTTATAATCGCCAAACTAATGGGCCGAAAGTCATACAATTTGAAAACCAATGGGGCTAAACATAAGGGAGAAGGGTGGCCAGAAAACCAACCATCCCCCTTAAATGAACCATTCATGAGTTTCGGGCCATAAGGAAGTTCAAGCTATACTGTAGGCATATTCTATATATTTATATGAAATACTTTTTAATGTGGGTTTATGGTGAAAATGAAAATGAAGTACTGGTATAATTCAATTTGATGCGCTTATGTATGTATGAAAGACGTAATATATGTATAGCTTATATCAATGTATGTATGAAAGACGTAATATATGTATAGCTTGTATTTCTGCTTTATATCAATGTATGTATGAAAGACGTAATATATGTATAGCTTGTATTTCTGCTTTATATCAATGTATGTATGAAAGACGTAATATATGTATAGCTTGTATTTCTGCTTTATATCAATGTATGTATGAAAGACGTAATATATGTATAGCTTGTATTTCTGCTTTATATCAATGTATGTATGAAAGACGTAATATATGTATAGCTTGTATTTCTGCTTTATATCAATGTATGTATGAAAGATGTAATATATGTATAGCTTGTATTTCTGCTTTATATCAATGTATGTATGAAAGACGTAATATATGTATAGCTTGTATTTCTGCTTTATATCAATGTATGTATGAAAGACGTAATATATGTATAGCTTGTATTTCTGCTTTATATCAATGTATGTATGAAAGACGTAATATATGTATAGCTTGTATTTCTGCTTTATATCAATGTATGTATGAAAGACGTAATATATGTATAGCTTGTATTTCTGCATTATATCAATGTATGTATGAAAGACGTAATATATGTATAGCTTGTATTTCTGCTTTATATCAATGTATGTATGAAAGACGTAATATATGTATAGCTTGTATTTCTGCTTTATATCAATGTATGTATGAAAGACGTAATATATGTATAGCTTGTATTTCTGCTTTATATCAATGTATGTATGAAAGACGTAATATATGTATAGCTTGTATTTCTGCTTTATATCAATGTATGTATGAAAGACGTAATATATGTATAGCTTGTATTTCTGCTTTATATCAATGTTTACAGCTTGCATTTCTTTATAGCCCGAAACTTGCAAGTGGTCAAGTGACTACTTGCGAGTTTCGGTCTATAAGGAAATTGGAGCCTTAAATATAATTATATATTTAGGCCCTAATAGTAATTAAACGAAAATATTGAGTTTCTCATGGTTAAAAAGTCAGTTGAATTTCATTGTGTGCGTTTATAAATTAACTAAAAACGTATTTAAGCTAGTAATTTTAGTATAGGCCTACTGTATATTGATGTCAACAACTACAACTTCTTTATATCCCAAATCTCCGAAGTGGTCAATAAGCTGAAATCCGATTAAACTTTACTTCAGCAACTGGCAGACCCGAGTTGTGTACACCCATTGCCGTCAAACATGCCCGTGTGACTCCGCCCGTAATAAACACACCCAGGTTGCTTAGTTTGGTGTTGGGGCCTGCTATATAGCTAGGGTCCGTCTGTCCGTTTGTCTGGCTGTCTGTCCGTGGCGCACCCTCTTTCTGTCCTGTACTTGTCCTTAATCTTCATTATTTGTTATCTTAAGAAGTCTACCTTTCCCTAACCTTCCTTGTCCTGAATGTGTCTGTCTTTATTGTCTTGCCCACGTAATTGTGCCCCCTTTACCTTCCTCCTTTCTCTTTGGATTACATTTTCCTGGCCTCCTAGTAAGTGCGTGAGTGAGTGAAGTGCGTGTATGTGTGTGTATGTGTGTGTGTGTGTGTGTGTGTATGTGTGTGTATGTGTGTGTATGTGTGTGTGTGTGTGTTTATTATTTGTTTCTTTTACTGGCACTCTTTGTCCTGTCCATGCTTAATTTGGTGATAGTTACTTGGGTCCGTGTTTCTGTCTGTATGTGGCACATCTCTTTGTCAAGTACTTGTCCTAAGTTATTCTTCATCTTTAGATTGCATTATCCTCGCCCATTATTAAATTGTGCTTCTCTTTTTTCCGCTCTCCCGCGTCTTCCTACTCTGGCCTGCCCCTTCTTACCCATGTATTGTCTGTTTGTCCTTGTCCTTCCTGCTTCCCCTCTGTCCTGCTTTTTCTTGTGTTTATCTTTCCTAAACGTGTCATTCCTGGTTCTGTCCTGGCTTAGTTTCGTGGTGCCTGGCTGGGTCCATGTGTTCAAGTGTATTGTCAGTGGCCCATCTCCTCATGTCTTGTACTTTTACTAGTTCTTTTCCACTGAGTGGAGCTTTACAATAATTTTCTCTGTCTAGTAGTTAGTAGCTCAGCAGTGTAGATATCCAAACTGCCTAATAAGGACCAATAGGTATGTTGCAGTTTGTGTGTCCTATGTATTCCTTTGTATCTTTAGATCGCCTTTGCTCGTCCACAAATTGTCCTTCCCTCTTTTTTTCTTCCCTGCTACTTCCTATTCTGTCCTGTCTATTTCTACCCAATTGCGCCCTCTATCCTCGCCTTTCCTTCTCCGTCTTCTCTGTATCATTCCTTGTTGTGTCATTCATAGTTCTATTCTTGCTTAGTTTGATGGTGTCTGGTTGTGGTCCATCCGTGTGTGTGTCTGTCTGTGGCGCACCTCTTTTTGTCCTGTACTTATCCTTCTTAATTGTATTCAGTTTTTGTTATGAATATTTGTTTTCCTTGGGGATGAGCGGAGGGGGACATGTTTCATCTTTGTCATACTTTCCCATGTCCTTTCTTTATCTTTGAAATATTTTGTCCTGTATTTGTCCTTCCTTCTTCCCCTTGCCTTGACCATTCCTTATCGTGTAATTTGTTTTTGGTTCTACCCTTGTTTAGTTTGATGGTACCTTTCTGGTTGTGGTCCATCTGTTTGTGTGTCTGTCTGTGGCGCACCTATTTTTGTCCTGTACTTGTCCTTCTTATTATTATTTATTTGTATAATTTTTGTATTTATGTTGTATTCATATTTGTGTTTTATCTTATTATATTTTAATTTATTTACCTATCTATCCATCTATCTATCTATCTATCTATCTATCTATCTAACTATCTATATATACATATATATATATATATATATATATATATATATATATATATATATATATATATATATATATATATTGATTTATTTATTGAATATGTATATATTTATATTTTTGTTTGTGTATCATTATTATTTTATTTTTATTATTTTGTTTTTGGTTTTTTGGGGGTGCGTCATCTTTATCCTGCGTGTCCATATCCTTTTTTTATCTTTGTAATATTTGTCCTTCATTGTTCCCCTTGCTTTGATAATTCCTTATCGTGTTATTCTATGTTCTGCCCTTGTTTAGCTTGAGGTGCCTGGCTGGGTCCACCTGTGCTGTGTCTGTCTGTGGCGCACCTCTTTTTGTCCTGCACTTGGCCTTGTCCTTTTTTCTCTCTCTAGTCTGCCTTGTATCGTCCTTCTTTCTCCTGTCCTTGTGTTCCCATGTTCTGGCTATCGTCTACGTGTTCTTCCTTAGCTCTCTCTTTATTGTTTCGCCCATCCCTTCCTTCTTACTCTCTAGTATGTTATGCTTTGCCAAGTCCTTTAGTCCTTTCCTTGCCTCGCTTATTATTATTACTGTTGTCTTTGCTATATTTGTTTTATTCTAGTCTGCTTTTTTTGTACTGTCATGGCCTTCTTTCTCCCTATTTTCCCTGCCCTTCCTTGCCCTGCCTTTATTGTTTTGTTTTGTCTTCGTTTAGCCTGTTTTTCTTTGCCCTACCCTATTAATGTCCTGTCCTTCAATCTTCCTCTTTGGCCTCCTTTCCCATGTCCTTCCTTGTCCCGCCCTCTATTGTCCTGTCCTTATGTGCCCCTTATTAGCCCACCCCAGTATACCCTGTCCTGTGTCTTCCTATCCGTTTTTGTTCTGAACGTGTTATCCTTCCTTCTCCTCTCTAGTTTGTCATTCCTAGCCTTTCCTAACTGTTTGGAACTGTAAACATCCAAGGGTATAAACGTTTGGAACTGTACACATCCAAGGGTATAAACGTTTGGAACTGTACACATCCAAGGGTATACACGTTTGGAACTGTACACATCCAAGGGTATAAACGTTTGGAACTGTACACATCCAAGGGTATAAACGTTTGGAACTGTACACATCCAAGGGTATAAACGTTTGGAACTGTACACATCCAAGGGTATAAACGTTTGGAACTGTACACATTCAAGGGTATAAACGTTTGGAACTGTACACATCCAAGGGTATAAACGTTTGGAACTGTACACATCCAAGGGTATAAACGTTTGGAACTGTACACATCCAAGGGTATAAACAATTCGTATATAAAATAATCGGGTACGATATACAGATGGTGAGTCACCTTTGCGTCCTTACATTAGATTGGCTTGATACTACTAATATACCGTACCTGTATAATGTTAAATTAGAATGCCCACTTTAATTGCCCAGTTTATACGCTCTTTGAACCCATAATGCTTTACAGTGTTCCAGTGCCCACATATAATCATATTTGTTTTCTTTCTTTGAGTGTGTGTGTCTTTCATTTTACTTCCCTGTATTGTGTTTTCCTTCTAGGGCGGTGCGGTGGTGTAGTGATCAGTGTCACTGAAGACAAATTTGCCGGCCAATATCCTACCCTGAGTGAGGAGCTAACAGATGGCAGGTATTCTAAATGACAATGATTAACCCTGGGAATATTTTGGATGACCACGATGGCCCATATCTAGCCATCGATCAAATGACTCAAGCAAAAAATTTCGGTCACATCATTCACATGTCTTCTGTAAGCATCTCTATTGACTGCTTGCAAGCTTTGGGGTTCCATGCCATAAATTTCAAAATGATGACATCCATACTTAGCAGAAATACAAGGAGGTATTAATTTATGATATTCATCCTATTGGTAAATGATTTTGTGAAGTTAGGTAGGATTTGTGGGTGTCAAAAGATGATTTAATGTACTGCAACTACAGTACCGGTAGGCTACATTTGATTCCTATAGCTCCTCTCTAAGCTTAATACTCTAATTTAATCTTAGAATAAATATACAATAACACCGTACTGAAGGGGTTAATGTCCACTTATACCTTACCAAGTGTTAGTGACCCACTCAAACCTTGTACTGTACTTGATCACACAACGTTATGTTCTTCTGCATAAACTGGTGTCTCGTTACGGCCCTACCCAGAGTGTACCCTACTATGCTCTCGCTCTCCTCTCTTCCCCCCCCCCCCCTCTCTCTCTCTGTATATGTGTGTGTGTGTGTGTGTGTGTGTGTGTGTGTGTGTGTGTGTGTGTGTGTGTGTTGATTAGTTTCATCGGATAATAATATCATTGTTTACCAAAATGTTATTATAAGGCCGAGACAAAGTACCGGTACCATTAGTAAATTATGGTAGCCTAGCATATTAGTGCAAAAAACACACACTCGCAAACAATATACAGTATATATATATACCGGTATATATATATATATATATATATATATATATATATATATATATATATATATATATATATATATATATATATATATATATATATATATATATATATATATATATATATATATATATATATAGAGAGAGGGGGGGGGGGGGTATGTGTAAGTGTGAGAGTGAGTAAGAGATATTACCAAGGTGATCAGGATTGTCCCAACACACAGCTGTCATGTGTAGGCGTGACTCACTGGTGAAAACGCTTACTATTTTACTCACTTCAGTTTATCCTGGTTATCATTAGACAATTGTACACAATATTTGAAGGAGATGTATAAATCAGATGTGTACCGCTAATTGAGTTGTTGATCCTTTAAATCCCACGGACCTTTACGAAGCCGAATAAAATAATACATGCAAGCCAGAGAACAATCCAAATGAACGATTGAGTTGGAGGGATCAACATTAAGGGGAAAGGGTATATTTTGGGGTCGATTATTAAATATATTTATTATGTTTTTAGTTTCCTTGCTAGACTTCCATCAAGCTTAAAAAAAACATCCATTAGATCCCCCTTCTAGATTAATTTATACATTTTTCGGCAGAAAAATCGGCCGGTTCTTCCAAAATTACAGACTCACTGACGTTCCCAAGGACAAAATTCGACACCTAAATAGCACGAAAGGTCTTAATATTGACAAATAAATGGGGCGAAAGGTCTCAAAATCGACAATCTAATGGGGTAAGCATCTTAAAATCTGAAAACTAATGGGGCTAAAAATGAGGGAGAAGGGGTCTAGAAAAACTACCCATCTCCCCTTAACCTGATATCACATGGGCATTTATAGCGAGTTTTGAGTCTGTCATCCTTAATAATTAGTGCAGTGTTTTCTTGTAATATTGTATTATGATTATCATTATTATTAAATATAATGAGCTATAAGAGATGAAAGAGTCATAATGGATGAATGGATAATATAAATTACAACCGTGTCACAGCAAATTTTCCGACTTAGATACCAGGTACTGTGACTCTTTAAAAGGGGGTTGTTCGTTTTTCTGCCCCCCCCCCCCCCCCCCCCCCCCTCCTTCGCCCCTTCAGTTTTGAGATTTTAAGACGTTGGTTCCATTGGTTTGGCGATTTTGAGAACGGTCGCCCTATCTCTTTGTCAATATCAAGATGTTTCGTGCAATTTAGGTGCTCTTTTTTTATTTTCCTGGCGAGCAATAGCGAACCTGTACTTTAGGAGGAACAGGCCTTCGGCCGGGAATTTTTTCTACCGAAAAATTTACAAATTAATCTTGAAAGGGAGTCTAGTGGGGGGGGGGGGGGGGGGGTAAGCTTGATGGAGGTCTAGCGAGGAAACTAATAAATTCATAAATATATAATTATAGACCAAAAAATAGCCACTGCCCACTTAATACCCACCACACCGCTGATGAGTGTCTAAACCAAGGTCCAGAGAATATATTCTCTGGACTCTGGTCTAAACAATAATATTCAATGTAAAATGAAAATTGAAGTAACATATAAAGTACCGTAATACAATGGTATAAGTTTCCCTTCTAAGCCTATTAAAACCATAATACTATAGTAATAGTGAGAAATAGTGTTAATACATGCCTCGATCCAAAAGTAATTATAGTGGTGTCGAATGTGCCAAGATTACTAATTTTATAATGGGGCCGAATCAATGACTTATATTGCTCTACATGGAATCCCAGAACCAAACTACCACTACAATGAAGTGCCGTGCGAAGGAGTTATCCATCGTGAATCTAATAACAAAGGCTATGGAATCGAGTGTTGATATATAAAAAGAGAACCTAATACCACCTAGTTTAGCAAATTAATTAGGTACTGGTAATAATGTATGTGTGCATAAACCGGCGCGCACACACACACACACACACACACACACACACACACACACACACACACACACACACATTACCGGTATATATACTGTATACCTGGTTTTTTTGTTTTAGTTTTTTTTTTTAATCGTGCTAAGGGTACCGGTACTAAGGTTTACAAATGCAACCAACACAACCAAACAACCAACCAAATACAAAATGTGTGTAGCGGCGGATCCCCAGATCGACCGTGGTGATTGTCACCTAAACATCTACAAAAGTACAAAAGTACAAAAGTAACGTGAGTGCCTCCTCCCGAGCCTCCCCTGGCCCGACAGTCCCCAGATACTGAATTAGCCACAGATTGCCACCCGGACCTTCTTTACAACCCTTAGAACAGTCACCCTCTTATGTTACCATCCTCCCTACCAATGCTCTTACTACAGTACTACCTACTTGGCTACTACTGATAGGATAGTACTACAGGCTGACAAACAAGACTATTCAAAACCAGTCATAAACTCATTGCCCTTTTGTTTAGGCCTAGTCATTATATTCAATAGCACCTTATACGTTCAAGATATGTTCTGCAGTTGTTTTAAAATCTTTGGAAGTGATACAATAACCAACATATTGTAATTCCGTGCACATTTCCCTGTCTTCCTGTTCATATTCATTCGAGTTATAAAACCAAACTGTCACGGTTTGACTCCCTGTTACCATGGAGGTACAGTCAAGAGCGTAAATGGCGACACACCCATTTGAATCCGTATGGAACGCAAACCAGACAATACAATACTTTATTATAGCCCAGATGCCTCAAAACTTGGCTTTATAGGTTTAGAGATTCGTAATGTTGCAATCTTATATATGCTGAGAACTGTACACACGGATGCCATAGTCTCTAGCCCACAAATAAATTCTTGGATTGACACATTTCTAATTATGGAAGTATATCTCAGGAAACAAATTTATGGATATACGGTAATTTTCTAAACATCAACTACAAAACTAAATATACCGGTACTATTTATTGACAAGTTATATCCAAAAATCAAACCAGATAGTTATAATTGCATAAAGAAAAACACAAAGGGGTCCATGAATTCTTATGAGTAGGCTAGAGACTATGGCATCCGGGTGTTATTGAGTTATACTTCTCCACAACTATTACAGTACTACTACCTCGACGACAAAAAATATAACTTCACGTCCAATTAGTACAATAATATACCGGTACTAAAGGTACAGTCAAAATCAACAGTTAGCTGACAATCTTGTTCAAAACCTGTATAGTTTTAGGCAACTATCAGTTTTTCCTGACAGTCTGTATGCATTTCTAATAGCCCGTGACTTTTACTGCTAGCTTCACGTCTTAGAAATTGAATTTAATGTGCGTCTTACTGGACATAAAAACAAATTTATCACCAAGGTTATCGTCGATTATTTATATTTGACTGTACATATATCTACCCCCCCCCCCCCCCCCACACACACACACACACACCTTACTATACTGGGCTGGTACGGTATATACTTGGTCTAACTCTATACCGGTACTTTCTTAGGCTCACCGTCTAAACTGTATTCTATGTTATTAGGGTACTATTTATCCTTCCTTGTCCTTACCACTATAGGCCTTGCTAACTATAGTCTGCTTATTATGACGATCCTAGATACTGTGACCCTTAGCTCGTAACTCAGGGAGGGTAGGAGGAAACGAGCAAACATTGTCCACACCTATTTACTGTTTGACTCTTCCCACATGGTACTGTAACTCAGGGAGGGTAGGAGGAAACGAGCCAAAATTGTCCACACCTATTTACTGTTTGAATCTTCCCACATGATAAGACATATCCGTCCGGTCACTTAAGACCTTTTTGATTTATGAGAGAGAGGGGTCGGGATTTAAGTTTTCTTCGCCAGGTACCGGTATTATAGCTACTACATCCGAATCAATTACTTCCACCCTTCCACCTACTATAATACTCAGCCTCCTCCAATTAAACTCCTCCCACTTCTATTCCTCTTCCTCCTCCTCCTCCTCCCACTGCTCTCACCTCTCCTCCCGCTTCACTCACCTCTCCCCCAATGTATAATAATAAAATAATAATAATAATCTTCCTCCTCCCACTTCTCTTAACTCCTCCTTCCACTTCTCTCACCCCTCCTCCAATATCTCTCACCCCTCATCCAATAGCTCTTAACCCTCCTCCCACTTCACTTCCCTCTCCTCCCCTTCCTCCCATTTCTTCTCGCCCTCCTCCCACTTCTCCTTCTTCCCCCCCTCACTTCTCTTCCAACTTCTACTCATCCTCCCACTTCTTTTCCCTCTAATCCAATCCCCGCCACCCCTTTTCCAACTCCTCCCCATCCATCTCTTCCTATTTTTTCTCCTCCCCGCCCCCTCCCTCCCACTTGTTCTCCCCTTGCCCCCTAAATCTAATCCTTCTCGTACTGTATTTATTTTTAAACACACACAGAAAAGTATACACGGGCTGTACTCGATCATAATAGAAAGTCTGTCTGGCGGTACCGATATGTTGACTAAACCCCGTGTCCGCTAACCAGGCACAAGACCCAGCTGACCCCGTAACATATTAAAGCTTTTAAATAATGAAGACAATCAAGCTGTTATATATATTATTTTGTAAGGGTAGACTAGTAAATAGATGTGTGAAGGTACAGCCTTTTTGCTATATCCGTTTCTGAGATATAAAGAAGCTATGGATCAGAATTATTGCCAAGTTAGCTGACGCCGGGTATAGAATAATTGTAGTTGTCAGGCTGTCAACACTCTACCACAAAAATACGAATACCGGTACTAATAATAAATATTGCTTGATATCGATTTTCGAGCACCTTTTCAGGGCACAATGCCCTGTCCTCCGTTTAAATGTGTGTGTGTGTGTGTGTGTGTTAACATTCCGGGACTGCAATGCCCTGGTAATAAAGAGCAGAATTCATGTTTATAATAATGGAAGAACAAAACAAAACAAAATAACACACACACACACACACACACACACACACACACACACACACACACACTCTCTCTCTCTCTCTCTCTCTCTCTCTCTCTCTCTCTCTCTCTCTCTCCAGATTACGTTGCCGCTAATAACAGGGTGCCTTGTCCCCAGCCTCGTCCTGGTGTCATATTACCCAAGGAATTTCAAGATTTGTATCACACCGAGAGATCTGTAAACTCTCAATTCAGATAGGGTGAAGCCTTAACCCTTTCGTTGCCATGACGCATTGTATTGTAGTTCTGGCTAACACTCAACGATGTTACTTAGTTTAAGAAATTTATTAGAAATATTGTAGAGTGCGATACAGTCCAGACATTTATATATCGCTTTGATAAATATCTTGGCATGAATGCCCGACTGACTGCGTTCGTGCCCGAGTAATGTAACCTTATCAGTATCGAACTTCATAGTAATTACATTTTGTTATCTGGACCACAGTATTTCTGGAGCCGAAGCCTTTCACTCGATTACTGTGGCTGTGGCTTTGTTCTTCTTTGTTCTTCTTTGTTTTCTTGTTACCATTTTTTCTTCTTGCTTTTGTTTGTACAAGTTGCCTATAAAAGGAGCATTAGGTCAGTTGTTGCTTGTCTTCCTATGTAAAGATTCCTCGAAGTGAAAAAGCCATCAAAATATATCTAGTAACCCCATCATTATATAACCATGTATTTCATCCTAATTAACACCAGCAAACAGGTATAAGGTTACGTGTTTCTGTTTACTAGATACAGGTGGCGCCACACGGGGAGCACCATCAATCACTTGCCCTCCAGATTTCGCTGCCCGCCAGGCATCGAATCAAGTTAGTATGGAGAGTTGATTTAAGGATTTCAGCATAAGATGTAATTGTAGTTTGGAGTAGCCTAACTGTGTATATGCTATGCCCACAATATACTCTCAAGGTCAAAACAAATTATAGGTATACAGATCCACAATTTCACCTTTACCTTTCCTTATAGGCTTATGTCGAAATCTGCCTAGTCCATGAAACAAATGACCAAAGCTTGGCCACTAACCTATATACTAAAGAAGCCTCACCAAGTTGGTAATTTTAATACAAATCGCATAGTGTTATAGAGAATAGAGTAAAACAAAAACAAAACTAAGTAGTTTCCAAACCATGATCCTAGGAAGTGTGTTGTGAATGTGTGATAAAGCTATAATTATCTCTCACAAGTTTATATTAAATTTGAAGGTGTTACTGTGTGTGTGTGTGTGTGTGTGTGTGTGTGTGTGTGTGTGTGTGTGTGTGTGTGTGTGTGTGTGTGTGTGTGTGTGTGTGTGTGTGTGTGTGTGTGTGTGTGTGTGTGTGTTAAATAATGTTGTTTGAAGTGTGGGTAAGTCCATTTAATATCAGTACCGGTAATATTATTAATTAACCTTTTTTGGTGCTTAAATGCAACCAACACTACAACTTCTCCAATTTGAAGCTATGTGTTATTTAGCTCTTAAGGGGAGGCAGACCGTTTTTCTGGACCCCCTTCTCCCTAATGTTTAGCCCCACTAGTTTTTAGATTATAAGACGTTCGGCCCATTAGTTTGGCGATTTTAACACCTTTCGTCCTATTGTGTTGTCAATTTTAAGACCTTTCGTGCCATTTAGGTGTCGATTATTTCCTGGCGAGCGATAGCGAGCCTGCAATTTTAAGACAAATGTACAGATTTATCTTGAAGGGGGGTCTAGGCTAGGGGTGTTTTTCTAAGCTTGAAGGAGGTCTAGGGAGGAAACTAAAAACATATATGAATAAATGAGTTAATAGATCTAACAAACGGCCAGCCTCCCCTTAATACATTGCTAATATCTCCCGTATTGATACCCTTCACCAACTATGCATTGCATTAAAAACAGAAGGTACTGTACAGTTAGATTGTATCCCCTTAAGGGGAGATCTCCACTTAAGGGATTTTTTTCTTGACCCCTTTCTCCCTCATGTTTAGCCCCATTGCTTTTGATATTATAAAATTAGTTTATAATTAGTTTAGCGATTTTAAGAACTTTCACCCCATATTAAGACCTTTCGTGCCATTCAGGTGTCAATTTTATCCTGGCGAGCGATAGCGAGCCTGTAATTTAAGAGGAACCGGCCTTCGGCCAGGACATTTTTCTACCGAAAAATGTACAAATATATCTTGAAAGGGACTCAAGGGGGTGTAATTTTAAGCTTGATGGAGGTCTAGGGAACTAACTAAATACCTCCCCTTAACTATGAGACGTCTTTCCCAAACAAAACATAATCGTCTAAGAGAAACCATTTATTGGAGTCATTCTACTGATAGGGTTAAAACCATGATTACAACTTTAGATTGGCGTGAAGCGTAGAGTGCCTTTATGTAGAGAGTGGCGACAAAGGGGGTCCGGGAGTCAGAAACAATATGGCACCCGGAGACTTGAGTGCCCAGATATACATGATTGATTACGAAATAAATAGATGTAGGCTACCGTATAAATATCAGTGGTCTGGTTAATCTGCTCTACATAACTAACTAACCGTATAAATATAATATTTTAAGTATTATAAGCTGCAAAGTGAAGTGTAAAAATAATGGTATGCTACGGGGTAAAGCGTGAAATACAAACAATATGGCGTCTATAAGATTAGTAAGTTAAGGGGAGATGGTTCACTTTTTGCATGTATTCATTATTTTTCTAGTTTCCTTCATAGACTTCCATCAAATTTAAAAAAACCATCCATTAGATCCCCCTTCTAGATTAATTTGTACATTTTTCGGTAGAAAATGTCCCGGCCGAAGGCCGATTCTTCTAACATTACAGGCTCACTATCGTTCGCCAGGGAAAAAAATCGACACCTAAATAGCACGAAAGGTCTAAATATTGACGAAGAAATGGGGCTAAAGCTCTTAAAATCGACTAACTAATGGGGCAAACATCTTCACATCTGAAAACTAGTGGGGCTAAACATAAGGAAGAAAGTAGTCCAGAAAACCGGTCCATCACCCCTTAACAGGTATCCTAGGAAGAGGAGTGGAAGTGGCTTATTGTCATCCTTAATTAAGGAAGCCCACCTCGTATTTTTCTCCCCCCTCTCCACCTCTCTCTGGGTTGTATTCATTTGGCCCCATTCAGCCTACTGTTTTAAGACGTTTACTCTCATCCAGGTGTCAACATTTTCCTGGCGAGCGGTAGCGAGCCAGCATATATAAATTTTATTTTTACAGGAAGCTAAATTTGTGCATTTTTCGATAGAAAAATTTCTCCGGCGAAGCCGGATTTCTCCATACAATGCTGGCTCGCTATCGCTCGCCAGGGAGAAATCGACACCTGGATGGGGCCGAATGGATACAAGCCAGAGAAAGAGAAAAAAAAGCAGGTGACCTCCCTTAATTAATGTTGCAGTACCGGTATGTTATAACACGTTTTGTTGTAGGCTATAGCCTCAATCCATGGAGTTCTATCCACTAACTTATCTACTTCGGACGTGGATTTATAATGTATTGAAATCTCTATTGTAATTTGTTATACAGTATTGGTTAAATTTTAAATATTAGCTACTATAAAATATAACAACAAAAATTAAGGTTTACATTTATCTCAAAAACTCTATTTACATTTTCAAAGATTGTACAGTAGTTTGTTCCGGTGTACAAACTTTAGACTAAGATCCGTATTCCTATTCCTAACCGGTCAATATGGTACACTATACTCTGTTTCATTTTCCAGTTGACGGTAAATTGAATCCCTAAGCAACTGATTAAGCTACTAGATAATTAATGGAACAATATGAAGCTAGTATTATTTCGCTGCATCCTATATAGACCAAGTTTTCAGAATTAACAATTTTCGCTTAAAAATCTTCGTAATTGCCGAGTAGTTAAGGTGAGGACATTGTAATTTACCGTCAGCTGAAAATAAACAGACCATAGTTGTTATAATTGCAATGAGAGTACCGTACTGTAATAATGTTTCAGCAGCTACTTTTTATTGCAATTAGCCTACAACAACTACCCGATAGCGGCAAGATACCTCGAGAGATAAGCGAATCAGCAGTTGTGATGCGATTATGCTCTGTTCATATTAACAAGGCAGCTTTTTCCACCATATTACTTACAATTACACTGGATTGTTTAAACTTATGTTCAACTTTCATACACGAATCATAAGATCCTCATCTTTCATCTTGCAGGGCTACTCCACATATCACTGCCAACCTATCATCTTCAATCTGGGTCACACGCATGGAGTGAGGATTTGGTCAAAATAATTTGAACGGAGTATAGTATACCAATACCCTTATCAGTATAAAATTACGTTTTCGCAGCCAATTTTAACAATCCAGAGTTATAGACGTTCCCATGGATTTCCAGGCATTTGCGAATAAAATACACACCATACGGCATGCCTAATGCTTAGTGTGCGGAATTTCGGTGTGAGTATCCTAGGTTCGAGTCCTTGGAGTACCACATGTACCGGTATTCATTAATTTCATTGATTTCATTAGTTAGGGTTATTTGTAAATTAATTGGTGAGATGGTTAAAACAAATATGAATATTCAAACGAGTAAACACCAATTAAAATGTAAAACTTGCAAACTAAACAAACCAAAATTGGGACAAGGACAATATAAAGTCAAATTAAATTATCAAAATCGCTATGTGGAAACAACGTTTACTAAAATGAAAATTATTAAATAAAAGAACACAATCCACACAATCCACAATATGAGAATCACGTGAAAAACGTTTAGGCCTATCTCTGTATTTTCGAAACTGGTACCGGTAGCGAAAACGCGATTTCGGACTGATTACAGTTAGGCTATATAAGTTATACAATACATATGGATGGATGATTAGTTGCCAAGTTAGGCTAATCTGAAGAGTAAAATTGAGTAGAGTATGTTACATGACTTATGATGCTGACTGTAGTTCTACGTTACTCTAGAGACCCTATAGTAGTAGGGATCGGCCAACCTCCACCAATTTAGTGCCACTGGTATCACTAGTCTCTATTTACACCAAAATATGCCCCTACACATAACAAAACATTCGACGACACTAATACTACATATATTATTTGGTCTTTGTATCTAAATTCTACATGATCAAAAACTATAAACCACCCCTTGTTTGATAATTATGGCACAACAATGTCTCCCAAAGAAAACAAAACAAAATTGGCCGCTCTCTCTTAGTCTTACGAAAGGTTCTCTAAGTTTCCCCATCATACACACAAACACACACAGCCGGGGAAACGGGATATATAAGGTCAAGTCATACCGGGTAATGCAGTCAACGCAAACCTCCCTTCAATAACAACATAGATGTTTGGCCTTCACAAACTTAAAATGTTAAGCTTCAAAAACCCATACCGGCAATAGGTAAAATATAAGTTACGATTTATGAAAGGGATGTAAAGTATAAATATTTCCAACACGTGATTGGTAAGACATTGGTAGGCTCTAATAGTTCTGACTTGCGACTGGTATTATATAATAGAAATTACTCGTAATTGAAAGGTACCGGTACCGGTACTATACTTTACTAATATAGGCTAATAAAATTGATTCGCAATAGGTAAGATATCGGTATTTATATAGTATTTTGGACTCGTGACAGGTAAGGTACTGGTATAATAGTTCCGATTCGTGAAAGGTAAGGTACTGGTAAAATATGTCAGACTAGTGACAGGTAGGGTACTGGTAAAATAGTTCCGACTCGTAACAGGTAGGGTACTGGTAAAATAGTTCTGACTCATGACATGTAGGGTACTGGTAAAATAGTTCCGACTCGTGACAGGTAGGGTACTGGTAAAATAGTTCCGACTCGTGACAGGTAAGGTACTGGTAAAATAGTTCCGACTCGTGACAGGTAGGGTACCGGTACTGGTAATATAGTGCCGACTCGTGACAGGTAGGGTACTGGTAAAATAGTTCCGACTCGTGACAGGTAGGGTACTGGTAAAATAGTGCCGACTCGTGACAGGTAGGGTACTGGTAAAATAGTGCCGACTCGTGACAGGTAGGGTACTGGTAAAATAGTTCCGACTCGTGACAGGTAGGGTACTGGAAAAATAGTTCCAACTCGTGACAGGTAGGGTACTGGTAAAATAGTTCCGACTCGTGACAGGTAGGGTACTGGAAAAATAGTTCCGACTCGTGACAGGTAGGGTACTGGTAAAATAGTGCCGACTCGTGACAGGTAGGGTACTGGAAAAATAGTTCCGACTCGTGAAAGGTAAGGTAGGCCT
Organism: Paralithodes platypus; assembly: GCA_032716605.1. Taxonomy (NCBI): domain Eukaryota; kingdom Metazoa; phylum Arthropoda; class Malacostraca; order Decapoda; family Lithodidae; genus Paralithodes; species Paralithodes platypus. The sequence continues at coordinate 34,950,737 of CM064508.1, forward strand.
ACTGGTATAATAGCTTTGCATCATAATAGGTAAGATACTGGTATACCAGTTCCGATTCGTAATAGGTAAGGTAGGCTACCATACTGGCATAAATCTGACTTGTGGTAGGAAAGGTATAACGATTCTAACTCGCAGTAAGTACCGGTATAGGCTTTGAGGGCTAGGTTTTGAATTGGATAAGGATTTAGGATCCTCGATAAGACCCAGTGGCTGTTTACTAGTTTTTAGCAATACAATCACAATGTGTTATGTTACCGGTATCAAACAATAATTAAAATCTACGTTTCTCAATCAGGCACTGCCGGGGAAACAGGATGTAAAAGGTCAACTCAGAATGTCTCCCACCCAACCCCACCACAACCTTCTATTTACTTATACATTTAGTCCATACCGGTATTTATATATATATAATTATGTACCGTATGTATGTATGCATGTATTTATCGGTATGTATTAATATATCTATATTTTGTTTTCTTATATTTACTTATTCCGTATATATTTATGTACCGGTACCGATATGTATGTATAGGCCTATATGAACTGGTTTATATATAAATATATACCGTACCAGTACCGGTACATTATATTTATATGGTGTGGTGTATGTGGGTCTGTGTATTGTAAATGTGTATGTGCGTGTGTATAGCCTACGTGTGTGTGTTATCACTGTTATGTTACGGTTATGACAGGGGTCCCGTACGGTATATTATATTATGCAAGCTTCCGATCAACCCACCACCACACCGCCAGGGAAGGAGGAGGTAAAAGGTCGTACTAATGCTGTTCTCTACCTCTTCAGTAACAATCCTATTTTAGGTACGGCATTAAATAGGGGGGTGGGGTAATATTTATATATATATATATATACCTGTAGGTATTTTAACTTTTAACTATTCTTATTATATACCGGTACTATTATAGTTTGGCACATAGACCTACCGGTATATTAAACTTTACCAAAAAAAAAAAAGGGGGGGGGGGGGTAATATTTATATAATTATACACTATAGGTATTTTAACTTTTAAATATTCTTATTATATACCGGTACTATTATAGTTTGGTACATAGACCTATATTAAACTTTACAAAAAAAAAAAAAAAAAAATCACCCTCCAGATGAATTTGTAAATTTGTAGGTAGAAACATAGCTTATTAAATTACAGGCTCGCTGTCTCTCACCAGGAAGCAATTGGCACATAAATGGCACGAAAGTTCTTAATAATGACAAAATAAATGGTGCGAAAGGTCTAAAAATCACCGAACTGATGAAGCGAACGTATTAAAATTTCATGAATTAAAATGTAAAACTTGCAAACTAAACAAACCAAAATTGGGACAAGGACAATATAAAGTCAAATTAATTTATCAAAATCGCTATGTGGAAACAACGCTTACTAAAATGAAAATTATTAAATAAATATGGGGCTAAGCATGAGGGAGAAGGGGGTCCAGAAAAAAAACTCTCCTTCAAAACATTCAAAAATTAGCTTAATTCCACGACTTGCTTGAGACTTTTCTGCGCTTGCTTCCGTTACATATTCGAAATAGAAACGACTTAGAAAATGTAAAACAAAAGGTAAAACACAAAATCCCATTGACGCCTTTTGTACCTTTCATACTGGCTAACAAAAGACGATTTGTATACAGTTTAAGGTCCTACGTTTTTCAGAGGGTTTAATGAGATAGCATATAGGCTACCAGTATACCCTTTTGAGTATATATACCGGTACGGTATATTTATATATATATATATATACATATATATATATATATATATATATATATATATATATATATATATATATATATATAGAGAGAGAGAGAGAGAGAGAGAGAGAGAGAGAGAGAGAGAGAGATAGAGAGAGAGAGAGAGAGAAAGTCTCCACAGCCACTCCTACTTACCAGTACAGGTACCCAAATACAGCAAGTTATTCTACTGTTGCATCAAAAGTAGCTACCTGAAACAAAAGGAAATGGAAAACATTAATAAATAGGCCATATTGCAATAAGAAATATAAATAATAATAAACTCAAGTATTCCGTAGTCAGTAAAATTATCGGCCCCAAAAGTAGAATAGTTATCTAAGGTTAGGCTAGCACAAATATGGTTCTAAAATAAGGGGGTTAGCCTATCCTATAGGCTTAACACAATTTTATGTTAAGGATCCAGGACCTCATCCTCACAAGCAATTGTCTGTGAAGTCATCACATAAGCGGTAAGAAATTAAATAATAATTATAATTATCGTTATTATTTTGTATTAGGCTAGTTATTATATATTATATTACTTAAGTGTGTGATGTATTATTATTATTGATTAGGGGTGGGGGTACACTGGTAGGCTATAGGCTGTGGAGGGAAGGAGTAATTACAACAACTATAACTACTACTACTACTAATAATAATAATTATAATACTATCGGTAATAATAACAACAATAGATGACGTCGCAGTACCGAAGCGGTTAACAAAGAGGAGGAGGAGGACAGGAGGGAGAGTGTGGGATAGGGTAGGGTGGGATGGGGGTTGTGTGGTTAGGTAAGATTGTGAGGTGAGAGGAACGGTTAAACGGTTATCAGCGTTGAGTAGGCTAAGGCCACCATATTGAAAATAAGTCATGGATGAGTTAAACTGCAATCATAGCCTACAATCACTCTTTACTGATCTGTTTCGTCAACTTATTGTCTGGCAGTTTCTATTCAACCTACCATGAATAAGTTGTTAGTAACGGTACTTGCAAATTTAATTATATACCGGTATAGGTTATCTATAAGACCAAGAATACATAATACCATATTGTTAAGTCAAGGTGGGTAGCATTCTAGGTTAACTATATATATATATATATATATATATAAGGTATGGTACAGTAGCCCACATAAGTTCTGTTCCTCTCCGTGATCATGTACGGTATATAGCCTACTGAACATATATATATAATGTGAATGATTGAATTACGAGTTTCTTATACAGTGGTTAACTCATTTGATTAGTCAACTGATAATTAAAAGAAACCACACTGGCAATTAATTAACACTATTTTACTTGTATTCATAAACTCTCAACAAGGAACACAACTTGTGTGGGCAACTGTACTGAAGATTTTGATTGAGCTAAAAAAAAAATTCACCCGTACATGACTTGTTTATAATTAGTTAGCTATCATTTGTTTTCAATCACCTATTACATAGGCCTACTTTATCTTCATTTGGTTACACCCATCCGACTAAACCAAAAACAACAAATCTAGATGTAACGGAGGGGAGATTCGAGTTACCGGCATAGGCCTATTTAGCTTCACTGATGTTCAATTGCAAAATAATATAAATTCTGATTACAAAAACGATCAAATTCTGATTATTATAACCTTCACCAATTTCAGCGGTGGCAAATTCAACAGACCGGGCAAATCCAAGTTGCCGGTAGTGTACCAAACCTACATTATTCAGTCAGACAAATAATTTTGCTTGAATACCTTGCCTGCATTGGGTTACTCATACGGCTGTTGGATGAGCTTTCTTCGACACATAAGTGAACACATATGATATATATACAGAGAGAGAGAGAGAGAGAGAGAGAGAGAGAGAGAGAGAGAGAGAGAGAGAGAGAGAGAGAGAGAGAGAGAGAGAGAGAGCGAGAGAGAGAGAGTCAATAAGAGTGAAAGTATGAGCGGGGTCAATGACTGTTGTCTCTACGAATGACGAGTAACCTTAAGGGGAGGTATTTAGTTTGTTCTCTAGACCTCCATCAAGCTTAAAATTACATCCCCTTGAGCCCCTTTCAAGATAAATTTGTACATTTTTCGGTAGAAAAATGTCCCGGCCGAAGGCCGGTTCCTCTTAAATTACAGGCTCGCTATCGCTCGCCAGGATAAAATCGACACCTGAATTGCACGAAAGGTCTTAATATGGGGTGAAAGTTCTTAAAATCGCTAAACTAATGGGGCAAACGTTTTATAATATCAAAAGCAATGGGGCTAAACATGAGGGAGAAAGTGGTCAAGAAAAAAATCCCTCAAGTGGAGATATCCCCTTAAAGCCAGAGATAGATAGACATAACCATAGATAGATAGACAGATGTAGATAAAGAAATAACACATGGTGGTGGAGTCATTACGAGTGAGAAGTAGGAGCTGTGGTGAGTAGGCTACCAAGGTGACTACAAGGTAGCCTATATATATATTGTATATAGATCTTGGGTGAGTAGTACCGTATCCTAACCTTGAAACCAGCAAATTGGGAAACAGGGATAGATAGATAGATAGATAGATAGATAGATAGATAAAGAGATAAATAGAGAACACGTGGTAGAATAGTCAATAAGAGTGAAAGTAAAAGCGGGGGTGGAGGAATACTGCCTCTAGGGATGACGAGTGGCCTTGAAGAGAATGGGGATACCAACAACAAGATGGTACAATGACTTACACAGAATCTCCAATATCTTGTAGTCCCCTACCAAGGATATAAACTACCGAATGCTCTCGAAACTTGATCTTACACCTAACCAAGAACAAAAGCCATCCTATAGACTCTGACTGACTCTCTCTCTCTCTCTCTCAAATTGAATCCCTTAGCAACTGATTTTTCGACAATCACCAACGGAAAAATATAAAATTACCATGTCTCTGCTTCATATTAGTGCCAAGTTTTCATAATTAACAAATTTCGCTACAAAACCTGCATAATAGCGAAGTAATCAGGGTGGCGAGATAGCAATTAACCATCAGCTGGAGAAGAAAAAAAATATAGTAACCCTACTTGTTCTTATAGCTCATCCAGATCCCAAAGATGAACCCCATGAGGATTATGACGCATTTTAACAGTTCATCTTGGCTATTAGTAGACGATTCAATTCAAAGTAGGAGTAACATATGGTAGTCTAAATGAAAGTCTTTACCCTTTAAATTCCTATAGATCTTGCCTAAGCTGTACAAAATAGTTTAATCGCAGTCAGAGTTAATTGTCAAATTGCGCCATAATTCTCAAGGGGTTAAGAACTATTACACCATAGCCTCCGTTAGCCTGATCATCTTAGCTAAGAACCCAGTCTATCGCCAGTTAGGTAATGCACATAATCTGTTCTTACATTTAACTTAAGACATAACAATGTATGGAGTATTGTGAACCTCGTTACTTGTTACATCTAGGCCTAATGTTATACCGGTAGCTAATTAATTTGATTTACTTGATAACTTAACTGAAATGCATGACAAACACACACACAAACTACAATCGCAACGGAAATATTAGCAAAACAGAGATAACTAACTAGAACTAAACCAGCACCTATCCTATCACGAATCAGAGCTACTAAATCTTGCCTGATATTAAAAGTTAACCCAGCACACTTGTTTACGGTATCGGTACCTTAGCTTGCATGATCTAACAGCTAACCCAGAATCCAACCTATCATGAGTCAGAGCTAAATTTATGCACCTAATAAATCTAATAGCTAACCTTGACCTCATCCTATTATGAGTCAAGAGCTATTTCACTTTAGCTAATCGATAGCATAATCACCCAGAAGTTCCAGAATCATACAGTAACTAGGCTATATCGAGTCAAAACTAGCCTATCATAGCTCACCTGGCCTTAAAGCTAACCAAGGATCCTGTATAATATCCTGCAGTCATCCTTCAGACAAATGGAAGATGGTCTCTCTCTCTTTTCAATTGCTGTACATGCTCCGTTCTACCCGCAACAATATTCCCACAAACAGCCTCGGAAGTATCAATAGATTGGTTGTTGCTTTTTTTCCTTCGTAATCCTGTGTAAATAGCTCCCCAGTAGAATAATTAAAGAAGTGAGTAGATAGTAGTTGGCACACTGATAATGGGTGTAGTGAATTCAGTACATATCTCTTTCTACCTCCAGTATCTCCTAGAATGGACCGCGAAGAATTTCAAGATACCAACTATTCCTTGTACAATCCCCCCCCCCCCCTCTCTATTATACATAATACACAGTACCGGTACCTGATTGTATTTATTTACCACACTGTCTTTCGTCATCAACCACATAGTTTACCGACATTGCCTGATGTTCACGAATACCTCCCTTCCTTCTCCCTCTCATTCACAATAGTTTATATATCCAGTTGCCATTTATCCTCAACCATAAACAAATATTACTTGATTTCCCTCAATACCCCCACCGGCATTCATCTATATCTCTCTATCTCTCTCTCCTGTATTTAATCACCTTGACTTTCGTCATCGACCGCATCTTATTCAAATTCCTTCCCTCTCTCCTCGTCAATCTAGGCCATACATATCCATCCTCATTTACAATCACTCACTAACTCTCTCACTCACACACTTTCCTTTGTTCTATATTTATTACATATTCTGTCAACGTAACACACATTAACCTATTCCTTAATTCCTATCTAACTCTTCTATTCTTCCTGTGTTGCTCAACTTATCTCATTGTATGTGTCATCAACGATCTAGGACTAATATCAACCACTAACGCCCACCCCCCCCTCTCTCTTTCACACACACACACACACACACCTTCGCTCAACAACAACTGCATCGGTTTTAAGGGGAGGCAGACCGTTTTTCTGGACCCCCTTCTCCCTCGTGTTTAGCCCCGCTAGTTTTGAGATTGTAAGACGTTCGGCCCATTAGTTTGACGATTTTAACACCTTTCGCCCCATTTAGTTGTCAATTGTAAGACCTTTCGTGCCATTTAGGTCGATTATTTCCTGGCGAGCGATAGCGAGCCTGAAATTTTAAGAAATTTTTCTACCGAAAACATTTACAAATTTATCTTGAAGGGGGGTCTAGGGGGGTTCTAAGCTTGATGGAGGTCTAGGGAGGAAACTAAAAAAATATATGAATAGGCTACATGAATTAATAGACCAAACAAACGGTCAGTCTCCCCTTAAGTCATAACAGCTCCACTCCTATTCGGCCACAACCAAAAGGCCAGTTTCTTATCCAACCCAAGTTACCTACACTAACCGAAACTAACCTAGGCTGTTTAACCTTAACTGGATCAGGGCGTTTATTTTATTAATTTATTTATTTACTTATTTCATTTATTTAATTATTTATATTTATTATATATTTTGTATTTATTTGGAATAGCCCTGTTTCACTCCATTAGTCAAGAGATTTTAAGAAATTTCTCAATAGTCTTGCGATTATAAGACACTTCACATCATTCTGGTGTCGATTTTATCCGGGCGAGTGATTGCGAGCCTCCAATTTAGGTGAAGCCGGTTTTAGGCCTACTGTAGACATTATTACTACCGAAAAAAATATTACATATTTAGCTTGAAAGGGGTCCGAGGAAGCGTTCACATATTTATTTATTTATTTATAGCCTATATTAGTTGTGTAGTCTATTGGGGGGGCAAACGTTAAATAAGTTGTTGGATCAATCAAAACCCTCAATAATAATGTAACACCATATCATAATAACCCCAAGGCATCGCAGCAGATAAAGGAGTACAAAGGAGTACAAAGGAAATCAAGCAACAACAGATCCAGTGACCCTTCTAGGTTGCTTGTCCTCCAAAACACTGAGGATCAAGTGTCCAAACAGTGGTTTAGAGTGGGTAAGGGAACATTGGAAAGGGAATTACTGCCCTGGAATGTCCGTGGCAGGATTAGGAAGTTAGTAGGGGACAGATGGGTTAGTAACTGAGGGGGGGATAAAATAAAGTTATTCATTTACAAACGCAGTCAGTCGCGGGTTTGATGCGAGATATTTGTCTAGGCGAGTTTAAATGAATCAACGGTGATGCAGTCTATAACGTTTCGGGGAAGCCCATTCCACAAGTTGACAACGTCGATTGAAGAAGAAATTCTTAGATTCGTGCGAGTTAAAAGATTTACCAATAATTTTGCAACCGTTTCCCCCGCGTGTAATTAGATTGGTCGATAGTGAAGTACTTACTACAGTTCATATTGTCGATGCCTTTGATGATTTTGAACACTTGAATTAAGTCTCCTCTTAATCTGCGCTGGGTTAAAGGAAATAGATTTAATTCTCTAAGACGCTCTTCGTATGGTTTGTTCTTTAGGCTAGGTATCATTTTGGTAACTCTACGTTGAACTCGTTCTAGCTTGTTTATATCTTTTTGGTAATAAGGGCACCAGGATTGAACGCAGTATTCCAGAAGAGGCGGACTAAGGAATTGTAAAGGGTTAGGATAACTTCTTTGGATTTATGCTCAAATGACCTGCCTATAAAGCCAATTATTTTGTTTGCCTTCTTAACAACTTCTGAACATTGTTGACTCGGTTTTAGGTTACTCGATATTGTTACTCCCAGATCGGTTTCTCTGTTTACATTCTTAAGCTGAGTGCCATTCATCGAATAGTTTGCTTTCTCATTTAGGTATCCGATATGTAGTACTTTACATTTATCCGCATTGAAACTCATTTGCCAAATTTGGGCCCAACATGACAATTTATCTAGATTGTGTTGCATATCGTCAACTTGTTTTTTCGAGAGTACGCTAGTTGCAATTTTTGTATCGTCAGCAAATTTTGAGATTGTACAGGTGAGACCCTCATCTATGTCGTTGATGTAAATTAGAAAGAGAATTGGTCCTAGTACCGATCCCTGGGGTACCCCGCTACTTACATTGGTCCATTTTGATGCCTTACCGTTTATGACTACTCTTTGCTTTCTGTCGCTGAGCCAATTTTCTATCCATTTCAAACACACCGTCTTGTATTCCATGCGCTTTTAGTTTTAGCCGCAAACGCTTGTGGGGAACTTTGTCAAAGGCCTTTTGAAAATCAAGGGATATAATATCTACAGCTTTACTCTCATCGTAGAGGTTGAGGATATCGTGGAAGAAGTCTAAGAGGTTTGTTAAACAGGAACGTTTTTTACGAAAGCCGTGTTGAGTATCTTTAAGTATGTTATTTTCCTCTAAGTGATTTACGAGTCTGTCTCGTATGACAGTTTCTAGCATTTTACATACAACTGAGGTTAAGCTAATTGGACGATAGTTACTGGATAGGGATTTGCTGCCTTTTTTGAATATCGGTGTTACGTTGGCTAGCTTCCACTGATCGGGCATAGTTCCAGACTGCAAGGATTTATTGAATAGTAATGACAGTGGTTTAGAGAGCTCATCCTTAGCTTCCTCTAGAACCCTAGGCGAGATTGTATCAGCTCCAGGCGTTTTATTTACCTTGAGTTTATCTAAACAATTCAATACTTCTCTCTCTGTAACGGTGATATTGCTTAAAACCTCTGAATTATCAATCTGAATCGGCGATGGTGTAGGGATATCACTGAGGTCTTCTGTTGTAAAAACTGATGCAAAGAAGGTATTGAGGGCATTACTCATTTGTTCTTCGTCTTTGGTGTATTCTCCATTTTCATCGACTAACGGTCCAACAGTTGAAGTAACTACTTTTTTCTTTCTGACATAACTATAGGAGTCTTTCGGGTTTGTTTTACTTTGATTCGCAATATGTAACTCTAAGGTCTTTTTACTTTGCTTAATTAACTTTTTGGCTTTGCGTCGTAGCTCTACCAATTTCAGCCGTTCTTCGTCATTTTGTGAGGATTTTAATCTATCAGTAGCAAATTTTTTAGCAAGCAGGCAGTTTGAAATATCTTTATTCCACCATTTGGGCTTATTATTATGGCCTGGACGCCGAGTTTTCGATGGTATGCAGTCTTGCACTGCTTTTAGGTAAGTGGCTTCGAATAACTTCCAAGATGTATTTATGTCGTTATTGTGAATTAAAAAGCTCCAGTCAGTTTCGTTAAACATAGCTCTAAGTTTATGGAAGTTTGCTTGCTTGAAATTAGGGACTTTTTCGATGCTACTATTTGGTTCGTTACTAGTAAACTTTAAAGTGAAAGTTATCGTATGATGGTCGCTGTTACTGAATTCATCACCAACATTCAAATTCTCTATTAATTCTTCTTTTGTTGCAAGTACAATGTCAAGAACGTTATTACCACTGGTCGGCGTTCCAACAAATTGATAAAGCGAACTCTCTTGCAAGTTCGTAAAGGCGTCATGTCCGGAGTGTGAAGTAAGAGTATCGCCCCACTTGGTCATAGGTAAATTAAAGTCACCAAAAATTACGGTATCTTGCGAGTTACTTATATCTGCAATTTGTTCGTAAATTTCTCGGTCAGTTTGCACTGGTGAGCTGGAGGTCTGTAGATTAATGCAAGTATTATTTTGGTACCTTCTTTATTCTTTATTAGCACAAAAGATGCTCGACGTTCACAATTTGAGGTTTTGACAAGAGGGTAGGGTTAAGACTTTCTTTGAGTATAAAGTAAAACGCCACCTCCATTTCGATTTATTCGGCCTTTCTCAAACATTACATAACCGGGAAGTTAATACTCTGCTAAAAAGTCTCTATCTCTGTAGTGAGCCAAGATTCTGTTATGCCAATCACATCATAATTTTCTGTAAACACTAGCTCCTCTAAATCTGAAAATTTATTGCGTATGCTACGAGCGTTTGCATAGAAAACCTTTAAATTTGTTATTTTAGAACTCACGGAACGCGCTTCAATAATATTTTTGGTTCTGGTCGGATCGCATTTATGTTCATGGCTGTCCTCGGTCCTCGCTGTCTCCGGTCCTTATCGCTGGTGGTCCTCGGTTGCCTCTGTTTTTTTCTTGGCGTTGGATGATTTATGTCACTGCTGCTTCTTCTCGGATGGCGTTTTTTGATCCATGGCTGCGGACTGCTTAGATAGTGTTGAGAGTCCGTCCGCTTTGACATCCATGCATCACACCAAGCCACACCTTGCTCAGCTTCCACCAGAAATCCCCACAGGCATGTTAGGACAAATAATAACAACAACAAACTGATCAAATTCCCCGTACACAACCTTCGTCCAAAATCCTCGAAAATAATCGAATTAATCCCAATGATTTAACAGGCTATAGGTATACCGGTATATGCATAAAACTAATATACAGTACCGGTATATTGTAATTATACTGTATACACCGTACCGTACTGGTCTCTATATATATAGTTGTTGGTGAACCTTGCAAACAAACAGTACGGTAAGCTTACGGTGCCCTATCTGGTGCGAGGTAGGTCTGTTTGAACCTCCCCTAAATCACTCCATAAGTTTGGATATTTTAATACGTTTCACCTCATTAGCTTCGTGATTACAAGAAGCTTCATCCCACTCAGATTGGGGGGGGGGGGGGAGCAATAGCAAGCTTGCCATTTAGTACTTACAAATCGGCCTTCAGCATGTACATTTTCTACCGAAAAATGTATATATTTAGCTTGATATTTTGTTTTTCCTTCTAGAAAGTCTGGTGTAATTTTTCTTAGGCAAACTAAAAATACGTTCTCACAAATGACAAACAAAATCAGACCTTCAATAATATGCCAACATACATTATTCCCCAAGAAGTTGCTTCGGATAGTGCCAATTTTCAGATTGTGCTGCAATTATAATACAAATTTGCAACATACCGGTATTAACACAATATATTTTGTAAAGTACCGGTATAGCTAACGATATACAGTATAGGCTAATGTTAATGTGTATTTAGTTAAAATAATGCCATGGAGAGAGAGAGAGAGAGAGAGAGAGAGAGTACAAAGGAGTACAAAGGAAATCAAGCAACAACAGATCTAGTGACCCTTCTAGGCTGCTTGTCCTCCAAAACACTGAGGATCAAGTGTCCAAACAGTGGTTTAGAGCTGGGTAAGGGAACATGGGAAAGGGAACTACTACTACTAGCCCTGCCACTAACATCGTGGAAGGACTAGGAAGTTAGTAGGGGGACATATGGGTTAGTAACTGAGGGAGGATAAAGTTATTCATGTACCAACGCAGTCAGTCGCGGCGTTTGATGCGAGATATTTGTCTAGGCGGCATTTAAATGAATCAACGGTGATGCAGTCTATAACTTCTCGGGGGAGCCCATTCCACAAGTTGACAACTCGATTGAAGAAGCAAATTCTTAGATTCGTGCGAGTTAAAAGATTTACCAATAATTTTTGCAATCGCGTTTCCTCCTCCCCGCGTGTAATTAGATTGGTCGTGAACAAATAAAAGTGAAGTACTTAACTTACAGTTCCATATTGTCGATGCCTTTGATGATTTTTGAACACTTGAATTAAGTCGCCTCTTAATCTGCGCTGGGTTAAAGGAACATAGATTTAATGTATCTAAGACGCTCGTCGTATGGTTTGTTCTTTATGCTAGGTTCTCATTTTGGTAACTCTACCGTTAGAACTCGTTCTCGCTTGTTTTTATATTTTGGTAATAAGGGGACACCAGGATTGAACGCAGTATTCCAGAAGAGGGCGGACTAAGGAATTGTAAAGGGTTAGGATAACTTCTTTTGATTTATGCTCAAATGACCTGCGTATAAAGCCAATTATTTTTGTTTGCCCTTCTTAACAACTTCTGAACATTGTTGACTCAGTTTTAGGTTACGTCGATATGTTAGCGTCCCAGATCAGGTTCTCTGTTTACAACCTTCTTAAGCATGAGTGCCATTCATCGAATAGTTGGCTTTCTCATTTAGGTATCCGACAGTGTAGTAACTTTACATTTATCCGCATTGAAACTCATGTTGGCCCTAAATTTTGGGCCCAACATGACACTTTATCGTTAGATTGTGTGCATATCGTCAACGCATTGTTCTTTTGAGATACGCTATTTTGCAATTGTTTGTATCGTCAGCAAATTTTGAGATTGTGCAGGTGATGACCCTCATTCTATATGTCGTTGATGTAAATTAGAAAGAGAATTTGGTCCTAGTACCGATCCCCTCGGGGTACCCCGCTACTTACATTGGTCCATTTAGATGCCTTACCGTTTAAATGACTCCACCCTTTGCTTTCCGTTGATAGAGCTGAGATTTTTCGCCAATTTTCTAGCCATTTCAACCACACCGTCTTGTATTCCATGCGCTTTTAGTTTTAGCAGTTAAACGTTTGTGGGGAACTTTGGTCAAAGGCCCTTTGTGAAAACTCAAGGTATATAAATTCTCTACAAGCTTTATCTCCTCATCGTCGAGGTTGAGGATTATCGTGGAAGAAGTCTAAGAGGTTTGTTAACAGGAACGTTTTTTACGAAAGCCTGTGTGGAGTATCCGTTAAGTATGTTACTTTTCCTCGAAGTGAGTTACGAGTCTGTCTCTTTTGAACCGTTTCTAGCATTTTAACCATTCACACTGAGGTTAAGCTAATTGCGAGATCAGTTACTGGGTAGGCGATTTGCTGCCAATTTTGAATATCGGTGTTACGTGGGCTAGCTTCCAACTGATCAGGCATAGTTCCAGACTG